>JAZAYU010000024.1:6047077-6647077 GCA_038501625.1 Corbicula japonica
CTCCGTAGCTACAATGTGAGAAGATGTGGGCACACGCCTTGGTATAGGGGGCTATCATACACCTGGCCAACAGAAAGCAACACGACCTTACCCAGACGCCACACACGATATGGAAACACTGTTTGAAGGGCGTACATATCCAAATATGAGTAAATAATATGGGTACAAACTCCAACGCCCAACCGATCGCGATACAACACCCACAGAAGAGTCCGAACAGTTTGTACCAGCAATCCTTACAGCAGTCGAACATCACCTCCGAAAACTCCCAGATACAGTCAAACGACTTCGGTCCTCGCTCTGGCTCGCCTAACACACAGTAGAAGTTGCACTCTAGATGATCGTTCAGATTATTCGGGTCGCGGTTCTCCTTGGGTTTGGGCTCCCTTGGTGCAACTCGGTTGCCATTAGGCCGAGGCTGACGTTGGGCTTGAGTCGACATATTTCAAAGTTTGTTGCTCAACTTATTCAATTGTATTAATCCATGATTATAATGTGTGAGACAGCTGTTTATTCCATTAGTTATCAATGCGCTTGTTTTAAGTCACGGTAACTCCAATATTGTCTACAATGTATATCGTTTTTTCGTCCTTATACAAAGAATTCCGTTGGAAAATAAATGAAAGTTTTATTGCTTATAGCAGGTTTTATTACCTTATACTATTTCCAAATCAATGTTTTCTCTTCCACTGATAATACTTCAAACATTTGTATATAACGCCAGTTCCACTTATTTTATTTAATGATTTTCGTAGTAGTTAGTTTGATGTCCAAGAAATATCTTATTTATTTGGTCCGCGGCATTTACTTTTTCTTTAAGCAACATATTACAGAAGATAGGTCCGCCTGCCGAACTTATCAAGATTTACGACATGTTCGAAATCGGCAGATTTTCCGCTTTGGTTTATTATTAAACAATTTGCAGATCACCTCATTAGCGAAAATGTCCAAAAAGACGTCAAATTGTCACGTTCTGTTCCGCATTTAGACGTTTAAGCCCGGTCTCCACAATAAGAATAAACACTAATACAGTAGAAGGGAAGTATGTACGCTAATCTTTAAAACAAACCTCTTAAATTTCGGGGTTTAATTCGTTTCATTATTTGTATAGTGCCCAATGAAATGTGAAGTAGACCGGTGGAAATGAACTTTTGTTGAACAAGATACCAGATCAAACAATGAGTTGGTCATGCTCAATAAACTAGCTTTGTAATAAAACACATAATGACATTGAACTTCAAGTGTTTTCATTTCATCGTATTGTCTTCAACAAGTCACTCTCTTCGCATGTACAGCTCTGCGTTATATACAGATTGTCAGCTCCGCAATATGTAGATTGTCAGCTCCGCATTATGTAGACTGTCAGCTCCGCATTATGTAGATTGTCAGCTCCGCATTATGTAGCTTGTCAGCTCCGCATTATGTAGATTGTCAGCTCCGCAATATGTAGATTGTCAGCTCCGCATTATGAAGATCGTCAGCTCCGCATTATGTAGATTGTCAGCTCCGCATTATGTAGATTGTCAGCTCCGCATTATGTAGATTGTCAGCTCCGCAATATGTAGATTGTCAGCTCCACAATATGTAGATTGTCAGCTCCGCATTATGTAGATTGTCAGCTCCGCAATATGTAGATTGTCAGCTCCGCATTATGTAGATCGTCAGCTCCGCATTATGTAGATTGTCAGCTCCGCATTATGTAGATTGTCAGCTCCGCATTAGAGATATGTTCAACATTTGTCCTAAAGTGTTTGAAAGCTTTAAATGTTACAAGTTAGATATTTCATTGTCTTGACACCAGTCTTTTATAGACATCGGCTATTAAAATATCACTAAAAATGATCGAAGGTACCTTTTCCCGTGACGTGCCCCAATTTTAAGAAGAACCATATACAATTTTGCTTATATTGATAATCTCATACAGAAACGTTGTGAATTTTAAGTACACTATATAGGTTCAATTAAAGTTAAAGGTTTTGTCTCCTAAATTGTGTGTATGTTTTCAAATACGGTTTCCGTTGCTATAATATACAAGAAAAGTTTTTTTGAGAAAAAGGCCCCATTAACATTGAGAACATTTCTGTCATAAATTGTCAAACTAGGAAATATTTCAATCGTAAATTTAAAGTACGCTGATTTTCAGTACATCTACACAATGCAGGTCCGAGTGTTATATTATGGTGCACACAGTTTTATAACATTATACAAATCTTGATGTGATTGTGTCACACCGTAACAAAATAGGGCTTATTGACTTTGTGGAAAGTGTAGACCCAGATCAAATTTCGAACTTAGATGATCCGAAAAGGATTTAAACAATTTCTTAGATGCAATAAAATGCCTCTATTAGTATTACTGAATGGCTAACCCCTGTCACACAATGTCCGCGTTCTCAATGCGACCCCACGGCGTCCAAGAACGCCGAGGTGCGCGCAGTACGATCGCTAGCGTCGCCGCAGCAACGCAGTGGCAAAGCCAGTAGACGCATTAGAATCGCATAGAAAGTCGGCCGACGGCGCGCACATTAAGCATGCACAAAACAAACGCCGTCGCTCGGCGTTCTGAGCTCATTGGGTAGCCGTACCAACCACCTAAGGTCCCCTTCAACGCCTCAACGGCTTTGCGGGCGCGCACAGAGGTCGCTCGCAGTGCGAACGCTTTAGTTGTCAGTAGCGCTTGTATGGATATTGAACGGCGCTCTCTGCGATGCCACAGACTCAATAGCTCCTATACGGTGCTTATACAGTTTCATTAATTTTATTGCACTGTCACGGCGATCGTTGCGCTCCCATTGCGTTTATAGGCCTACTGCTTCCCCGTCTTCGTTGACACAGACGAACACAATGGTATAAAATTATGAGATATGCTCATTAATTTCACCATGGTTGATATGGTTGATATACACTAGCAATCCGGGCTACTGCTTCGTAAGCAGGTCCAATCTGGGACGACGACGGATGCCCAAAGCATTGATTCAACCGTTCGAGATGATGAAGATTAGCTGTACAGGAAGTGCAAACGACGACATTGTTTTAAAAAAATATAGATCTGCATATCTAAACATAAGCGCCACACAAAATGAGGTATCATTCAGTAGCCTACTTACAAAAAGGTTATTATAATGTCAGTACTGATCCGAAGATTATAAAACTGAGAATTGAGACCAGGATCTGATTGGCTAAAATGGAAACTTGTCAAGTTTGTACAGATTACTGTTTTATAGAAGTTGACACTTGACTGTGTATTAGCTACCGGTAATTTTCAAAACAAATATATATTATTATGTGGTTCAATTTTACCGTTTATGCCATCGCATTAAGGTAATTCATACCCCCAGATAGTACAGTTGCAACATTGAACTGGATATTGTAATTAATTGTTTTGGATTTATTTGAGTGGAAAATGCTTAATTTTGACACCCAGATTAGACAACATAGCAGGTACCACATTTTATTACTTTTCTAACAAAATTCATTTTTTTCAACAATTGTCTCCTCTTATTATCAATATTCATCTGTTTGTAACAATATAATAACGATTTGTCCGGAAATTGTTGAAAAAAAAATGATAATTTAATTTTCACAGCTCATCATTAAGACAACTGTACTATCTGGGGTATGAATTACCTTAACGCTAAAGAACTATTTTTTTGGAGCCGCTGCTGGGGCCGTGACTTGCTAAAATATCGGAGCCGCGGTAGCTGCCCATGCGGCCCCAGCTCCTACGCGCCTGCTTAATCTTGATTTAGCCTAAGGAAGTGTTATAGCAACAGCAACATTACTCCAAATTAGAGTAATGCTGTATGTTCGATTTTTTAACTCGAATGTGTCGGAACTAATTGAATGGCGGTTAACTAATTGACTGTACATGTAGCGATTAAGAAAACAACTGCATGTCCATCCCCTACAGTCCCAAGTATGTAACTTTACATGTTGGAAACTTGTAGGGAATTATTTGCTCTGTTCCTTTTCGCCTACAACTTAAAACCAACGAAAATAAACAGCACAAACACTGCATCCTTCCGAGCACGAAACTTGGTCGGAATTCGTGTAAGCTTTGCTCACTTTCGGTTTCGTCGATTTGGCGAAGTGGAGCTGTGTTACTCGGTTCCGTGAATCAGCTTTTTGTGGATTGAATCCTCTTTTCTTATCTGCTGAAAGCTGATCTTGAAAAACAGCAGAATGTGCAATGAAAAGAGAAAAATCAGGCAGGGTTAGAGACGTGCTTTTGCACGGCGGACGGAAACCGATTAATTGCATTTCCGGACTAAGAGCTAAAACCCATTCTCAGTATTTCGTAACGGCTAGACTCTCTCATAGTCGTTATCAGTTGCAGCTGATAGTTTTGTCTGTTAGTTTACACAAAATATCCAAGTTTATTTTATGGTAAAATTGACTTCCAAACATTCCAATGTTTCAAGTTACCAGAGATATTTTTGGCACAGCTCATGTGTACCAAATTAGAAAATGTTATGGAATTAATATGGATTCGAAATATCGATCTTAAAAACGTTGTTTTATAACCAAAAAGACATTCATGTCAACACAGTTGTCTTGAGGAAAACGGTGAAATACATTATTATATGTTGCCGTTGTTACGGAAAATCTGTTATCTATGGGTTTATTCGAATATGCAATTACATTATTGACATTGAAAGGCGATGAGGGAGGGCTTACCATGGCCTATGGACTGACGTGCCGCCGATGAGGACCACGGAAATCAGCTCAGTAAGTTTACAGGGAACGCGCTATCAACGAAGTGACTGACAATAGTTCGCAGGGACATACAGCACAGCTAGAAAACTCGCAACCAGATCGGCACCTGACACACACGCTCTTTTCATGACATGAGCCCGGAAATTTTGAGTAAAAAATGTTAAATATGCATATCAGGAATAACCGCGCACAGAAAACAGAGACCCACGCAGCCAAATGGTAGAGAGGAAAAGAAAGCATGGTTTTATAAAAATAACAATTTCATATAAGTCACTACAGACGATTAACGAAAAAAAGAGAACCTTAAGTTACCGCCTTGGGGATTTAACCAGGTTCTATGGTGCACCAACCTCACACTTGCCCCCAACATCTTCTCCTATATATGTACAAACACATACAAGTTGTATATGCGAAATTTCGCCAAACTACCAATCAATTCGAGGATGTTTGTAAAACAAAAGGGAAGGAAGTTTTACATAGAAATATCAATGACTTTGAATTTGGAAGAATGTATGCATTTGTAAGATTTATATATAACTCCCAGCTGTGTGAGCATCTAAATATTGATAATAATTTAACAGTTCATATATAGAAATATTAATTTAAATTGCTTATACACACGAAGAGTAATACTGGAATTCAAATAAATACTGCAAAAAAATAGAAAAAACTCTCATCACCAGTTCGTTGAATTTCAATCAATTCAGAGTCGGAATGATCGTCATAACTCAACGATGGTTTGATATACTGAGCTCGTATCATACCAGCGTGCAGGTAAATCCAACATGCATCATCCATCGAACCGTTTTCCGAAGAAATGCTTAAAATTAAAAAAGAAGGTGAGTAAATGCTGACTACCTTACCTGACAGAACCGTCACCGAAACTTTGAAGAACATTTTTTTCTCGCTTCGCCAGCGGTAACGGTTATGCGCGATTCCCCCCGTGTCATGTTTATGTGTTCAACTGTATGTATGTTTTTGTTTAGGTTTGTCATAGTTTTAAAAACAAACAAACTTAATTTGAATTCGTTCCTTTGATAACCACTTTCAAAAATAAGAAATAACTTTTCTTTATAGATTGACTTGGCAAAAGATGGATTTTTTTATTTAAACCACCGGTTTCCCAAATAAGTAATTTACCGACATTGTTATTGACATACCTTACCAACACCTTTTATTTCAAATCATTTCAAGCTATAAAAGTCACAAGGGCTTTGAAGATGGACGCCGTTTTCTCCAAAATTTGCGTTAACTGGCCGCCTCCGCCCCCCCCCCCCCCCCCCCATAAAAAATAAGGGTCTACACCGGATAAACACATCAACTATTTGTTTTGGTAGATTGCGACAATTTTTAGTCTATCCACACCTAATTTACTATCAAATACCTTAAACAGTCGAGACAC
The DNA here is from genome assembly GCA_038501625.1 of Corbicula japonica. Taxonomy (NCBI): domain Eukaryota; kingdom Metazoa; phylum Mollusca; class Bivalvia; order Venerida; family Cyrenidae; genus Corbicula; species Corbicula japonica. The sequence continues at coordinate 6,053,195 of JAZAYU010000024.1, forward strand.
GAAATTTAAGAGAACTTGGTATTTCATAGTAAATTCGGCTTGCATAGGCTGATAACGTTCCTAATCTATCCAAACAAAACGAAAACGGTGTGTTTATCCAGTGTAGACTATGTGTAGATCCTCATTTTTGGTAGGGGTGGCGGAGGCGTCCAGTTTATTAAAATTTTGGAGAAAAAGGGGTCCGTCTTCAAGCTCCTGTGATAAAAGTGTGTTCTACTCCTCTCATTTCATTTATATAAGTGTGTGTCAATTCTTAACCAATAAGAATGCTATCAGGGAAACGAGCAGTGAGGCAGTCTAAATAGTTGACAAGTTCACGTTCTTCTCAAAGGAGAACTTTCTGCTACTTCCTTTGCCGAATGTCAAAAAAAAGTCTGATAGTGGTTAATATTTTAAGAGTGCACAGATCTTCGCCACTAACAGACCCCTTTAAGTTTTATCTATATTGATTCCCAACATCTTTGTGAATGCATATGTGTCATTTGTTTTAACTGACAAGCATGGGTCTTTAGAAGAGCAACTAATTTTTCTTGTACTTTGGCCTACGTTTATCACCTCAGCCTCAGACTAAGGTTAAGTTCTAGATTATAGCTTAAATTAGAGCGAAAGCGGCAAATTTGTATTAACTCTCACTTGGATATTGTTAAAAGGTAAGTTTTTTTAAGTGATTAATCTTGAGATAAATTGAAGTGTGGAAGTCACACATTTCATACATACACACCATATTTTATTTCTATGGGATGTAGTTACTGGGCCTGTCAAAATAATGGTTAGCTTATGATAGCATTTCTAAAATCATTAGTTAAATTAGTTCTGGATTTAATTTATTTCATTTTTTTAATTTCACTACGAACTTTATACTTCATTTTCTTGTAAATTACCCTTTCATATGTTGCTGTTATTATGGTTCCTTATTTTGGGGGTTTTTTTGTCATGTAAATATTGACAGTAAAGATGTTTAAAAAGAAAAAAAACATTTGCTACATTTATGTAATGCTTAATTTGGAATTTACCAGTCAATTGCTTTTTCTTTCATATTAATACAACATTTAAAAAAATCATAGAAAAAGAAAACATAAATCATAGAAAAAGAAAACAATCACAAAGGTAAGCAAATTTGTAATTTAGCATTATGTTAGATTTCTTCATTTAAGTTTGGAGCAAATATTACACAATTTCCCCCCAAATTAAAGGACCATTTCCCTAGCACAATCCCTTGAAACAGATAATCAAGCCACAGTCATAATATGATCATTTCACTTTATTTGACAATGCTATGTAGATGATTGCATTTGCAATAGTTTTTAAATTCACAACATTATAAATTTCATGTGCATGTCATTTGCCTAGTTGACATTAAAGATGAATGAATTGTAGAACTATCAATGTTTGTATCTCAATGGAAATTTAAACACAGTAATTGGCTGACAGAGAGAGAACTTGTTTAACTAAACACAATTGCAAAGCAACTAATTTTGGTTTTAAAACATAGTGTCTTGCATACAGTGCATAAATATAATTTATAACTTTGTTAAATTGGAAACTACTGCAGTCATCTTTTATTTGGCAGTAAGAATTGTAAGCCAACATGACTGAATCTTCTTTTTTTCCAATTCAGCAGAACCCTGCTTGAATGTTAATAAAGTCAGTATTCAGACTGAGTAGTGTAAGTAGATACACTGCTTGGACTTCATCAAATACCAGTGTGCTGTCTATAAAGGGAGGTAACCCAACCACTGTGAGTTCTGTTTTGCAGCATGCCGTGCAGTGCACAAGGTTCAATTTTATCATGTTTGCTTTCTTGCTAAATTTTGGGTTGTTTTTGTCATGAACAGTTTTGTTGTTCGGTTTGTTGGTGTTTTTTTCTGTGTTTTATTTTTAGAAATTTAGACCTTTGCATATAGCGTTGTACAAACTGTAGCAAATTGTCTACTATGAAATGTAGAAGAAAAGATTGAATAGTGTTGCTTTAAAACTTACAGAATTTATAATATTTTATTGGGAAGACAATTAAAAGTTGGAAGATTTGTATGTCATAATTGTATCCAGATGTTTATGCAACAGTTGTTGCTGATCTCTAAATCTGAGAGAATGTTATTTTTTCTGAATCAGCATTGAGCGAGTAAGCAGGTGCTGAAGTTGAACCTTGTTGTGTGGTGCTCAGAAGACTGAATTCAGCAGTCACATTAACCTGGCTGACCTTGAAACCTCTGAAATTCTGTGGTGCATTTCTTAACAATGTGAACCAGTCCATTCATTGTGCTGAGATTGGAAACCAGTCTCAAATCTCAAGCATCTGATTGGCTGCAATGGCGACAGGTCGCCAATCAGATGCTTGAGATTTGAGACTGGTTTCCATGCTCAGTTTTATAACCTTGGGCACTGAAATTCAGGTCAGAATGATCTTCTCAAGACCATTTTCTGAGGGTTGAAACAAGTCTGTGTTTTATATTACAATGAAATTTGACCATTATTATGAATTAAATCAAATTTGGGTTTGATTTCAAGGATCAAAATGAGCATTTCTTGGAATTTTAGGGTCAAAACCCTGTTTTAGCACCATATAGAACCCCTGTCTAGGTGTGCATGGGTGATATTGTCTGAATAGAGGGTAGTAAAGACAAAGATCTGCCTGCACCTATGCACAAGCTGACCTGGGTGGGTGACTCATCACAAATATGACCCATGTCCTGGATTAAATAAGAGATAAATTGAATTGAAACAAGTTGGGAATTAGAAATCTTATGTTAGAGTAAAGGTAATCTGTGTTTATTTTTGTAAATTTTAAGCAATAAATATGCAATTAACACAAAAGAATATCTCAAAATGTTATAATATGCACCTATAAAAACTATCCAGATTTTTCTCTGGCTAAAATATTTATATTTTATTAACTACTTAAAAATTAAGTGTTAAATTTATTTTAACAATTTTTTGTATGTTTCAACTGTATAATTGATGTTGTTTTTTCTGATCAGTTAAAAAATGTGTAAAAATTCTGGAAAGATTTTTTTTTAATGTTTTACTGTTTAAAGATTTTGAATTTTGCCAGACACATAAACAGTATTAAAGTAAATAAAAGTTAATTATTTTTTAGAGTAATGGGTTTGTGGTCAGTATAGTATGTAAGAAAAGGTCAGATTAGGTTAATCTGTGTTGCTGAAGGTTAGACCCAGGTTTTCTGACAAACTGGTAGATGTTTTCTTTAGTAATGGTAGCAAACTAATCTTTCTTATATTTAATGTAGTGGACTTACCATTGTATCAATTTATGGCTTATTGACATTTTTACCCTTTACTCTATATAAACAGGTTTTGTCTCATGTGTAACCAGCATAGATCCAGATCAGCCAGCACATCAGTGTCATCTAATCAGGATCTATGCTTTATTTTTAGGTTATTTCTGACCAGTGTAGATCCAGATCAAATGGCAAAGATGTGCCAGCTGATCTGGATCTACACTAGTTGCACACATAATAAACCTCAATATAATATGGAGTAAAAAGTTTAATGTAAAGGACTCACCTTTGTACCAAAAATATTGTTCATAGAGTGCTTAACAGATATTTATTACTAGTAACTGACTTTCTTTAACTTTATAACAAACAAACTGTGCACTAAACACTATTCTCTAGATACACTTTTTATCACATGGACCACCAATATAATAATAATAATAATAATAATAATAATATCTTTATTTAAAGAAGGTTACTTATTTAGTACATTAAATTTACAAAATATAATGTCTAATTTACAATAAGGCCTTCTATAACAACAAACAAATAAAATAAAAAAAATTAAATAAATAAAAAAAAAAAAAAAAAAAAAACTAAAATAAAACAACAACAAAATATGTGCCCAAGGTTATAAAGCTGAGATTGGAAACCAGTCTCAAATCTCAAGCATCTGATTGGCTGAAATGGTGACCAGTCGCCATTTCAACCAATCAGATGCTTGAGATTTGAGACTGGTTTCCAATCTCAGCTTTATAACCTTGGGACATGGTCTAGATCAGCTGGCACAAATTAACTAAAAAGTTTGCTTCTTTGTCAGAAATAACCTAAATAATCTACAGTGCAATCTAAAAGCAAACAGTGAAAATGGTGTCAGACGTGCCAGCTGATCTGGATTAACACAAGTTGCATATAGGATAAATGTCATGTCCCATGCAGAAAAGAGTAAAGGTTTAGTTATTAGCATTACAGTAATTAGTGTCTAGTTTGGCCTTAAATTTCAAAATCTAAGAGTCTCAAGTTGAGTTTCATTTTGATTTCCATTATCTTCCTCAGAGCATACTGTAATAAAAGGGCATTAAATTGGCTTTCTTGTAATACCTACATGGTAATTATGGTTGATTAAAGTAGAAACTGTCTCCTAACAAGCAAACAAATGAAAACAAAATAACAGTAATGATTTTTTATTGGGTACAAATAAAATTTGTAAGCATAATTTTGCTGCTTTTCAGTTAGTTGTTATGATTTTCAATAGTTTTATGCAGTTTACATGGATGGAGCATGGAATGGCTTGGGTAATCAGAACACAGAGGTTTTTTGCCCACTTTAGAGAGAAGTTAACTTTTACTATTAGTAAAATTACCTATAGCTTTCTGTATGAAATAAATAGAGAAAAAACACTCTCCCTTGGCTGGACAGAAGGAGAAGTAGGGAGGAAATTTGGGAGACTTATCTGCCAAGTCCCCTATAATTCAATTACTATGTAGAGATCGGGTTTAAATCTTGCATCACATGCAATAAATGCAGGTAAAAACATTTAAGTTCTTAGCTAGAAATTTAAAATGAAAAATGTTAATATATGCATAATAACACTTGGCATGTTCAGACATTCCAAGTATCTGCACATCTGCATAATAAGTTTCATTGAATTTGTAATACAGTATTCTTTATGTCTACCATAGTGGCTGTTAACACATTGTAATAGTTATTTTGTAATTGTTCTTTATGCTAATTTTTATGCCGCCACAGTGGGAGGCATATAGAGTTGCACTCGTCTGTCGGTACGCTCGTACGTACGTACGTCCCCAAATCTTGTGGCATCAACTCCTCCTAAACTAAAAGGCGGATTTCTTTCAAACTTGCACAGATGATTAAACAGGATCTTTAGATGATCGTAAAGAAAGGATTTTTTCCTGCGACCATTTTCACCAGAGTTATGACCCTTTGTTAATTTCACTAATTATATCTTGTGCCATCAACTCCTCCTAAACTATAGGTCAGACTTCCTTCAGTCTTGCACAGATGATTAAGCAGGATGTGTAGATGATCGTAAAGAAAGGATTTTTTCCTGTGACTATTTTTACTAGAGTTATGGCCCTTTGTTGTTACAAATTTTACTGCAGCAGTGGGGGCATCAGTGTCCGAGGACACATTCTAGTTAATATTGCACATTTGTATACTAGTACTTAGCACACACTGGAATATTATATACATGTATATTGAAATGAAGGGATAGTAATTGCAACATGTTGACCAGTGATTTTTTACTTGAAAAAATGTGTTCACAGTAATAGCTAAGCACATTTTTTTAATTAGATAAGCTTGTGGAAATTAAAGTGTAAAAGTAATACAAAAGTAGCTCAAATTAAAGGTGCTAGTTTTAAGATCTCATAAGGATAGAAAAATGAAGGCTGAATAGGCTTTAACCCTTCACTCCATATAATATGGGATTTATGACCAGTAGATCCTGATCAGCTGATACATCCATGCTGGCTGATCTGGATCTACACTGTTTGCCCTTGGATAACAGCCATATCCAGTGGAGTTAAAGGGTTACAACAGTCATATACAGTAAAACCCCTAATTACAGACACTTGATATTACGGGCAACCCAGTATAAAGGGCGATTTTTTAAAGAACAGACATGTTGTCTTCTCCTGATTTAAACCCACAATTAAGGACAACCCGCTATTAAGGACACTTTCCCTCAGTCCCTTAGGTGTCCGTTATGGAGGGGTTTCACTGTATTAGTAGATTACTTGTAGATTGTAGAGGATGCATGCAATGACCATCCTCCGACCTAGTAATGAGCATTACCCAATAGATATTCCATTCATCACCCTCGGAAAATTGACTTGTTTTTTTTTTTCGATGTTATACATTTATAGAAAATCCTGTAACTTCATTGGACACTTACCTTTCTGTCATCCAATGAAATTGACATTGAAATTAAAATTCAATGACAGCAAGACATGACTAATTGTCTGCTTGGTATGTGATTACCTGTTAACCATGCATTTTGATCAGGTCAAAATAAGTTAAACAATGCTATTTTTTTTTACTATGGCAGATTAATTGAGTGTCAACATAACCAGTGTGGTTGGTTCTGACGATGTCAAATAATTGATTGTTACACTTAGCAGTTTATTACATTAACAACAAATGATGAATAGTTATTGTATTTTTTTTAAAACTGCTTATAAACCAGCATTAAAAACTTTACTGTTTGTTGTACTTGTACTAGTGCTTTTACTTTCAGAGAAACATGTCTTCCAAACTGAAGATGGCTGACCGCCTTCGTGGCACAGAAAGAAATGTTTGGTAGGTAAAACTTTTCCTGCATCAGAACACGAACAACTCATAGACTACCTGAGACAGTTCTGAGAACTTATATAGAATAATTTAGATTCGTTTCAAACTATTTTTTTGTTTGACTCAAAATGACAATAATAAAAAATGAGCTTTGACTAGCTATTTAACAAGCTAACATTATTTTACCACACTGCTTTTATATTGAGGTTCTACCCATCTACATCTTACACCCCTTGTATGAGCAGTGTAGATCTAGATAAGCCGGATAAAAATCTGCACTGTAATTTCTTAGTCAGAAATAATGTTACAAATCTAAAAACTTGATTAGACTGCAAAGATATGCAGACTGATCTGGATCTACACTGATCAGACATCAGATGTTAAATCTGTATCCTTGGTGTAGAAGATTGAACCTGTATTTGTGCTCAATGTTGAGAGCTGAAGGTTATAAAGCTGAGCAAGGAAATCAGTCTCAAATCTCAAGCATCTGATTGGCTGAAATGGCGACCAGTCGCCATTTCAGCCAATCAGATGCTTGAGATTTGAGACTGGTTTCCATGCTCAGTTTTATAACCTTGGGCACTGGTCTCAGATTTGTTACACCACATTGATCAGTAACTACTCAGAATGTGTCACTGGAGTTTGTTACACCACATTGATAGTAACAACTCAGAATATGTCACTGGAGGCCTTCTAACAGCACAGATAATTCAGGTTTGGAGGGACCCCACCAGCTAATGCTTTGCCCAGTAGAGCTCCAGGGTAAATTGATTAACACTGGCCACCCATGAAACAGGAGGGAGAAGATGTGTAAGCCTCAACCAGGACTCAAACCTCTGACCTCCACCTTACGGTGCATACACTCTACCAATTGAGCTACTGTGGCCACCAGAAACGGCCACTACTAAAATATCAACCTTCTTTTTTTGTTCATTCATGGTTTGAGCAACCCAAAGTGTACCATGCCAAGTGTACCAGGTTAGCCAGGGTGGATCCACCTAACAATATTTACATTTTTACATCTTTTTCAAGATTAACATTAACATTTACTGATTGCTTGTACAATATGGATACACCTTTTATCACAATGTGGATAAGTGTAGTGCCAGGTCAGCAAGCACATGTGATCTGGATCTACACTGTTCACACTTAAGTTAGAAATAACATAATGAATCTGAAAGTGAACAGTGAGGCTCCTCAACAGATGGCTCGAATGTGCTGGCTGATTTGGATCAACACTGGTTGTCCATGTGGTAAAAGGCATGTTCATGGAGTAAAGGGTCAAGTCATTTTTAAAATGGTGCATTAAGAGTTAATACTGATTTCTCTTCAGGGTTGAATTTGGAAAGCTTGCTGCAGAAACTAAAGCCATAAATCTTGGCCAGGTCAGTATCCATCATGATAGCTTTCTCAGGATGATAAAACATGGAATTTACCTGGTCCCAAGGTTATAAAACTGAGTTTGGAAACTGTATGGTACAGTAGATTACTCGATTGAATAAAAGTGTTGGCGTTTAATCCTGGCCGATGCAGATTTCACAGTTTGTGTCTAGTTTATTTTTTACTTTTTTTCCAACATAATCTTCGGTCTTGAAATAAGTTGTTCTATCATTACCAGGTGGACACTTTAATAAACTCTTTAACCCATTCCTGTATAGATACGCATTTTTACGCATGTGCGACCAGTGTAGATCCAGATCAGCCGGCACATCTGTGCCGTCTGATCAGGATCTGCACTGGTCGCATTTTGGTAAGAAATAACCTAACGATTCAAAAAGCGAACAGTTTAGATCCAGATCAGACGGCACGGATGTGCCGGCTGATCTGGATCTAAACTGTTCGCCCTAGCAATAAAGGTGTATCTGTACGGGAAAGGGTTAATCCACATAGATAGATCTTTATCATGTTGGTTATCAGTGTAGATACAGATCAACCAGACTCTCTGTGCTGTCAGATCGGGATGTACACTGTTCCCTTTTACATTCATTAGGTTATTCCTGATCAGATGACTGATCTGGATCTACACTGGCCACACATGTGTAAAAATGCGTATATGTGGAGTAAAGGGTTAATTAACTCCCCTTCTCATGTAAAAAAGAAACCTTTAAACTCGATGTGTATTGACTGTGTAGTGTGTATGTGTATATTTCAGGGGTTTCCCGATTACCACCCTCCACAACATGTGCTCGACAAGTTTGCTAAAACAGTGTCGTGTCCAGAAAACCCACTGTTCCATCAGTACACACGATCTTATGTAAGTTTTGTCATTTTCAAAACAGTGCTGAAATATTTCTTTTTGGGTGGGTACATCAGATGCTACAAAAGACCATGTTCATCTGTTTATATATATTCCATTTTAAACATTCTTTCCACTTAGAATGGTGAACTTTTAAAAAAGGCAATGTATCCTAAGTATGGCATAAAACTCTATGTTGTAAAATATCAGCAGAACACTTGGACATATTTGCTGTGGATAGGGCATGTTCAATGAAAACTGATTGCTTCAAGTATTGGACTAGGCTAATTAAGCTCTGATTCTGTAATAAATTTGATTGCATGAAACAAATACTTACAAATTTATTATTGTATAAATACATATTATTCAGTATGTACAGTATTGTGATCTTAAAGCCACAGAGTTTGGGTACAGTTGATCGCCAGTAGAAGGTTTACATGATTGTAACATGATCTTTGATATAGACAAAACATCTTACGCATACTATAGAAAATAAATATTTAAGGTTAGTAATTCGTCAATTTATCAATATGATCAGCACAGGCTCAGACTAAGATGATGTTTTCCTCATCAGGGTCACCCACACCTGGTGAACACACTGGCTAAGCTTTACAGTCCTCTGATGGGACGTCAGATAGATGCCATGAATGAGGTGATGATCAGTGTTGGAGCGTTTGGGATACTCTTCTCTACTATACAGGGCCTCGTGAACCCCGGAGATGAGGTATTCTTGCACTCTTTATATATGTTCTTTTTCATTGTAGTTAAACTTTAAAATGTCATGAATACAACAAACTGCAAAAGGTTCTGTATATTGAGCTGTAGTACATGGAATAATTGAATGGTTTGATTTCACTGCGGGTAATTTCACACACTTCCCCTGGCCAAAAAAACACACAAACTCCTGTGAAATATAATGATACTACATTATTAGATAGAGGGTCCAGCATTAATATCTTAGCTCTTTGGAAGAGACCGTCTAGTTATGTAGTAAGCATGGTGTACGGCACTGATACACACACTGTGATATCCTCCTTCCAGGGAGGGAACCAGGACAGTTATAAGAGGAAACACTTGAGGACCATCTCTGAATTTCCAGACAAATATTTGGGACTGACCACTGGATGCTGTGCTAGGTGGAGAAGCATTTGGCCAGCCTGCCACCAATATTTAACCCTTTCCTGTACAGATACGCATTTTTACGCATGTGCAACCAGTGTAGATCCAGATCAGCCGGCACATCCGTGCCGTCTGATCAGGATCTGCACTGGTCGCCTTTTGGTAAGAAATAACCTAATGAATCAAAAAGCGAACAGTTTAGATCCTGATCAGACGGCACGGATGTGCCGGCTGATCTGGATCTAAACTGTTCGCCCTAGCAATAAATGTGTGTCTGTACAGGAAAGGGTTAACCCTTTACTACATATATACACATTTTATTACATGTGGAATCAGTGTCAATCCATATCGTCCATAGCAGCTGGAAATATATGCCATCTGATCAGGATCAGCGCTATTCGCTTTTTGGCTAGAAATAACTTAATAAATAAACGAGTGAACAATATATTATATAGTTATTTGGTTTCTTGACAGGGAATGTGAGGATATATTGCCGGTCTGGGTGTCATATTACCCGAGCCGCAGGCAAAAAAATATGGCACCCAGACCGGCAATATATCCTCACATACCCTTTCAAGGAACCAAATAATTGTTTTATTATACTGCAATGACTTTTTCAGACAAAATTTATTAGAAAACATCGATTTTTCATTTATTTCACTTATTAAATGCCTAACAGCTTAATTCCCCTCTGAGAATTTCAATAATTACATGTCTGACGTCATTAATTTACCTGTATGACGTCACTACTATAGACTGAAATTAAATGGACTATCTATTTGATACTTATTTACAAAATTTGAGAATAATCTGATCGTTTTCAACGTTAAAAACATAACGCAAATATTTTCTGTAACCATTTTTTATAAACTCTAAGCATACCCCTATATAATTTACAAAATCGGCTTCAAATTATGAATTTTCACGGAAATTCAAAACAAAATGGCGAACGACAACAAAAGCTGGGAGGCCAGAGAGGGAAATTAAGGCACGTGCGTTCATATCAAGGCCGATCCGTAAATACAGATATACATCAACGGCAAATTATCCAATCAAATTCAAGCAAATTTCTTTGCAGTATAATAATATCCAATCAAATTCAAGCAAATTTCTTTGCAGTATAATAATATCCAATCAAATTCAAGCAAATTTCTTTGCAGTATAATAATATCCAATCAAATTCAAGCAAATTTCTTTGCAGTATAATAATATCCAATCAAATTCAAGCAAATTTCTTTGCAGTATAATAATATCCAATCAAATACAAGCAAATTTCTTTGCAGTATAATAAAAGATCTTATCTGGATGTACATTGTTGGCCCATGCCATAAGGCATATGGAGGAGAAGGTTAAAACAGGTGAATACTAGCACATAATCATTGGTTTGTACAATATACGGGGTTTCCAAAATATAGCGGACCTTTGTGGAAGCTTTATAAATTATGAATGAATTGTTTTGAGTGGATTTTTGGCATCCAAGTACAAGTAAAATTGTGATATTTCAGGTGATCATTATAGAGCCTTACTTTGATTGTTACGAGCCCATGGTGAAAGTGGCAGGTGGAATACCGGTCTTCATTCCTCTCAGACCTGTAAGTTATACCTACACTAACGGCAATATTTAGTGTTCGCATTTGAATGTTAGTACATTCATCTGTTTGCAATTGCAAGTAATGGTCAGTGAGCATTAATGCGAATGTTAACAATATTTAGTAAACTTGCGTACCATTGAGTTATAGATAGTACACACTTAGTGCAACAGTGAGTTTTAGGTAGTGCATAATCAATATCAAATAGGATTCAATATTGCATGACAGCAAAAAGTGACACTAGGTAAACCGGAGTGCGAAGGTTCTATGCCGCAAATATAGGTATAAATACAGTAGTGCTCTTCTGTGAGCTGTGAATTATGGGTTTCTTGAGTCACATGTCACCTATAACCCTTGTTTGTATTAGCTAATGCAGACATTTTATTACAAAATGTTGTAGTAATAAAAACAAATGATGTACAGTATGTTAAATGACATCTTTAAAATGCAACTTTTAACAGATCCACTAGGTACATGTTGTGGATTTCATTGGCATTTCATAACTTGATATTACAACAGGAAAGCCTTTATTCATTGTTATACTTAAACTAAATTTTATTGTGGGATGGCTAGTTGGTGTTAATGATCATCAACATATTAGTGTTAGTTAATGGAGATTATTTTTCCAGAACAAAACAGAGGGTGTTGTGACAAGCCATGACTGGGTTCTAGACAGAGATGAACTGGCCAGCAAGTTTAACAGTAAAACCAAGGCAATCATCTTCAACAACCCCAATAACCCCATAGGAAAGGTGAGTTCAACAACCCCAATAACCCCACAAGAAAGGTGAGTTCAATAACCCCATAGGAAAGGTGCGTTCAGCAACCCCAATAACCCCATAGGAAAGGTGAGTTCAATAACCCCATAGGAAAGGTGAGTTCAACAACCCCAATAACCCCATAGGAAAGGTGTGTTCAACAACCCCAATAACCCCATAGGAAAGGTGAGTTCAACAACCCCAATAACCCCATAGGAAAGGTGAGTTCAATAACCCCATAGGAAAGGTGCGTTCAACAACCCAAATAACCCCATAGGAAAGGTGAGCTGCTGACTATGTATCTCTAGTTTTAGCCTGTGTTTATTATCCGTTTCCTCCATGATATATAGGCATTTTTACGCATGTACGACCAGTGTAGATCCAGATCAGCCAGCACAAAAAGCGAACAGTTTAGATCCTGATCAGATGGCACGTATGTGCCGGCTGATCTGGATCTAAACTGTTCGCCCATGCAGTAAAGGTGTATCTATGGAGGAAAGGGTTATGGGATCAAATAAATTGAAATTGAAACCCACAAAGATCGCTGAAATGATCTCAATGAAAAATTACTTGATTTTAAAGTTTGGTATACTGTGTGCTGAATATTGTTTATTAGAAACTGTTATTTTAAAACATTGCAATGTTTATGTGTAAAGGTTTTTCAGTATCAAACATTTCATGAAAAGGTATTGTAGAAAACATTACTGATTTCAGTATCATATTATCCCATGCCTGATACTTGTTTAACCCATTACTCCATTGAAATGCATTTTATCACATGTGAGAAAAGTTTCGATCCAGATCGGCTAGCACATCCTATTTGTCTGATTGGGATCAGAAATAACCTAATAAATAAAAAGTGATCAGTGCAGATACTGATTAGATAAAGGTAAAGGTAAAGGTAAAGGTATGGGTTTATAGTCTGTAATTAAAGTATTCAACCGACTTTCACATTTTACCCCCCGATCACTGGATATATAAGTCGTCCGTTAACAGATGGTATAGATGTGCCAGCTGATCAGGATCTACACCGTTTGTCCATGCCATACAAGCATATATACATTTTGTATTGTATAGGGATAATATGTCACATAGTAAGATCATTAGTATCCACTTAAGGATTGAAACCATATGTGGTGGTTTTCATTCGGGACGGAAAACATTTGGGTTGTTTAAAGTGAGTGAAGCCTGAAGGGCTTCAAACAGTCCAAATGTTTTTCATAACCAGATGAACAGCAATCAAATATCAAATATTGATTCAACTTTTATATTTACAAAGAAATACTCCATTTTTTAACTGAAATTATGAGAAGCCTAATGATTCAGGAGAATAAGACTTGATCATCGAGGATTAAGTTCAAGTGTAAATATTGTATTTATTGTAACAGGTGTATAAGCAGGATGAGATAGAGATGGTAGCTGACCTGTGTAAGAAACACGATGTTGCTTGTATATCAGACGAGGTCTATGAATGGATGATCTATGAACCAAACAAACACCTCAAAATTGGTAAGCTCAAACTTGCCGTTGAAGAACCTTGGTTATTAGATTGGGGTATCATCATTGGGCAGATTGGCGGGCATGAATATTTTATTAAATTAAGGTTTTTGTTTTAAGTTCACTTTTTCATCATTACCAAGTTAGAGCTTTGAAACTTAACATAGATGTCTGACATCACAAAAGCAATTATTAGGACAAGTTTCATACCCCCTGGCTGTATTTTGTCATAGATATGCCTTTTTTACTTAAAATATGTTAATTTCTGTTTTATCAAACAATTTCTGTGACCAGCTGATGAAAATACCTGGCTTTGGGATAATTTACTTACATTTAAACTGGCCTATAAAACTTAAATGAGAATTTTGTCCATACATTCATATGTGTACTGTGATTATTATTTCAAATCACCATAAAGGTACAAGTTTCCATTTGTTTAAAAATTCAATATGTTTCTTCTAATCCATGTAGTTTACTGATTGTACCTTAACATTTCAGCCACTTTACCAGGGATGTGGGAACGGACAATCACAGTGGGTAGTGCAGGAAAGACGTTCAGTGCTACTGGCTGGAAACTGGGCTGGGGTGTGGGGCCTGCAGATCTCATACAGGCTCTGTCCGTGTTGCATCAAAACTGCATATACACCTGTCCTACACCAATCCAGGTATAATAACACTATAATTGTATGTCAGTGAAAACTGGGCAGGGGCGTGGGGCCTGCAGATCTCATACTGGCTCTCTCTGTTTTACATCAAAACTGCATTTACACCTGTCCTACACCAATCCCAGTATAATGACACTATCAATCTTTGAATACTGTGTTAATATAAAGTCTAGCAGTATTGTATTAGATTCCTGTAATGCCACAGATAGTGTAAGTCCAAGTCTGAGCTGTGATGTTAGGCCTGCAGAATTGAGTGTGACTTAAAAGCTCTACATACACCTATCATAGTCAATACAGGTAAAATTAGGAATAAAAAGAAAAAGGTGAAAAGATGCTAGATAGTAAAACATGTTATATGTACAATATAAAAGAAGCTTTAATGTCAGACATGTAAATCTGTTTGAACTTAGATATGAAAGCTATTACCAACAACATATTGATAATGATATACTTTAATGTTCTTTTCAGCAATGCAGACCTATAACTAGATACTTCATATGTCTGCAGCTCATCCAAGATAAATAAATCCAGTTGTAAAGGTGATGACAGCAGCACAAACTTAGAACAAGCAATTTGTCACCTTCTTTTTATCATACCTTTAGATTACAATGAAGTGACACAAAGTTTATTGGTTTCAGGAAGCTGTCGCAGCTGGTTTAGACTACGAGATCTCGGTGTTTGGTGACCCTGAGAAGTGTTACCTGCAGTCCCTAGCTAGAGAGTTACAGCCCAAGAGAGACAAGCTGGCCAAAGTACTGTCCGAAGTGGGCATGACTCCCACCATACCAGAAGGGGGATACTTCATGATGGCTGATATTTCTAAACTGAGTAAGTCCATGTTGTATTACGAGGGTTTGATGGAAAAACAATATAGACTATAAAGGTGATAAATTAGGTTCCAAGATAAAATTAAGACTGGAGACCAATATCAGTTCTCAGCAATCTGATTGGTTAAAATTGAGCACAATCTCGGAACTGACCAATGAGAAGCCAGTAGTGCACCAATCCCTTGATTCCCATGCAGGACAGATCTCGGGGTATATCAAGGGAAGAAGTAGTTAACCAAGCAAATACCTATGTTCAAAAACTGTAATCAAAAGTTCTATTTGTCAGTGCAGAGAAATTGAAGACACAAGCCACTTTTTCTTCCTTGAAACTGATATGATAATAAATGTTAAGTTCTTCTCACATGGTCTCTTACTGCACTTCCTTTCTATGTATACATATAATTTCACATTTTTGTCACTTATAATTTGATGTTTTCAGGAGAGAAGGTTAACTTTCATTAAAACATGATAAATGTTAATAGCCATACTTTATTGTTGTTATATGTAGATGTGAATATACCTGATGATGGAACAAATGATCCCTACGACTTCAGATTCATCCGCTGGATGTGCAAAGAAAAGGTAACAGATCTGCTTTGTCCTGAATGGCTAACCCTTTATTACATCGATACTGCTTATATAGTATTCAATAATAATTATGTGACCAGTGTCCAAGACCATAATCTTAATCTGGAGATCAGTCTCAAATCTCAACCATCTGAATTTCTGAAATGGCGACCAATCGCCATTTCAGCCAATCAGATGCTTGAGAATTGAGACTGATCTCCAGATTTAGTTTTATGATCTTGGGCACAGTGTTCATCCAGATCAGCCTGTACATCTGATCAGGATCTGCACTGGTTGTGTCTTGGTCAGAAATATTCAAATAGATCTATAAGAGAAAGTATAGATCTAGAGAAGACTACACAAATGTGCACACTGATCTTGATCTACACCAGTGGTACATGGGATAGAAGATGTATTTATTGGGTAAAGGATAAGGATGTGTTGTTTGATCAAACTGTAATATATATTGAATGTATTCTACAGATTACTTGTACCTCTATGAGAAATTTGAGTTATATATAGGCATCATGCTGGTCTAGGATTGAACACTGCATTGGTTAGTGTACATTCTTCTAGAGTAGGTTACACATAGGGGAGACCGGGGCTAGTACGGCCCCATTTTTAAAAACATGCAATTTATTAATGAATTCATAATGAAATTCTTTATAAATTTTTATAAATAGTTAAGAAATTATATGGGCTTTATTATCCCAAAACTTAAAATGACGTTTTTCTTTCAAATAAATGGTAATTTGTTTTCGAAGTAATAAGATCAAACTGGCCAAACTTGCCCCGCTACAGGGCAAGTTTGGCTACCCCCTGGGGCATCTTCGGCACTTGGACAGATTTTTAAAAATTATTTTCCTGTAGACTGAAAAATTTTAGACATCTTGTACAAAAAGGTAGGTTTAATAATCAACTTTTATTTATAATGTTTTAAACATGTTTTATATATAACATGTTGTGTAATGTACGTATATAAATTAATGTGGGTGCATGTGCATAAAGTGAGTACGAGCACAGGAACCTAAATTTTCATTTAAAAAAATCATCAAGACACCACATATTAGAAGTTTCACCCAATATGCCTATATTTTTAGATAGGCATATATGGTAAAATGTCATATATTTGATATCCGGATGTTTTCTGTTAGAAATGTAGGTTTCTCTGGTTTCTGTGGCGCGTTAACGTATTCATGTTCGTGTTTGTTGATGTTGTTGTAATGTTCTAACTCCTTTCAATAGATGTCTGCTGTATCGAAATAGCTCCTTTTTCTTTTGGAAGTCCACACCATGGTTATGTATGTTTCATATATATATATATATATATATATATATAATCAATCATGATTTTTAAAAAAATCATGGAATGTGTCTGTAGATCTCAGACTATGAATCCTACCTATCATAATATGATCAGCTAAAACATATTTAAAACATGTAATTTTCTGCATAGGCCTACAATGGTATAGCTAAAATAAGACGTTTCTCCAACCAAAACCGCTTCTATCTAAGCTATGATAGTTAATACACTTCTGTTTATTAAATACGTGTAGTTCCAATCAAGAAAATATATCTATGCTGGAGAAAAGGGGTTATTCGGCTATTAGCCGAACATGCCCCTGCCCCTATGGCCGAACTAGCCCCTAATTAACTTTTTATAAACATCACGTGCTACCTACATGTATATAATAGAAGATGAAAAGAACAACTGAGGGTTGTTTTAATATGTTGCATAGGTAAAATTAATATTGTAATTATAAAGCATCTCATGGCAAATAAAAACTCAAATATTTGTAAAAAAAATACTCAGCAGTCAAAAAAATCAAGTTTCCTTCACAAAATCGAAAATTGTGTTAATATAATCACCATTGTATACATACATAACAAGTTTCCTTACAAGTAACGTTACATTATCGACGCGTGCTCTGAATCTTGATTTTTGCACTTAAAATGATAATATGCCGAACATACCCCGGAGCCGGACTAGCCCCGGTCTCCCCTATCATATTAAGGATATTTTTAGAAAGATCTTGCATTACATGTACATTAAACTTTGGGGACTGTAAAAAGTCTTGCGTCTTTTGGAGGCTTTTAAGCATGATACATGTACATATATCTCTGTAATCATTCAGTTGCGCTTAGCCTGAGGGGTGGACAGTATTATGCATTTCCACTACTGCCCATAAACTGTCTCTTTCAAACCAAGCCTGCAATATTCTGATGTTTGTCATGTTTGTTTACTTTCAAAGTTCCTTTTTCATCTAACCAAACATTATTTGTTTTTCAGAAAATATCCGCCATTCCTCCTACAGCATTTTATAGTCAGAATCACAAGACACTGGGCGAGAAATATTTACGATTCTGCTTCATCAAGGTAATGCTCTCATACAATGTTTGCTAACAGTTGTTACCATTGGTATTTTTGACAATAGTTTTGGAATTTATAAACAATCATTTTTTGTGAAATCATGAACCTGCAGATTGTCACCGGTAAACAGCAGGATTTGGCACATTATTACTTATACTTGATTATGATTGTAAGACCATTTGAATGCTTCATAACTCATAGCTGCATGGGGTTATATACAGTAAAATCCCTCATTACGGACACTCAATGTTAAGGGCACCCCGGTATTATTGGCAATTTTTTAAAGATATGTTCTCTTCTTCTTGATTTAAAGCCACAATTAAGGACAACCCGCTATTCAGGACACTTTCCCTCAGTCCCTTAGGTGTCTGTTATAGAGAGGTTTCACTGTATGTCTTTCCCTACTTCCGTCCATGCATGCACATTTCGTGTCCGGTCTCTAAAATTCAACCCCTAGAATAAGGAATTTCATAAAACTTTATTCAAATATTATCCCCATAAAGATGACTTGCAAAACCCATGTTCCAACGTGGCCAGCTCAAGGTCAAGGTCACCAGTAATGTTTGAAGATTTGACCCTGCATTTTGTGTCCGGTTCATATCTTCTGAACCCCTAGGATGAATTTCATGAAACTATTGAAATGTTCACCCCATCAAGAAGACATGCAGAACCCATGTTCCAACCTGGTTGGCTCAAGGTCAAGGTCTCCAGTGGTGTTTGAATGTATTTTGTCCTTCAATTTGTGGAAATTTTGTTTGGTCAATAACCTGGTATGCAGACATAATCGCCTTCGGACAAAATCCCCGTAGGGGATTTATGCAAGTAGGGGATTTTGTCCACCAGTGGAAAACTGATGTAGGGGATTTTGTCCAGGTATGACTAGGGGATTTTGTCCGTAGGGGATTATGTCCTCCATTCCAATAACCTCATGATTGTTGCACAGATATATTTGTTAATTTGCAATTAACCATCCATAACCTTTCCAACATTCCCGCATGCAGCAGGGGATATTGCAGTTGTTACAAAGTTCTGCCTTGTTTGAGTAGTGCATGGAATGTTTTATCTCAACATAATTACCACAGAGAGAGGAATATCAAACTAGTTTAAATTGTTTAATTAAGTATGTTCAAGCATACATGTCTTACTGTCTTTGCAATTACATTTTATCACATTAGCAATGTTTGCTTTCATTATTTGAAAACGTTGGAAAACCTTTATCCAATCTTCATCAAACATGGTCAGAATGGTTTTCGCCTTTTAGGGATAACATCTTGGCTTAGACTTTAGTTTATATCCAGTCCAGTAGCTACAGTTGAGTTATGGCCCTTAAATTGCTGAAGTTTGACTAAGCACACTTGGAAAGATTTATCCAGTATTCCCTAACCTCAGTTTGAATATTACTTATAGGGGCACAATATCTTGGCTAAGTTTAATAATCAGCGAGAATACATTTTGCCTGTCTGTTTTCAGTCACAGAGATTATAACACCAGTTTTTATGAAATCTTATAACAGAGATATAATACAACATCATTGAATTATGTTCTAAATGGCATATAATTATGATCAAATATGTCTACTAGTTCCACTAGTATAGGTGTACACATCGATGTATATAATTCACAAACCCATACATATTTACTTTGAAAAATTAGAAACGCAACTTCTTTAAACATAAATAATGTTTCGTGATTAAAGAAGTTGCGTTTTTTAAATTTTTTTTACTAAATTATATGTACCGCGTACTTGAAGAAATTAGAAACGCAACTTCTTTAAACATAAAATATATTTCTTGTTTAAAGATGTTGAGATTCTAATTTCTTTTAGTATATTTCATATTGTGTGTTTTTATCTTTCTTTTAGAGTGATAAAACTTTGGATGCCGCAGCTAAAGTACTTAAAGCCTGGAAGGAGGAGATGAGCAGCTAGCAGACATCTCCACTAAGGAAGCTTCCTGGCCAGGTCAAGTGGTGACAGTGTTTTAATCTGTTGTTTGTGAAGTGTGTCACACTGTTCAGGGAGACAACTCATCCATACACTGTTCATTATCCAAGGACTGAAGCTCATCCATACGTCTTTCAGAAAAACAATGATAGTTAAATCTCTTGGTCATTTGTCCCGGTGATGTTGTACTGTGATCTGTTTCCTGCATGTAATTAATATACACCTAATAAAAAACAAGCAATACTCAACAAGATCCCATGCTTAACTTGAATTTCGTTTGCCTTTAAGTCCAGATATGAAAAAGGTTCAAGGTTACTCTTTACTAGCATTACACTTAGTCTTTGAACAGAAGTTGGTAACTGTGATTTTACATAGGGACCAAGTTATTTACACTGGGCAGCTGATTTATGTAGTCAGAATTTATTGTAAACATACATACATCTGTTTTAGGGTGTTTAGTTAGTTGTCTGAGGGGTAAGAGAAGTGGGCCAAAGATCATTAAACTAGGGTTGAGGCCAGTCTCAAATGTCAAGCATCCGATTGGTTGAAATGGAGACATTTCAGCTAATCAGATGCTTGAGTGAAACATCTCCATTTCAGCCAATCAGATGCTTGAGATTTGAGACTGATCTCCTGATTAGTGTTATGATCTTGGCAATGTTGAGAAACCATTACGTATAGACAGACGCCCAGATGCTCTGCTAAGGGTGTCTATAAATAAACTCAAACACACAAAAACCAGCTCCATCTAGTCATGTGCCTTTTCATATTTTGGTGATTGATATTTAACATTTTGATCAAACAAATAAATTGAAGAGAAAACTTTATTTGCAAATAATCTTTTGAAATGTTAAGAAATTGTTGATGTGTTTAATGCTGAACTGGAATAAAATGTTTTATCATTTATACATATGTTGTTGCTTTTATCTGCTGGATGTCATGTTAAACATAGAAATTTTCTAAACACGATCAGTTACTCTTCACAACCTGTACATGAAGATTAGCTTATCAACGACAGCTACAATAATGTTACTAGACACGACGATTAACTTAAAAGATGACCATTCATTAAAAACGACGATCTACTAACAAGCTCGTTACGGTACGTGCGATGTACCTGAAAACGATAATTAACTATACACGAAAATTAACTGTACGCACGCTGTAACTGACAACGACGATTTCATCGACACGACAAATTACAGTCCAATGACGGTAAACAGACTGTTATTAAACACGACGGCTTACTCAACACGACCGTGAACGATACGCGTTCAGCTACTAGACACGATGATTTACTTCATACGACCAATTACTATCCAATGATGGTACATAATCTTGTACTAAGTTAACATGACGATTTGATTTAAGCACGCCATTATAGGTAAGCTTACTGTTGCTGAACAAGAATATCTAAACACGATCCTTTATGATGCTGTCCTGGTACAACCAATTATGGAAATAATTCCGCTACTCGACTCGGAAAATTTACTAATCACGGTCGGCTACAGTACTTGTTACCTGACACGACCGCCGGACTACTGAACGTCACCTGTTACCAGACACAACGTTCTATTACAGTACAATAACTGTTACCGAAGCCGCCCATTTAATGACCGCGACCAATTATAGAACAATACTGGTAATAAATATCACAGCTTACTAAACATAACCAGATACGGTACAATATTAATTTTGTTACTGGACACGACGGTACACCAACTGCATTTGAACACGAAAATTCATAAACACGGAAAAGTTGAGTTACACCAGGAACTTTATATAATTTTATGGATGATTTCTTGTTACACCAACTCTAATATGAGCCTGACTGATTAATTTTCCTTCTTTGCCACCGCCTACCGGAGAGGTTTTCACTACACAAGGTATTTTCCTTACCAAAGACATCGGGCCTGACATCGAGTTGTGCCCACAGTCAAATGTCTTCTTGCTCTATACCAAATGTGGCCGACATATTTATCAGTAACTGAAACTACCGGTTTTCAAATAAAATGGAGACCGGCCTGTTCACGACCTAACCTACTGATATAAATCCTATTCTCATGAGCCAGATGGCACGGAGTAGCACCTTTCATTTTTCACGGGTATTCTCTGGTCAGGTCCGCTCTTGACGGAATACAAACTTGCAAATAGACAGCCGACAATATACGACTCACTTATCTTTGAGCAAGCTGTAATGTGTTGGTTGCGATAATAAATCTATTGACGCGATGCTGTTTGTTCAATGATTGCTCTTTTCATGAATTTTTAATTTATCAATCCGAACGTAGCATTTTAATTGTATCTGGTTGCAAAGGAGACTAAAAGAAACAGTCAATATAACGTGATAAATCAATCTAGCAACTAACACTGGGTCGTATCTTAAAAGCACTGTGGACTGAGACGGCGTTGCTAAAGAGAAAAAAGTATGTTCTGCTAGAGGAGTTTTTCTGTAGAGATATATTTTGTCTCCAGTCAGAAAAGTATTAAAAATATGTCGTGAAAGATTTTTGTCAGTTATTTTTATATGTGCCTCCTTTGAAATCGTACAAAATGATTGGAGAAAAACAGAGTGTTCGCGGTCGACGGGATATGCCGACGTTGGGATCTGGTAGTACGTCGGGTTCTGAGGACGGGTCGATGGTAGTGTTAAGTCCTGAGGAAAGGGAATGTCTTCACGCCAAGATGTTTCTCATGAATCAACGAGATAACAGCTCAACGAGTCTGTAAGTTACGTTATTGTCTGCCTCCTTTGCTTCTTTGTGAAATTTTTAATTTACTCTTATCATATTACAGCTGGATGCGTGTCATGCATTACATGAGTGCATATTATATTTTTTACTATAACGCTTCCTCCATACCTCAGCCATTGAAGAAATCTAAGATCGCGACAGATCTCGGAATTCAAGGTATCTGACGCTTTAACCCTCCATTTTCCTCTACTTTACGTGCCTGAAAATTGTTCGCTCGAGTAAAACATCACTGTAACCTGCTCTATACACGTTGGTTGCAGGTACGACCACCTGTCGGGTCTGATCACCACCCTCCTGGACGGCGAGACCGAGAACGGCCTGGAACAATTGGAGGAGATAAGTCAAACGATGAAGCGCGAGCGGATCCGAGTCCCTGACGAGCCTCTCCGAGATCACGAACCGAGAACACACACCGAGACGCTCGCTAAAGCTCAGTGGAATCTGCTCAAGGTAGACTAGTTTGGGTTACTTGTATAACAAAACAACAACTTGTGTTCTAGCCAGGGAAAAGAAGGTATTTTTGAACATATCATATATGATCATCAATATGTGATGCTACTTACATTAACTCTCAAATTGAAACATAAGAAACGTAATGTTAGCTACACGTAACCTCTCTGCGTGATTTAGGAAAATGTTACGAGGTACATGTCTGTATGTCACCAAGTTTCGGAAATACACATTGCTCAAAACAAATGACAAGCTGTTTTCATGCCTTTCCAGAAACCACCACCTGCAGTCATCAACCATGACCTAGAAAATAAGCTAGAAGAGACGGACCAAGGTTTCCGAGGTGTTCCAGATGTAGTCCGCCAGGCGGCGTTCTTCGAAATGGCGGGTTTCGGTCTACCACGCGAAGAAATGATCAGAATATCATTAGCTCTGACAGACCTTGCGAGCAATTGTCCAGAAATCACTGTAAGTGATAGTATATTACATATTATACAGTTTGTTATGGCAACGGAAGAACATCATGCATTGGAATCTCCACGTTAAAGGAAAATATAAGTGCATCGCAGTAAAAGGAAAATACTTAAACACTCATAAAACTTCAAATAACCTCCCGATTAAACTTTATATTATCATGGATTTGTTAAAACATGCAAGTTAGCGGTCATTTGTCTTAATTCAGGGTCCCTGTCTTACGCAACTTCTAATAAACTTTTTATATAAGTACACTCTATATGCATCAATTATACCATCAATTATACCAAAATCGCTACTAATTGGCAATGCATATTTTAAAAATATTTTATATCTGGGGCTCTCAATGGGTGTTCGTTCAGTCGGAAAGTTGGTACAGTTTAAACGCCAATATAACAACAATCTGTGTCGTGTTAAAACGTGTGGTATAGCACCGTGCATAGGGGATTGGATGACCGAATTACAGGTATAAAATGTATCAACGTGTTACTGAGGACCGGTTGATGAAGTAATTCTTTATGTTATAGAAACCTTATGTTTTTCAGTTTATCCGGTTCTGGGGTAAAATTCTGGGCACACAAAGGAACTACTACGTTGCCGAAACGGAGTTTTGTGAGGAAAATTACGAAGATGACGCCAGCGTTACTAACGAACAAGAAAATGTGACAGACGAGCTTCCCAGTGAACTGAGGGTGTGTAGATGCCAACGTAAATGTTCGAAGTCTCCAGTTATAAATTAATCATAGTTTTAAATGAGAATGGAAGTAGTAGGTATCAAAATGACGAACAATCGTTATAATTGTTATTAGGAATTTTTTTGTAAAACAAAATATGAAACGCTGCCTAGCGAAATCCCGATCAGAAGCCCTGATTATTACTTAATGGCTATTATTGATTAGATGGTGTAATTGCACGGGTCTACTGTTTATGCATTTGAAACGTTGAATTCACCTCTTATTGTTGCTTTTCAGGAAGAAGACAGTAGCCTGTATGACGGTAAGAACAGTATTTTACAATAAATCATTTTAAATAAAACAAAAATGTTTTCTACTGTTTGGATGATTTTTGTTCTTAACAATAAAGTAACATACAAAAAACAAATGCCTTATGCTTCATAAGTTGTATGAATCAAGAGTGGCACGTGTTAAATTTCGCTCAATAGTAACTTTGTTTTTTATCCTGGGTAAGGATATAGAAAAAAAAAGTTAGATTCTCATCCGGATTTTGGGAAAAAAGGGCGGGTGAACACTTTTTTTTATTTTTTATTAACAATACCTGAGAATAGAAGTAAAAACTAACTTATTTTTGTTAGAAAATGGCATTTATAGTTACCAGAACCTTTGGTGTAGAATATTCTTCCATCTTTTCAATTTTTTCCTAAAAAAAAACATGTAACAACGTACAAAAGTAGCAGGTTGGTGCCTATTCTTGCTTGAAAAACCATACCAGTCTTTAATAGTGACACTATCACCTTTGGTAAGCTTGAAATGATGAACCTTTTATTTTATTCTTGTCGGCCATGTTTTTTTCCATATCCGGGATGGTCTTAAACCTGTTCTATCCGGAACAAAATATCGGAGGGCGGGGATAAAAATCTAAAATATTTTTTTCTATTGCCTAGTTTATGTTTTCCCTGAACATGATTTAGCTCTCCTCGACAGTAATAACCAAACGATCCAAGTGATACATAACATAATGTGGCGTAATTTTCAGATAGTTTATTACCGGACGACCTTAAACCTATGTACAAGCCTCCGCCGAAGATCCCTTGTGAGCCAGCTGGCACCGGTCTTAATAAGAAAGTTTACTTTGTGACTCAGGAGCGTAAGTGTCTTAATATCTATCGTACAATGTAAATTAGCCTTTATCCCAGTTGTACATCATACATAGTAAATACTGACTTCCTTTATACATTTAGATTCACATGCCTCTCATCCCAAGTATCCTATCGCATCATGGGAACGGGTTATTATATGTAAGGCCGTCTATCCGGCTATCTGATGTCAGTGGTTTAGTTCCAGTCTGCGCTTACAAGAAGATGGTCGACTGAATTAAAGCTTAGTTTCCCAAATGACCAATAAGATGATAGAGTTTAGAGAAAAAAGATCCAGTATCATAATAGTTTTTGAGACAACAAAGGCTATCCATATCGCCGGCTATGCGGAGGCTGAGTTACTCAAGACGGAATGTCTTGCTTTTGAAATTGCTTTTAAAAGCTTAAAAGTTTTGTTTGCAACGTATACGCACGTTAATCGTTACGATTTGTAAGAATATAATGTAAATGAACCTTGGTTAAATATCTTAAAACGAAGATTGGAGACCAGTCTCAAATCATAAGCATCTGATTGGCTGGAATGGCAACTGGCTTCCATATTATTTAGGTTTATGACATTGGACACTCGAGTCGTCACAGTATACTACTTTTAGTCCAAGCTCCGGAACCAGTCAATGTTATAAATCGTTTAGGTGTAAAAGTAAATGCTAAACTGTAGCGACACTGATAAATATAGAAATTGTTTATCTTTCAAATAATGTCCGCCTTGCAACTTTTTGGTCACGTGAGCGAGAGCGAATTAGTACGATTTATAAACGACGACTTACATGCATCGACGAATTAAGGTTGCCGTATGTTATGATGTAAAAGTTACAAATATGTTGGTTAATGGTATTTACGAGCTCAGCGTTCCTTTGCACCACGCACGCCCGTATAATTGCACTCGGGATTAAAAAAAAAGGTTCCATCAACCTCACCATACCAGGTCGTTGATGCTGCAACTTGTGTCAACACTGCTCAGAAGTATCGTCCAGAAATGAGGACGGGGAACGCTCTACTAAGTGCTTATTTGATTCATCTGTCTGTTTATAGAATCTACAAGAAAGCATTATGACCATGCATTATTTCACGTATATTATAGGTGAAGATTTTGAAGGAACGAACAATATGACTACAATTGGATTTTTGAATTACACTTTCGCCAGCATTTCTCGGCACTAATGCAAAAACCCCTTCGTAACAATAACTCATGAATTCTTTGCCATCTCTTGAAAAACAGTGATTTTATCGTTTATTGCAGCGGGACTGCCCTGGGTACGACTTCCTCACGTGACGCCAGCACACATTCAGTCCGCCAGAAAAATCCGCAAATTCTTCACTGGAGATTTGGAATCGCAGGTAAATCCCTCTGAATGATTGGTTTTTACATGCTTACGGCGTACTTAACGACATCCCTGTTTTGTGTCGCCTTTTCTCAGAATCCCATAGTTCGTCCGTCACGAAAACTTAACGTTGACTGCAACTTTGCCGTTTCTTAATATTTATTTCATCAAACTTTCAAATGATATTGCTTAGGACTATACTGTCGTGATGATGCGAAATACTTGAGATCACATTTGATGGACAAATCGAATTTTTTTGTACTTGTGATTTTTTATAAACTGGTCGCTCTACGAACTCTTGCAGGTCGTGACGTATCCTCCGTTTCACGGTGTTGAAAAGAACTACTTGCGTGCGCAGATTGCCCGGATAAGTGCCAGTACCCAGGTGTCTCCTCTCGGCTACTTCCGGTTTGATGACGAAGCCGAGGAAGAAGAGGCGGAAGAAATAGGTCACCAGATATACTTCATTATATAGATGTCGTTAAAACACGTTGCATAGGATCTACAAATAAAAATTCGTTTTTAATATAAGCGAAAATTAGTAAATTAAAAATCCGACGCTGAATTTCAGAATAAACGGAGCCGCGTGTTAGTAATGGTAATCTGACGATTCCTAGACCATACTTAGAAGACATCCTCCATT
Source organism: Corbicula japonica (assembly GCA_038501625.1). NCBI lineage: Eukaryota > Metazoa > Mollusca > Bivalvia > Venerida > Cyrenidae > Corbicula > Corbicula japonica. The sequence goes on from JAZAYU010000024.1 coordinate 6,080,789, forward strand.
CCTAGTAAGCTTTTATATTACTTGAACAAGGCGCCGTGACAGTTAGTAATTTTATGGATCTTTAGTTGCGAACATATATCCAACCAAAGCTTACGAGCTTGACCAACAATATTCTTTCTTGACAGGCGGTGGTCGTAATGACATCATAGTAGATATGGAGTTTGAAGGTGTGCCTACTAGAGATCTGGCAGATGCTGGCCTACAAGCTTGGGTCCATCACTCACCTGCCATCCTGCAGCAGGTAATTTTTGAACTAATGTATAGCTAATGTAAAGTTCCAGATTCGTCACCGTCAATATAAACTATGTCTGAATTTCGCTGTCAACGAACTATGGCCATCATAGCCCTGAACTTTTGAATCAGTAGGTATCAATCAGTTACAGGGAATGGATTAGAGGGACACGTGGGAGAAATAGTTTCCAAAATGTCCAGAACTTTACTCTCTCTGCTAATCAAAGGAAGATGTTTTTCCCTATAGGTGTCATTCAGAAACCAAAAATCCAAGTTGACTTCTCCTTAAAAGTGAAAAAAAACAACTTCTGTTTGTTCTGACCACCTCAGCCAATCCCTGGGTTACCATGCGATCTTAACGTTTACTTATACGGAAATTTTATACCGATACAAATGCGAAAGACGGAATTGATTGCTTATAATTTCCATTAGACTTTAACAGCGTTTATTGTTAAAAATAGGGTCGTACCACGTGGTGGAACCCCGTCCAGAGTAAGGAGGAGTTCGACGAGGAAGAAGAGGGCGAAAACGAGGATGAAGAACGAAATGAACCTGATGAACCGGAACCGGAAACTGGGCCGCCATTACTGACACCGTTAGCAGAAGACGAAAGTAGGTTTTTTGTTTGTTTGTTTTTTTGTGTGTGTTTTTTTTTAATTTGTTAAACAGAATTAAAATTTCTTTCTAATGAAGTTTTTTATGCTTACATGGGCCAGCAATATACATAAATAAATAATGCTATTGATGTTTCTGACTTTCGAACTCAGGTTCTACATAATTTACATGCATACATAAACAATTTTATGCAACGTGATGATGAATACTAGAACAAAATATAAATAGTCACTCTTCGTTTTTTCTGTCTAAGATGTAGGGAACAGTCCACCCTGGGTCGCCTGTACCAGCTCCAAATTTTTACCCGAGTTCTCTATAGCGGTGCTTCAGTCCAATGTCTGGGTTGGAGCTGTTGCGTTTGCTGCGGACAAGGGAAAGTACGTATTTTTCAGAGTTATTGTAGATTTATTGCAGAATTATCGCATATTCATCGCTGTACACTGTACGAATACTTCCAGAACAAATCTCTGTTGCTTTTGATACCCGCTAGTCATGTGTTAGATAAACTTTAATAACACGCCAGATGTGTCATCATCATTATAGAACGCTCAAAAAATGAACGATTGAAACGTCAGGGAACGTTGACCAGAATGCCATAGTGTCACGGCCCCTTTACAGTTGTCTTAAATTTTAGCTGAAATTTGTTTCCATCAAATGTAAACAGTTGGTAATGACCTTAAAGAAAAACGGACGAATAAGCTTTCAAATAGTTGGTCATTTAACAGTTGGTAATGACCTTAAAGAAAAACGGACGAATAAGCTTTCAAATAGTTGGTCATTTAACATTACGAAACTCCCGGTTCTGTTGTTGCTTTGGACATTTTAAATGATTTAAAATCCATTGAATTATCCAATGGTTTTAATTGATATATCTCTACAGATTTTTTGAAAATCTTTATATCGGCTGGGGACAAAAGAACCTAGAAGCTGCGTTCGAACCAGCACTTCCAGATATACCACTAGCAGAATTTCCAAGCGGACCGGAAATCACGGAAGCAGACGACCCGACACCGGAAGAGGAAGCAGCGATGCGCGCAGCTCTTCAAGAAAAGGAATTAGAGGCAGAATTTGATCAAATTAACGATGACGAAGACGATGATATCGTGGATGACGATGGAGAAGGCGGCGCTCAGTTCGACGACTGATCTATTCAAGTATAGACACTGTTCTAAATAAAATTAAGTTATCATCTCACCGTTTGTTTGTAAACCTTTGACTGTGACAGCCAGATTGCGTGTTCAAGAATAAATTGAACAAATAGAATAACTGCCGTATGCATTTTTCCTGTTTCTACCGCCCGACAGCAGTTCATAGTTGAAAATTCCATAAACATCTGGTTTCTATCTTGTGACTGTCATACTATTTCAATGATCCATGCTTAACTGATAAAAGTATAGAATAGACAGGTTCGATTTTAGTTTTAATGACATTGTCCTCGAAGATAAGAAAGATAATTGATAGTCATCGTCTTCATATCAGAAACAGCGATCTTAAAATTTAAGCTACAAGCGAGTGTCTCGCTTGGTCAATTATCAGCAACTACCTGTAAAGGGCCACATCTTCTGAGAAACTGGAGCAATTTGGCTGGGAACAAACTATGTTCATACTCATTCTGACAAAGTTTGGTGAATATTAAATAAAGACTTTTACAGTTAAAAACCAGTGCTCATTTGGTAAAATATTGACAGTTAATGGGCCACAACATGAGAGCGACTACAGAATGCTAGCTGATGATCGTACTTGGTCGAGGAATTAAGGCCATGACCATTCTGACTTTTTTTGAAGATTATTTATGTATTACTCAAGTTTGAGAGCGTTTTAGGTATTTTGCGAACTATCATCAATTAAAGGGCCTTAACTCCAGTGACATACTGAGACGAGATTTTATGGCTGGAAACACTTGTCCAAGGTTGGTGAAGACTTGTTGTTCCATTTATACGTCCTGTTTTTTTATTCATGGTAATTTCATGATAAAATTCAGCTGGATTAGAATCACAATTGATAAGGTTGACCACTCTAATGGCATATCTTAATTTTTTCAGAATCTAGCAAGCTCATTCAGTTGTTCTGTTAACCTACCAGTTACTAACTGTTCCTACCATATGATCATCAGTAGATAACCTACGCAATAAAGATGATTGAATCCATGGAGTAAATGGTTAAACAGATGAATGGCCATAAGATGTGAGCGACTTTTTTTGTCGAAATATTATGGCCATGATCATTGTTAGTTTGAAGATTAGATGTGTAGTACTGAAATTCGACAGCGGTAGTACTAATTTGCCAAATAGCAGCAATTTAAGTTTTGATAGAACAGTCAAGAAAATGGACTGTTTAAGAAAACAGAACCACTCTAGTAAATTTGGTCCTAAATATAAATATGGATGAAATGTACATATTAATTCAGGGCGTTCTAGTACAAGTATACATGTATGTTTGCTCCTGTGTATCAAGAGAGGTGCATTTACTTATTTTGTTCTTTCTTCATATCAATAATTGTCCTAGATCATAAAACTTAAACAGGAAAACAGTCTCTAATCTCAAGGATCTGATTGGCTGAAATAGAGACTGGTTTCCTATCTACTTTTTATGATCTTGGGCCATTTTACTCTATCACAACTGAGGACAAATCAATGACAACATTTATTTACTTTTATTGAACAAAGATAACAATGCAGACATAAACAAACCAATATTGTACCTCTGCAGCAAAGCAACTCCAAAAAGTTTGTTCCTTTATTAGTGATACACTGATGTCTTAATAACTTAATATAGCATCAACTATATAATTATACAAACCAGTTACAGCACAGAAAATAATTAAAGACAGTCATATGTTCAGTATACTAAAAATCTATAGTAAGAAATGCTATAAATACAGAGTTATGTCTTTCTTGATACCTTATTAAGTGTGTTACCACTGAACATATTCATAACACATATTTCTAGTCTTGAAAATCAATACCTATTATTATCAATGCAAACTGCACTGAAATTTAGCATGTGTTTTGCAAACACAATTTGGCAAGTCCGGTTTCAGCCTTTCGGAATGTGATCAAATCAAATCAGCAGTTAACAATGAATACAGATAATAACTGAATAAACCATACTGCATAATGGACATAAAACATTCTCTGTGCCTTAGAGCAGGTGTTCAAAGCTGACAATCAAAACAGTGATACTTGTACTTGTTTAAACATTTTAAATGAGTAAAAACAGTGCACAAATGTTTGCAGTATAGTAACAACATGGGAAGATTACTCAATATTCCAACTTGTGAATCTTCAACTTTCTGTACACTTTTGAGATTCACCTAAAATGCTTTGTCATCCACAAAACTTGAATTTCGAAAACTTGAATTATTTTTTTTTCACTGAAAACTGAAACATTTTTACCTAGCAATGTAAATTTAGCCTTTGCTTATATTTTTTTCTCATGTGTAAAAGCTCCTACAAAAATATTTTAGATCTAGTTCAGTTATCAATGAAGCTGATCCCATGTGTGACCAGTATAGATTTATTAGGTCATTCCTGTATTAAATCCCGCTAAAAATAAAAAAAATTATCAACTGAAGAAGGCCGATGGCCGAAACGTTTTGAAATAAAAGAGTTTAAATAGATCTTTGAATATTATTCACTTTCCCTACATGGATAAAAGAAAAGTATATAAAGTCGAACAGTTTAGTTCTTGATAACACTTCAAGGATCTTAATTGTTTAACATGTTGCATGTAGAATTTAAGCCTTATCCCTTAGATAAAGGATTAATATACTATAAAAGATAAGTCTGTTACAATGGAATTTCAGAAAAAGTATTTTAAAAACAATTTTGGCATAAAACTGTAAGTCGTAAGTAATGAGATCAGTTACGTTATCACATTACCCAGGTTAGTTACATTACCCCAAACTAATGCCACAATATAATAAAATTATAATATGAAGAAAACATGAACTAAAAGGAAAAAACACAGACAGACAAATTCTACAACAATGCCAAGTTTTATCCTATTTTTCAAAACATCAACCATTATCTATCACGTTTTTATAAATACTAGGTGACTTCATCACAATTTGAAACCTATATAAAATTTTTAAAAGCAACATAATCTGCCTTACTTTATATTGTCACTTCAAGAAATTATGCTAACTTTTAAAAGGCGCATGTTTGCATGACCGGACTCATCTGCACTTTTGACACACTACTAAACAAAATCAGTTGGACAAGAAGAAAGAGCCCTTACACACAGTGGTATCAGGTATAATGTACCTAAAGTTTATGCCAAACCCTGTCCAAACAATAATTAGGCAACACTTGCAACTATTCAATCTGACCAATAGTGAGAATAAGTTTGTTGTCCATTACTTAACCCTTCACTCTATGGATACAGTTTATATTCCACATTCGACCAGTGTTGTGCAGATCAGCCTGGATGTCTGTGCTCCATATCAACAATGTTTCTTTTTTTTGTCGGAAATGAGGCACGGGAAAAGGTACCTTCGGTCATTTTTTGTTGCTACTATATTTAGAAAGAACTTTCAAATAAAATTTCTATTATTTTCTCATAACAAAACAGTGATTTTGTTACACCTTTTGACAATAAAGTCGTATTTTTACCGCGAATTGCATAATAATTAATGTCATCTGCTCAACTTTATGACGTCGTTTCAAGGACTGATGTCAACTACCCGATGGTACCTTTTCCCGTGGTGTGCCTCAAATAATCTTATAAATCCAAAATCAATCATTCTGATCAGACTGTACAGATGTGCACAGACATGCAGGCTGATCTGGATCTACAGAGGTTCAGGGCCCAAGATCATAAAACTAAGTTTTCGGATTAGTCTCAAATCTCAAGGATCTGATTGGCGGAAATAGCGACTGGTCGCCATTTCAGCCAATCAGATGCTTGAGATTTGAGACTGATCTACAGATTTAGTTTTATGATCTTGGGCACTGACGTCCTGAAAGTCGCCAGAACGAAGCACCTGTCCAGTAAAATTTCCGACGTGATTTCTTATGTTATCAGACCAAGTTTCTAGATACATATATATAGAATTCTGATTATTACAGAACTGGTTCAAATGGAAAAGTAAGTTTTTTCGACATTGTATAAAAACTCTGGGGAATACTGATGTGAAATAGAAAAATTGAGTGTGTAGATCTCATAAAAATTGTCACTGATAAATTTTTAGTTACTTTTTCAACTTAAAAATTCTGGATAATTAATTTTATACCACCCGGATAAAAAATATTAACATTAAACATATGAACACAAGATACATAGAATAAATATCAACAATTTATAGACCTTTAACCTGCTTATGGTCACTGCAACAAACAAAAAGACTTTGTTAAAGCGCTACTCAGAGTTTCTATGCACTTTTCCAATACAACAAAGCTCTGCAATGGTTCAAACACATGAAATAATATATACTGATGTGATTTAAAAACTGTGCATATGCATTATATTATACTTATTTTGATATGTATTTGTAAAAACATCTCAAAATAGGTTTGTATGATAGTCCATGCTTTTGCTAGATGTCAAAATCGTTTTCCATGTATTCTTTGTGATTTTTTGCATTAAATTATTAACAAATCATATTTTTAACATTTAACCATGTATGTTACCCATGCACAGTTTTTAAATTGTATCAGTATAGATAAACTTATTCATGGGAAAATATAGGATGTTGTTTTTTTTCTTTTTGTAATAATAACAAAGAACAACTGATATGTTGTTTGATGTCTAATCCTAATGCTGTTTTGAGTCCCAAATAGAATACAACAATGATTTGAGACCAGTGCCTAAGGTTATAAAACTGAGCATGGAAACCAGTCTCTAATCTCAAGCATCTGATTGGCTGAAATGGCAACTGGTCCCCATTTCAGCCAATCCGATGCTTGAAATTTGAGACTGGTTTCTATGCTTAGTTTTATAACCTTGGGCACAGATGTGCAGGCTGATCTGTATAGACACTGGTCGTCAATAAGATAATGTAACACAGTAAACAAGGTTATTTAATTAAAGGCAAAGTTTTCCACACTCTTCAATTTAACACACCTCAAATAATAACATTAATAATGTTCTCTGGATAGAGCAAGTAAAACAGGCACACATTATTTTCTATGAAACTCACAAAAAGGGTTTTACAAAACAAAGTATTATTTTACTGAATCAGACTATACAATTTAACTTAAACCTTTACTCTGTGGAATATGGCTGTATGGCCATGGCCGAACTTTGTATATCTAGATCAGTTGGCACATCTGTGCCATCTTCACAGGATCTACACTTTTTGCTTTTAGATTCATTAGATTTTCTCTTACCAAAAAGAAAACAGTGAAAATCCTGATCAGACGGCAATAATGTGCCAGCAGATCTGGATCAACACTGGTCACACATGAGAAACATTGCATATAAATAAACCCAAATATCTAACAGTATACCCACTGGTATCTTATTCCAAATAATTATGAATATAGCAAATATATCAAATAAAACAAAATCTCTTCTAGACAAAATCTTGTTTTTACACAGGTGGACAATCATTGAGAAATTACATCTAAAATATCAACATGTATTCATTGTCTCAATATTCATAACAGAATATCTCAAACACAAATAATGTGTTCATGAACATTCCAGTGATTTAACTTAACTCCATATATATATATATATACATGTTTTATCAAGTGCGCACAGTGTAGATCCTGATCAATGGGCATATCTGTGCTGTCTGATCAGGATCTAAACTGTTTGCTTCTTGGTCAGAAATACCCTAATGAATCAAATATCAGTGTAGAAAAAACATAACGAATCAAATCTCAGAGTAGATCTCGATCAGATGGCATGGATGTTTCAGTTGATCCTGACCTACACTGTAAGGTTTAGATAACAGCCATATTCCATTGTGTAAAGGGTTAAAACAGCTGTGCTATTCCAGAAAATAGTTTAGACATTTCACCAACAAATACAGTTAAAACACATTATCTGTCCAGAATGAAAGAGATGCACATACTACAATGTCACAAAAGTTTAGAGGGTTGTTATACCATGACCCTTTAAATATATACTTCAATCACTTACATACACACTGGTTAAGCCACAACAGGCAGTGACTTCACTTCTCAAATCAATAATAAAAAGAGAGATTTAAATATCACAATAAAACAATAATAAAACTTAATGATAAGCACAAAATGTCTTCATTTCTCCAACAATGAAGAAAACAATCTCTGTTCATGTTCATATTGCTCACACAGGTTCAGTATTTAGCGTGGAAGTTGTGTCCCTTGGCTGGTTGGATATCATGAGGTGCTGGGCCCGGCGTGGTCCATACCACCTTCTCCAGCCGCCCCACCTGTAACCAGACATAATCAGGGGTATAAACAGTTTTAACAGTTCAAAATTACACAACAAAAACATACAGTACTGATAGAGAGGCTATTATCCCTTTCCTTGATATATACGCATTTTTATGCATGTGCGACCAGAGTAGCTCCAGATCAGCCGGCACATCCATGCCGTCTGATCTGGAGCTACACTGGTCGCATTTTGGTCAGAAATAACCTAATGAGTCAATAAGCGAACAGTAATGATCCTGATCAGACGGCATGGATGTGCCGGCTGATCTGGATCTAAACTGTTCGCCCTAGCTATAAAGGTGTATCTATACAGGAAAGGCTTAAGGCATAATCAGGGGTATTAACACTAAAACATTACACTGCAAAAAAACAACAAATCCATAAAGTCTTAATAAAGAGAGCACCTGTTTTGGGCAGGTAACAGAGTTTGAAAGGTATTGGAAACTGATAATATAGCTGATATGGTGTGTAGAGTTGGCAAATTACTGCTCAAAATAATATCCAGTGGTATCCACTTATGCTAGCCAGTTTGTTGGTTTAATCTTTACCATTAATGTTTAACAGTTCTTTCCAACAACCATACAGTATGGTAACTGGGAAATCCAGTCCCTGGGCAAAGATTTTAGGCTGTAGCATGGCCCTGTCAAGTTTCCATCCAAAAAAGTCTTTATACTCCCTTAATTGGTGACTTTCTACACATTATATGTAATGATGACCTTTATGAAATTCCAGTTGCACTGTACATTCAGCACACGACTTATCAAGACAAAGCAGCAACAAACTGTGACACTGTGGAAAATATGTGTGCACCTAATTATTCAAACAATATAAGTCAGTTCTTAACAAAGGACACTGACAGTTTGTTTATAAAGAAATACCTCCATCAGCGTTGCCATCACCATGGAAACACTTGTGTTTATGACCCCTACAGTGACCTGTCTCATCATCATCCTCATCTGATGACTCTCCAAACATGCGCGGCTTCTCATAAATACAACAACCTACACAAACAGAAAATACAGTTTTTTAAGTAAATACAACAAGACAGTAAACAGAACATTTGTGTTTTCTAGTATATACAACATCTTAAGTTGGTATAGTAACAACAACAACTGACATGAGGAACCTTGGTCTAGGGGTAAAGCATCGGACGCCAGATACAAAGTGTGAGTTCGAATCCTACCAGAGATGACATTCATCTCCAGTTTCCCACAATGCACATATGGTGCATGTACCCATTTCAACCCAGGAAGCAGTCATCCATGCCGTCTGATCAGGATCTAAACTGTTCGCTTTTTGATTCATTAGGTTATATGTGACCAAAATGCGACTAGTGCAGATCTTGATCAGACGGCACGGATGTGCCGGCTGATCTGGATCTACACTGGTCGCACATGAATAAATTGTTTCATAATCAATGTAAAAAACAAGTTTAAACTAAACAACAACATATAGAAACAGAACATTTGGGTTTTCTAGTCAAAACGATAAATAAATGTGTCGTCTTGTACAGTAACAAACTAGAGCATCTTTTCCCATACCAGTATTCTATCAAGTTACATGGATCTCCGATTATGTGAAGATTGATCTATTCAGATTTCACAGTATCTTAGCAACAGCTGTCATGCCAGGTGTCACTTGACATTACAGGAATTGTTCGGTATGTAATAATTCAAGCAACTGTTAAAGTTTTATAATACTGAATCTCCTCTAAAACCAATTTGATAAGGAAACCTGTAGTAGGTGAATATCTGTTCTGTCATTTCTACATTTTGTATGTAATGACGGCTGATTTTTCTCTTTGGGAGAAAACCCAATAAAGACTGTGCATCTGGTGCACATTATTCAATATAACTAATCACTAATGTAGAGAAACAAACCCCAGACATGGTAATCAGTAAATAAATTTGTACATGTATGTATATGTATTATGAACTGGAAATCCATACTACAACATTAGGTGTCTGTCTATCGCATGTGTGACATCTGTGCCATCTGATCAGGATCTACATTACTGACTCTTGGTCAGAAATAACCCAAACAAATAAAAAAAAGCTAACAGTGTAGATTGTTATTAATTAGCAATCAATAGCAGTAAGTGGGAATGATCCCATAAGGAAACATCTATGAACTTACATTTTGACTTCTTTTTATTCAAGTGTTCATTATCAACAGTTTCTGTAGTCCACTTGACTTTCTTGTCGTTCTTTGGTGGACGCAGTTTTAACACCAATGTTGGACTTCTTGTTCTCTGTTGAACAGAAAAGCACCAGGTTAACAGAATACATATTACATTAAGTTTACTTTTTAAGTGTGTCTAAACCAACCCAAACAAAGAATCGAAATACAGTCAGTGAAGTAATGGTTCATGAAATTAACAGCAGATCTATATTGTAATTTGAAATTATAATATTGATTCATGACAGGGCTTGTCTGGGATAAAGCCACAACAAATACAGGTGGGACAAATTATCAAGTTTCAATTGTCTGTCCTATGACTTACTTGAAGAATTCTAACCAACAAGAGGATAATATTATGTACATGTACAAAGTAGTAATTTTTGTTACTATAAGTATTATTAATTATTAATTCTAACTAGAGCTGTTGCTTAAGTTTTAGTTAATAATGTTTCCAAGGTAGTTTTTAAATGGTATTTAAAAATCAAATGAGAATAAAAGAAACAAGCAATGGAATTTCCTGAGGGCTGTTCCAGGAAAAAAGGAGTGGGGGGGGGGGATAAAACTGAAATTAATTAAAATTTGATGGGTGGGGGTGATTCATGGAAGCAAATGTGTTGTTTGGGGGTATTTTAACAATTTTAATTGTGTTGCTTGTGGTTAATAAAAACATTTCTAAATGTGTTGCGGGGGGGAGGGGGGGGTTAAAGTGGTCAATAATAACTAATTTGTCTTGTCTGTAAAACCTGACATTAATCATCCGCTTGTCACAGCTTGTAAGTGTACGAAAACAGAAAACTTGGTACGCTGTTATTTAACGATGTTATGTTATATCAACACCTGCATAAAATGGCGAGATCCAGGGACATCGAACATGTGGCCAAGTTTTTGGCCACAAATAATTTAAATACCCTTGTTGAAATATTCAAACGTAAGTATAAAGCTTACTATTACGATATGTTAATAAATTTTATCGCTGATTCGGTAATGAATCCGTTATTAAGCGATGTTTATACTGACAAGTGTAGCATGTTTAAAATTCGGATATTGGTCAGGCTCCTGTTCGCGGAAGCCTATTGGAACGTCAAATCCACTGTTTCTACTGGTTTCTTGTTTAAAATGTCTTTATGAAATCTCACAATATTGTTGTGTATGATCATATATAATACTGGTTAAGTTCAATCTGTATACTTTTAAGAAATACGAATAATACACAAAATCTAAGTGACACATATCTAAACCTGTAATTCTATGTAGTATATACTGGGGAATAATATATACCTGCAAATAGGAACAGTCAATGCAATAGTTCCTGAAATTATTCAATGAAGTTTCACAATGTCATTGATAATATTATATTTATTCATAATTTGATACTGGTAAAGTTCCAAGTGTATTTTTTAAGAAACACGGACAGTACAGTACTAATTTAAAATGACAAGTTGTAGCTGTAGAAAGCTACATACGGTTTAATGACTTACTTAGTAAAGTATCTGCCCACATTTTATTGGTAACTAGTGTTTGTCTAAAAATGTATGTGGCTCTCCGATAGATTCAAATCATTATATTTGCGGAAAGAATAAAAAAATGTTTTAAGTAATCAGGATTCATTAACGTATCCAAGAATAGAGCGACACAAATAATAAGGAGTACATTAACAGACATGAATACAAATTTGTACAATCAGTCTTTTGATCTGTTCACATAATACAGGCCTTGGTGAGCAGTGTGGCCTACATCCTGGCAGCCTATGACTGGCTGCCCATGTGAGGACTCGTTGATCTGAAACATGTGCAACGAATGGGAATGATATTTGATTCATCACTTCAAGTTTTCTTTATTCCTTCTCAAACATGAGCAGTTAGGACAGTTTACGAATTATATCAAAATGGAACAATTTCAAACAAAATGATATTAACATGGAAAACAATTACATTGAAACTGCATGGTAAAATCATCTTTGTAATATTAGATCAACAAAAAATTAATGCAAGTTTACAAAAAACTTGTCTCCCGAAATCTACAATTTGTGTTTCTAATTGCATTGGTGGGGGGTATAAATTGTAATAATAATGTGGTGGTAGTGGGTCTTTAACATATTACAATTCTATTGGTTGGGGTTTGAAAATAAATATAATTGTGTTGGTGGTATCCCAATTTTTAAGTTCCGTTCTACCCCCCCACTCCTTTTTTCCTGGAACAGCCCTGAATGACAGCCCAAACGTGAAAATCACTCGAAAGATTTTTAGTGTGATTTTAATATGAATCCTTACAGTTTCAGAAATGGACTCCATGTGATCAAGGAATAATTGGACGATTCTCAAACATTACCTTGCACTGATAATGTGTTTGTAACCTGGTGTCAAATGTTCTCTACAGTGAAATGGTTATGGTCACTATTGCATAAATTTACAAATTTTAATTGTCATCTTTTCTCTACAATCATTAATTTGATAGTCTGCTATGTTCATATAACCAATTTAAAAACTGGAATTCCTAGCCAAATCCTAAGCCTTGTATACTTTATGCCAAAACAGTTCTCCTTGACTGGGTTCAGCATTTGTATGGGTACTATTTTCTCCTAAACCAGCTTAATTAATAATTAAATAATAAAATCTTTTAAACTGTCGTAGTCTGAAACAGCCTCATCAATTTGAAACTATATAGACATCTTGCTAACTAGTTAAAGCAAAAATTATGGCAAAACAAACTTTAACACATATGCACTATTCTGACATTTATCTTCTTTTTCATTTATCTTCATTATTACTAGAGAAGATTCGATGTAAAACCAATGATAAATCGTCAATATAGAATGAAAGTGACAACATGAATTCATTTGTTAATTTCATAAAGAATCAAATGTTAAGGATAAATCTACTGGTATTGATTGAGTAATTATAAACGATTGTTTAATTACCAACCCCCTGAATAGCACATTTAACAAAGATGATGCGTGTACATGTATTTAATATTTCCCATCTCCAAGATCAATTAATTTTTAGTGTTTTTATTAAACTTTAAGGCTTAAATTATCAGAACATGAAAGGAAATGCACTTGGGACTATAATTACACATTCAGGGCTCACGCTGGCGATCGCCAATGTAGCCAATTGCGATAAAATACGAAATTTGGCTACAAAAATATTCATTTTGCGAAAGTAAATGGCGACAACTTTTTTTCACTACAATGTTTGTTCTATATTTTAACCTTTGAGACTGGTTTACAGTTTGTACCGGAAATATCCTCAATACGCAAACCGCGTGAGGAAAATCGATACCCAGTCGGTGAAAATTAACTAGGTGAATGGTGCTACTGATAAACTGATAAAATGTGCGAAAACATCTTTGACCATCTGTTCAACATGAATGACGAATAAGCGTACTGTTGATTGCATCAATTAATGATGGTAAGTAAATTAGAACATGTCGGTGAAATTTAAATAGGTGAACGGTTCTACTGATAAAATGTGCGATAACATATTTTGACAATCTGTTTGACAAGAGCGAACGGTTGATTGCATCAATTAATGATGGTAAGTAAATTAGAATGAAAGCCACCGATAATTGCTTTAAATAAAGACATAAACATAATCATTAAGGCGTTTAATTAGCGTAATTATGTTGGGTTTGGCTAAAGATTTGGAAACTGTTTCTGATTATTTAGGCTCTTTCGGACTCGAGGGAACAAAACAAGAATTGAAATCTTTTGTGAAATTTAGCAGAGCTTCTCATGATAAGGGCAACAAAACAGTAACAGATATACCCTCTGTATGCAACTTAGCTCTGAGAAACAGAGAGTCATTTCCTGCCAGTGCTGAGGCTGCCGAAAGGTTACTTGTGGCCCCAGTATCCACTGCTAGCTGTGAACGTGGGTTCAGCCAGCAGAACCTGATCAAGACCAGGCTAAGAAATTCTTTAAAGGTGAAAATCTTGAGAATTTATTGAAAATAGCCATCAACGGTCCTGAGATGGACAAGTCTGATCATGGCAGAGCTTTTGGAATCTGGGCAAAAAAGAAGAATAGGCGTATTCTTTCAGATAATTAAACTATGTTACTGTACTGTGTAGTGTGCAAGAAAACAAATATATAACATGTGCTCTGTTAATAATGATTTATATTAAAGTGCACACATCTTATGCTATGTACATGTATAATCATGCGCTATGATATATTTGATATTGTGATAAATTTCTTTTATGTCAATGTTTGTTATGTAAGAAAACCTGAAATATGAACATGATGATTAATATAAATAAAGCTGTTAAATATTTACCGTACTTAGTGTGTTTATGAATTTTCAAAATGGCTATAAATTTGGCTAAAGAGTGAATATTTTGGCTACAAAAAATTCTATTTGGCTAAAGTGTTGGCTACAGTTTGCTTGCGGCCAGGGTTTGCCCTGACATTTAAAAAGCAGCTTTATTTAAATGGATGACATTAGTACAAACAATAATATTTTAGGATAATTTACGGAGTGTGTCCATTTGTTCACATTGACTAATTGAAACCAACGTGAAGACTTGAGCAGGCAAATACTGTATCAGTATAAGCACCAGTACAGGAACCAGAGGCGGATAAAAAAAGTACCCATGTAGTATTCTAAACCGGAGCCAGTCAAGGATAAATTAGTCAATGTATAATTTCCCAACCAGCAGCCAGCAAGGACACTCAGTCTCCTCAACTGGGCCCAGTCAAGGAGACACTTCCTTCTTTGAGCTAATGGAAAAGTGCTTTTTAAATAGACTATATAGGAAAAATAATGTTGTTAACTATATAGGAAAACTTACTGTTGTGATTCTCTATAAGGGATACAGCTCCCAAGTTCTCACAAGCTCCAACATATGTACTGTAAACCTTTTGATATCGACCAACTACGAAAAGCTAACAAATTATACAATCACTAACACAACAGTTCTAATCATTTTGATGACGAATCTTAGCATCAATTACTTACCCCATCCTCGACAATCTGAGTACTGCTTGGTACAGAAGTTGTTGTTTCTGCCATCTTTAATTACTTTTAAATGTCTAATATAGTTCTACACACGCGATAAATTGCGAAAATCACATTTTTCGAGAGGAAATTTATTCCGGAAGTTTACATTCTTGAACACCGGTCTTTGTACAAAAAGCACGGTGTGACGAGACCACGTTAATCGTGAACGTCTAAATTACGCACTGGAAACTATATACGCAATGACAGTTACATTCTGTTCAGCCTTAAAAAAACAATATTTCTTTAAAAATTCAGTTTGAACTGTGCATTAACTTCCTTTGAAGTGTTTCCTTAATACATAGAAAACAGGAGAATGCACGAACTATTTTATGCCTTGGTAAGTTAGTATTGAATGGAATTATCGTTCTACGGCAGTTGTAAATATCATTATTGGTTAAATGTTTATAAGGCCTTAAATAAACTTGTACCTGTGAATATATGACACCTGGTTACCTAAAGAACTGTTTTGCCCAGAAAGTGTTTTAAAGGGCGCCTCATTTGGCCAACAAACGGAATCATGCAGTAATGAGTCTTCAAGCTAAACATACACAATATTGTGTATGTCAGTCTGTCAGTCGACACTTGAGAATTAATATAATTAGAACATGTATTGTTTCAAGAAATACACCGAAGACAACGAAAAAAGGGAACCCGATGGGGTAAGATCATTGGAACGGTCAGTGGCCAAACAATTTACCGATTCGGGTTTAAACGAGGTTCTTTTTTTTCTTTTTTTTTTTCTTTTTTTTTCTTTTTTTTTGCGTTCACCTTTTCGGCGTGTAAGCGTGGTGCTGCGCTTTTGGATAGGAGACCGCCATATTGCAGGCTCAGCACCTCCGACTTCGGATCTCCTTGCGGGTCCTCCTATACCGACACCCGCCGAATCGGTCGTAATGCTAACCCTTAAACCCTGAGCGCCAAGGAGGGAAGCCATTACTACCATTTTTAAAGTCTTTGGTATGACCCGGCCGGGGATCGAACCCGCGACCTCCCAGTCCGGAAGCGGACGCTCTACCTACTGAGCTAACCGGGCTGGTGAAACGAGGTTCTAAGGCGCAAGAACGTACCTCACAGAACTTTCCGATGAAAAAATAAATGCGATAATGGGTGTCAGATGCGTGAGATTTTATACTGGTCTCCAATATAAGTTTTATGATCTTGGGTACAGGATCAAGGATATTAAAATTAAAAAAAGTGAAATATGCATATCAGGAATAAAGTTATTCGGTGCTTGTACAGCACCACTATAAAACACTGTCGCAAAGACAGTGGGCAGCATTTTTGGCTTTAAATGAATTAAAAACGAAACAGTTCGTCTTTTTAAAGTTCTTAATAAGACGCTGGCAAATGTACACTTACGCTTTTCTCACTGTCATCCACAACTCGAGCCGCTGTTATTATCCGAGACTGGCGTTATCACCCGAGCCCTGATTATTGGGATGCATACCGTGATGTATTTTCATACGTGACTTTTATAGTTGAGAAACCCATCTCTTTTGCCACTCTCTTACACTATCGGCTCATAACATTCACCTCTGTTATAGACTGGAACTACTTTGAACTACTTTTACTTTAACTCAAAGAAATAGTTCACCAATTACAATTACAAAAGCTTGGGTTTCTTCGGTTTTAATGAAATAAAGTGAAGATTTCAGTCATTTTTTTACCTCAAGCTTTCACAATTTCATAATTTATGACTGTATAAAATAAGGCTGTCGAGTTTGGTCAAAAATCTTGACATTGAGCCTTTCGCAAAGGTGTAAAGTGAGTGTAAGAAACGACAACTCTGCGAAGGAGATTGCTCTATTGCTATAAACGTGGGACTGGAAACAAAAGAAAAGCAGAATTGCGAACAACGTATGGGGCATAAACAGGGCAAATAAGCTAAAAGTAAAAAAAGTAATTTGAATGAAATTGTTATTGTCGGTGTAACGTTGTAAACTTATACTCGTAGAATAATGACCCCCGATTATTATTTTATACAGGATAGTGACTCCCCGTAATATTATGACTCCATCGCCATTTCAGCCATTCAGATGTTTGAGATTTGAGACTGGTCTTCAGTCTTAGTTTTATGATCTTTGGCTGAGGCCTTTAAGACACTCAACATAATTGTATTCGTCAAATAATAACGAATAATAATAACGAATCAAACAACTTGAGATCATCTTCTCGGAAAGACATACAGCATATCCGTCCCCGAACTAATGTATTACGAAATTCTTTTAGATTTAGGGGAATGAACAATTGGAACTCAACTCCTTTGCATATTCGATCTTCAAACAATGTCGTTCTATAAAAAAGAAACTGAAATCTTATCTTTTACAAAATGATCTTTTTTTAAGCTGCATTTTTCTCAGTTCATAGAATACTCCCATGCCTCAACTTTTGTTAGCATTCTTATTATTACTACATGTATTGAACTGGGGTAGTAATGTTCTGTTGTGGTTGATTTTTAATACACTAGTAACGCTTTAAACACTTTTGTTTTAAATATGTTCACTTGATCCACTTGATCATATATTGCCTGTGTAAGATTACCACAACACAATACTTTGTTTCACATGTCTTTACAGTTTATATGATAAATTTTGCTATTTTCAACACATACTATTGTCTGTCTGCTGCAATTTTTAAATATTTTGTGTAATCTTGTTTGGAGTGTGTCTGCGTGCGTGTCTGCGAGCGTGTTGGTGTGCGTGTGTGTGTGTTTGTATGCGTATGTATTATTTCTTTCATAGTTCTTGTTATAGAAGACCCAATTGAAAATAAGTTTACATTTAATTTTGTTTTATTTACACTTAATTGGAATTCTTCTTTAAATAAAGATATTATTATTATTATTATTATTATTATTATTATTATTATTATTATAAATTCCTTTTCTGATTCTTCGCAGAAATGAAACATTGGAGACAAGTTCGAAACAATCCGTGGATTTAAGACTGAGGTTTTCCTATTAGATATTGATTACTGTAATAGTTCAAAAGCCCATTCGTAATGTTATATGATAAGAGGTTGAAAACCCGGTCAACGCTGTACTTCCAAATTTCTTACTTTCACTGTCCGAATTAATCTCCTTCGCAGAGTTGTCGTTCCTTACACTCACTTTACTGAGATCATAGTGTAAGAGAGTGTGTCCGAATAGGCGCTGTGGCAATTTATCGACTTTTACATGCTTTGTTAGTCACAGTATAAATATACCCATGTTTAATTCAAATATTGGACGGCAGACAAATTTCAGTGGATACTTTAATGGCTGAATGAACAAATAATTGCATTCGACAGGGTATACAGTAATACATTTCCCAATTCAAACTTCAGTGCACACGGGTTTGTCATTTGGTTTGTCCGATGGGTAATGTTTCTAATAATAAACCGTCGTTGTAATGGAAATAACCATGGGTATTTCCACATTTGGGTCGTTTTATATGGCTGTCATTGTTATTAAAGTTATTCTCTCACAATAACTGAGCATAAAGAGATCGGAACACATACAATAACATTGAGCATTTGCTGCTTACTTTTACATTTTTAAAAGACTGTATTTTTAACAGTAACTCAGTAATCACTGTAAACGATAGTGGAAGTGGTGAAATAAAGCTACTCTGAACACGGAAGCTGTTTAAATATAGTTACACAGAAGTGGTGAAATATAGCCTCTCTGAAAACGGAAGCTAAGTTCACATTGAAAACGATAGTAGATACGGAGAAATAAAGCTAACCTGTGAATGGAAGAAGTTCTAAGCGGGTAAATATTTACAAATTTAAAGCATAACCATGCCGGGCCTATCAGCAGGAATAGCCACGTTTAATTCGTGCAATAAAGCGGGAGCAATACCTCATTTTACACAACATTTACAGAACAGTCCAAATGACTACACAGCTCTGATGTGGCGCGGGAGAGCGTACGGGATTGTGGGTAACACACCGCTCGCCATACAGGACTTCGCCAAAGCAGCGAGCGTCAGTTCGGGTTACCGCAGGCTACTAGCACAGTACCAACAACGTTTCTCTGAAGGAGATGCTCAAGGCGGGATAAGTTGCTTGGAACAAGCACTACGTGAAAATCCTAACAGCGAAGAGGTGTTGGCGGAAGCCGGTACTACTCTTTACTTGAGCGACAATCACAACGATGCGAGACCACTTCTTGAAGAGTCGGTCAGGCTGTCTGAAGCGAATGGTACCACACAGGAGCCTTCATATTGTTGGACAAAATACTATCTCGGTAATGTCTACCTGTATGATGTCGAAATCGACAGAGCAGTTGGAACCTATGAAGGGGCTGTTGGGGCTAGCGACACTTTAACTGTGGCACATCTAGGCATTGCGCATGGAAACTTAATAAAAGACAATGAAGGTATAGCTAGGAGAGAGTATCAAACTGCTCGAGGACTTAATCCTACCCTGGTCCACTGGGACACATTTGAGAAATTTCGGGATAACTTTTTTTCGAGCGGCGGCGATCAGCTGAGAACAGCTTATTTGGCTCGGACGGGTCAAACAAATTCATATCTAAGCAGTCTACAGAGAATAGGTACCTGGTTGTTTTCGTTCTGGTCAGGAGAATCACCGCGGGCACAAATGGGAGGTGGCGGGGGTGGCGCTGTTGGCAGAGGTGGCGCGGGTGGCAGAGGTGACGCTGGCGGCAGAGGTGTCGCTGGTGGCAGAGGTGGCGCTGGCGGCGGAGGTGGCGCTGGTGGTGGTGCAAGTGGTGGAGGTGGGGGTAATGGCAGTGACAACGAAGGTAAAGGAACAAAGTTTTTTTATACCAACTCTTATGTTTAAATTGCTGTTTTGTGCAGCTTATTTTTGTGCTGTTTTTGTTATGTAAATGTAGAATATAAGGAATTGTGAATTCTAGTTATTGTTTTATAGTTAACTTTTCTTAAGCCTGTCTCACACAGAACACGGTTAGGTACACGGTTCCAATACGGTATACTCGGTTATACACGGGTTGACTGGTACGAGTTTTGAGCTCCAACCGTGCCTGGGGATGAGTTAGTACGATTTAGACTCGAATGTAGCACGAGTATGTACGAACATAGCACGGATATACTCGGTCAAGCAAGGTTTGTCACGGTTAGAACACGATTTGTAAACGATTTTCATACAATTGTTGTACGGTTCCAAGCACGGTCTAGTACGGTCTGTTACGGCCTAGTACTATTAAACACGACTTTTACTCGATTAATTGGACATTTACAGGGTTTCCCACCGACTTTTGTTCGAGTTATATTCCATACGATTTATATACGATATTGACACGGTTGAGCTCACTCGTGGAGTGGACTTAATGTGCGGTTGTAAATACGGTCTCTTACGGTCTCACACGGTCTCTCACGGTCTTGTACGATCGCTATACGATCATACACGGACATGGCATCCGTGGCACTTTTTTAAAATTTTCAAAAATCATACACGGCTTTCACGATACACTCGAATGGCCCGAGTGTAACTCGGATAAGGCCACGGTTGGTTCGGTTGTATGTACGGTTTACACGGGTGGCCAACCGTATAAGCCGTGTGTTCTGTGTGAGACAGGCTTTAACGTTTGCAAAATAAAGACATTTGAAAATAATTATCTGGGCAGAGTTTTATTGAACTGATTTTTTTGGTTGGATGTTTTATTATTTTTTATTTATCGACGGCGAAAGGAGTAACACCTAAAGGGCATCATTGCACGTTCATCGATAACAAAATAAAATTATAAAAGTCTCTGCAACGCCTAAGTGAAACTTTGCACAAAAATGCTATTAATTTAAATTTATTTTGCGTGTGTTAAGACACGTTAGAACATTAAAGGAAAATCACTAGATCTAAAATTTCTCTAAAATTCTATTTACATAAATTTACTAAAACTAAACAACAAAAAACATCATTTTAAATGCCAACATGAGTAATATGATACTGACAACAATATATTGTGTTATTATGACTTGCATATGTAAACAGTATGATATATTTATAAAAGTGTGTTTAACCTTGAATTTTCTGGTCGCATAAATGGGTGGCAGACGTTGATTTCTCTTTTCGTAATTTAAAGTGTTTTTTAATGACACAACATGTTGTTGTTAGGATCATTATACTCATGCGGTCTTTTAAAGTAATTTTTTCTATTGTTTAAACAATAAAAGTTTTTGTGAATTTATGTCGGTAGAATTTTTAAGAGAAATGTTACGTCTAGCTATTTTTCTTTTCTGTACTAACTTTTCTTGACGTATGTAGAACGAACATACATTAATAACGATTATTACTGCAAAGTCCTTTTGAACTGCATTTTGCCATTACAGAGTTTAGTATTTTAATTTTACCGAATTGTGAAGCCCGAATGTAGTGGTGGTGGGGGGCTTTATGCTAATTTTAAACACTCAAAATGGTTTTCATACCCAGATGAACAATCAAATATCTATTAAATTCTTATATTCAAACACATGAATATTCTCAATTTTACCGAACTTAAGAGAAGATCTCGCAGTATTACAGCTGTTTGAATACTCTTAACGACAAAATGCAAGACGGCACGATTGTTCGCAGTAACTCGTAGCAAAACGTGCGTGCTCGTCACGAGAGAAAAAATGTGCATAGTCTAATATAGTCATGAGAGCGGCTTCTATTGTGGACAAGCCTCTTAAGTTATACGTCACAATGCGGCCCCAGTAAGTACAATTCGTTTTTAGATGAATAAGACTTTACCTTAATATGACATGATGCAATTGAAGTTTAAATGTATTAATATATGTTGTAGACGACGACGACGACAAATGGAAGCAGATGAAAAAGGAATCGAAGTGGATCATGAAATACGGTAATCGCACATATGTTCAGTCACCCTGCGGTAAATACTGGTACACGAGGAATCTGGGACAAGGGCATGCCGGAGCGTTTGTGAAGGTCTATGAAGATAAAGGGAGCACCATCAGGTTCTTGGGTTCCTGTGACCGGAACTTGAAATTCATGAAAGATAAGCATGAGTCTATGGCTGGTACGAGCATCAAGAAGAGCGATATGAACACCGTGAAGCGAGGATAACTTCAATCCAATCATTCGCAGAGTTGTCGTTCATTACACTCACTTTTCGCAGAGTTGTCGTTCATAACACTCACTTATGGCAGTGTTGTTGTTCATTACACTCACTTTTCGCAGAGTTGTCGTTCATTGCACTCACTTTTCGTTCTGGTGACATGTCAGAACTGATTATATCTGTGGTAAAATAATATTTCCTTTTTTCACCGAAGACCTGCAGAACAAATTTTGTTCACTGATTTATTTTGTTCGTATTTGAGAGTATTTCTTCTTGAAAATTTTATTGTGCAGTTCAAGCGCAGTGATTCCGAAAGTTTTTAAACCGTGTTAAAACTAATTGAAATGTTTCCAGGCTGTATGCTGTCAGATAGGCCTAAATAGACCATCATCAACAAAGCATGGAATCGTATTTGGTACCGTTAGAGACCATTCTTTCTTTTAAAGTAACTTCTAAAATAATTAAGAGTGGGTTATACCAAAACTATTCTCATCATTATATGCCATAAAGCAGGAATTATTTAATTTCTGTTAATTTTTTGTAAAAGATTTTCATTTTTAACAACTCCCTTGATATTATACTCACAGTCGGTTTTAAAAGCTGTGAAGCGTAGAATGGTTTTTCGGTTCTGTCCACATGTTAGGTTTGTCATTGATGTTGTTGATGGGAGTTTCAACTTTAAATTTAAAAACTTCCGAGGAACATTTTTGTGAAAGTAAAAGAGAATTGCATGGGTTTTATGTAAATCTGCTTAAAAGCAAATTTTTTCTATACAAGGCAGTTTTGTCAGAGCTCTGCCACTGATGCAATATTAAGGGTTTAAGTTATTTTTACGTTAGTGCGGTCTACCAAAATGTGTTAGTTTGTTTTTTATTTGTAACAATTCCAAATACTAGCGCTGTTAGTATTTGCCATTATTCTTTGCTATGTGATGTGAAGTCACATGTCTGCCATGACTACAATGATTTAAAGTCAAGGTTATTTGAAGACAAGAGCTATTTTTATATAATGTTTCAGCTTCATTAATATTCTTGCCATGCTTGATTGTTTGAATCATTAGTGGGGGGGGTCTGAAAATTGCAGGAAGGCAATTATTAAATATGCATTTTTTCAGGTCCAGGTTCAGTTTCATGAATTTGGCTTTTGTGTAGAAGTTATGACCGGGGCTCCTAATAGGAAATTTGAGGTCAAAATTGCGTTTAATGCACTATTATTCAGCGTTTAATTTAATTTCTCTGTGGTTTTGTTTTCCATAGAAGTGGTATGATATCCGTAGATTTTGGATAAATTCAGAGATTTGGCAGGCATGTTGGCAAATGTATACACGAAATAAAATGTAATTTAAGTTATTCTTAGTGTTGTAAATAAACAAGCATAACCAGCTGGAAATGAGGTAAAGGTCAAGATCTGCCAATATTGATCAATCCTGACTCGGATTTCACCGACAAGGACTTCAGATACACTTACAGCTGATCTGGTATTATGTGGACCTTAGTCCTTAACATAGATATCGAAAAATTCATAAAAAGGGTGCTGCGATAGTATGCGGCATCACAATGCATATAATAAAGATAGGGTTATAAAATTTAGAGTTTCTGGGTGTGTATAATCTCATTGTCCTTAATCTGTATACCAAGTTTCATTAAGTTCCTCTCAACGGATAGTTAAAAAGTTCTTTATATAAAACAAAGTGCCAAACTGCAGCAAAAACACCACGCAGAAAGTGAACATCCAGATTTCCAAAACAGAGATAGGAAATCTGCTATTTTTGTCAAAAAGTCGAAATTAATGGGTTATAACTCAAACGTGATTGAAGTAGTCTCGTTGGTTATCAGTTGTTGCCGTGATATTCATGATCATTCTGATAAAGATTGAATAAAAGCATTTGAAGATAGAAAATGATACGGCCGCCACACTGCACAAATAGCGCTACTGTGAATTTCAAATGATAATGTCTCTAGCTGGGAGCGAACCCACACCGTCACGGCGACAGCGCCTAGCCCTGCAATTCCTGCGACGCAACCAACTGAGCTAGACGGGACAACCCCCCAAAAAGGTTGATCGGATAACCCTGATATATGTAACCATCACTGCATGACATCGGTAACGGGTTATTTTACTGATAACAGTACTGACCAAATGTACGGGGAGACTTTTTACGGCCGCCACACTGCACAAATAGCGCTACTGTGAATTTCAAATGATAGTGTATCAAGCTGGAAGCGAACCCGCATCGTCACGGCGACAGCGCCTAGCCCTGCAATTCCTGCGACGCAACCAACTGAGCTAGCCGGGACAACCCCCAAAAAGGTTGATCGGATAGCCCTGATATACCTTACCATCACTGCATGACATTGGTAACGGGTTAACATCGCTTATTTAATGAAACAATTGCGATGAAAGAGCACTAACTCTGCAGGGACTGCTGTTGTCTGGCAAGTTGTCCAAGTTAGCGATATAATATCCCTATATATTCTGACCAAAATGACTTTAATATGAAACGTTATGTTGCCTTCAACTTTTTAACAAAGCCATCTGTGACAACAATTTTTTTTAAATATTTTTTTGCCCATTTCAAATAATTCAATATGAAACTTAATGTTGCTTAAAACTTTGAAAGTAGTTGTCCTATTAATTAACTTAATACTTGGAATATATTATCTGCACCAACAATGATAGCTCCTGTTTGATATTTTAGAGGTAGGCCCCTTAACTACTTGAATAAATTCTTATTAGACTGCTCCGATTTGTAGGCTGGTCACCTGCACATGGGATTAGAGCCATATTCCATGAAGCATTGGATTAATGTTGTTGTCGATATGTATACTCAACAAAAAGTATCCACTTTCCTATCTTAAATTTTGTTAAATTTGAAAACGAAAACTGAGAATTCTGTATGTGAACAACTTTGCATTTCTGTTATCATTGCAAAGAGAAAAAGTGTTATTGAAAATCTGCAGCCACAACTTGGTTATCTTTCCCTTTGTTGTAATGAGGGTTCCAGGAAAAAGTCACAAAACATTCATCAATAAAACAACTAGTCCTCTATAAACTACGCTAGAAATTCCAACCATTTCCAATTACCTCCCTTTAAATTGAATATGTAGTGTTTGTAATCCATTATTATCCTCACACAGGGTAATTTCGACGTTGGGGTATTTTCACCGGTTACGCATTTTCCGGTGTAAACATGCAATTCGCGCATGCTCCGCGGAAGTGACATGACAGTTGTATAGCGTAAACACGCAAATGTCAACATGACCTAAATCATTAAAAATGGACATACGAAAGGTAAGAAAAAATGTTTCACTACATACATATTGAAATTTTATGCTTTTTTCACTATTCCCAAAATATGACCCCTCAAAATCATGTTTCAATGGCATATGCAGTAGTTTAAAAAGTTTGACAGTTCGTCTGCACACAAGTTATTCTCCCAACAGTAAAGTCACGTGATTGTTTTGAAGAGCTAAAGTATACTGCTCACCAAAAACTACGATCAATATTGAAATGTATCTTAACTGATACCATTATTTTTGCTATGTTTTCAGTTGTTTTCTGAAATGAGGCTATGAATGTTTCTTATTATTTACTTCAGAATAAAGACTCTGTCCGTGGCCCATACCGCCAATATGATGCTGAAGACTTGTCTGAGGCATATAAGGTTGTTATAGAAGATGGCCTTCCTGTAGAAAGGGCAGCCAAACGTTTCTCAGTGCCAATAAGTACACTGAAAGACCGTGTAAGGGGGAGGGTTGAACTTGATACAGTTAGATCTGGACCTGCTACAGTTTTAACCCAAGAACAGGAAGCCCTCCTGGCTGGTCACCTTCAGACTATGGCAGAAGTGGGATATGGATATTCCCGACAAGAAACCCTAAACCTGGCCTCTGATTATGCCTTTCATTTAGGGGCTAGAGACAAGAACCACCCACTTGATTTTGATTGGTTTTATGGTTTTATCTCAAGATGGCCTGAATTAAAGGTGACAAAACCAAGAAGTCTTGAGGTAGCCAGAGCAAAGTATGCTACTGAAACTGCAATAAGTAACTATTTTAGGGAACTTGAAGCTACCCTTAACAAATATAATCTTATGGACAAACCCCAGTGCATATTCAATATTGATGAGAAGGGGCTGAACTCAGAACACAAGCCACCGAAGATTGTAGCTGGTAAGATGTACAAGGCACAAGCTGTGACATCAGGGAAATCAAAAACCATTACATTGATTGGTTCTGCAAATGCCGTTGGACAGCAGGTACCACCTTTCTTTGTTTTCCCTGGCAAGAGAATGATAGATTCTCTCCTTGAAGGTGCATCCCCTGGTACATCTGGGACTGTTTCCGACTCAGGTTGGTCAAACTCTGCCATATTTGAGAAGTACATGAAGGAACATCTTGTGAAATACCTACCAGCCAGAGATTCTAGTTCATATGTACTGGTACTCTATGATGGACATAAGAGCCATGTTACTATTCCCTTGATTGAGTGGGCAGTTGCATAGCATATTATATTGTTTGTGCTCCCCCCTCACTGTAGCCATATACTGCAACCCCTCGATGTCAGTTGTTATGGGCCACTTGAGCTAGCATGGAACTCAGCATGCCACAAATATTTGAGGGAATCAGGTGGCAGTGTTATAACACGGTATGATGTCTGCAGTATTGCTTGCAGGGTATATACGTCCACTATGAGTGCTTCAAACATACAAGCAGCTTTCAAGAAATCAGGCGTTTTTCCATTTGATCCTTCTGTCATTAGCCCAAGTGCTGTAGCACCTGCAACTGCCTTTCCAAAATCCACTGTGGCTCAATTAGAATCATGTGAGCAAGATATTTCAGCTGAAGTATTCCTTGAGCTAAAGGTGGTGAAATCTTGAAAAATGTAAAACAATCAAAAGTAAGGAAAACTCTCAGTAAAGTGGTGGGTGGAAAAGCCATTACAGAATCTCAAGTGGTTGAATCAATAAAGGTTCATTTTGCATCCCAAAAAAACAAGGGCACCCAACAGAAACCTAGTCTACCCATTCAAAAGGCTGTAAATTCTACAGTAAATCTGGCCCCTGTTGCAGGCCCTTCTGGTATAAAGAGAAAGATGGCCCCAACTCTTAATGAAGACACCGAGGAATCTGAGAGTGATGAAGATATTGCAGATTCAGATAAATGATTTGTCTGCAAGGAATTTTATCCAAAGGACAAGAATCTGAAACCATACCTTACAATTGTCAAGTGGGGTTGTTGTGATAGATGTAATGGATGGGTGCATCTATCATTTTGTTCTCCAGTTCAGGTTTTGAGAAGGGGTGATTCATTCTTGTGCCCTGTGTGCAAGTCTGAATAGTGTGATTAATTTGACACTGTAAAAAAACTAAACACTGTAAATATTTTTTAACGTTATCAACAGTTAAAAACAGTTTAAAACAGTTGAAAAAGTTACTAAAACTTTTATTTGACCAAAACTTATTAAAACTTGTGATAATGCGTAACTTTTGGAGCGCAGTGTAGCAAATTGAAGCATTCAACCGTGACCGCCGAAAATACCCCACGTGATGCACAACAACATGCGCGGTAAGTGTCCGCCATTTTTATTGTTTTGAAAATAAAAATGAAAGGGAAATGAACGATTAAATTAGAATTATGGTATGTAAAAAGTTATAGTTTAAAATTGTGTAATTGTTTTGTGCGGTGTTTTGTTTGCCAATAAAGTCGGCCGTGATAAGTTGTTACATCGTCGAAATTACCCAATACGGGGATAATTGTTATTCGACTGGCCGCTGCTTAGGTCTTGGTGTGGAAGATTATGTTAATGAACAATTGAAATTAAAAACAACTAAGTTTAACCAATTAAACAACATTCAAAGCGTTCCTGATTAAATGAAAATATGTTTATGAGAATATAAGCATAAAAAGTGGATACTTTTTACTTTTGTTCAGTATATATAGAATGCCAATTGATTCAGCAATGAAAGTTCACAAGTCAAGCATTAGTTCTGAGAACGCGAAGAATAACCCTTTTACAATGCACTCCGATGAAGAAACTCATTGGACGTGCCATGATCGTCCCTGGTTTATTCCGTCCCCGTACCTTGCCCCATAAAGTATAAGGAAGTTATAAACATAAATGTCAAAATAGCGAGATCAAAAACATACATGTTTTGCGCGCGACGAAGTAGACATTTGTGATTTATCTATAAGATTGATAACACTCACTAGTTTATTGATAGTTTCTTTACGTTATATTTGTCGAACTCAAATGATCACGCCATTACGTGTTGGCGTTCCTATTTATTTTAAGGCGCTTCCATTAAATGTCGAAAGAAAATTATTTATATATTATAACAATAGCACAAGGATCTCTAGAAAAATGATAAATGGAATTGATGAAGTAAATTAGTAATAAGTAGCACAAAAAGATGTGGCAAACAGTTGGGAATTCTAAAACTCGATTGAAAATATGGTGTGCAAACGATATAAAAGAAAATATATGTAATTACACTATGCACAACAACAAAATTTACTCAAAACACTTCAGCTCTATAGGAAAATACTTCAGAACATCAAACGTCTTTCAAATGATTTAGTAATGGTTTAAGATTTTGATCAGAGTTTTATAGTTTTTGGACGGTAATATTCGGTGTGCAAAATCTTGCGTGCTTTATACTTTTCACAGCTTGTTCGGGTTTCTAGAGCTTGTAAAAATGTTAAAGAGTTCAAAGAACGAAATTTTGATATAACAGATAATCTTTTTAGACAGTGGTATCGGCGCAAAAATATATGAATACATTTGGTAAGTTTTGTCGCCGATACCCAGCCAGATTAAGTCCGAAACACTTGGAGATAGAAAAAAAAACATGTATGCAAGTTTATTCGATTTTGAATAAAATTTGGCTGGCATCATGTTCTCCCCCCCCCCCCCCCAAAACAACAACGACAACAACAACAAACAACAGATTATAACACAATTTTAAAGCGTAGTTTTTCCCTTTGAAATGACGGGTCCCCCTTAACAACTTAATGTTTAGGATATAGCCTATCCAGTTGCCTCAAAATTGAGATTTTGAGCATTTCATACGTTATTATAACTGTAATTACATGTATGTGAAGAACCCATGTTTTACCTGAACTGCTGTATTACGTAATACGTGATGTTTTGTAAAATTTATGTAAATATGCTGTATGCACGTTATCCTCTATTTAGCAACCAAATTTTACCTTGACATTTTATATTTCCTTATAACTTAAACTTATATAATGAAAGCTTATTTAGAGATGGTTTGTATTAAATATGTTGTCATGGTGACGAAATAATGCATTAGATGAAAATTGTAGCAGATAGCAGATCGGAGATGGTTGCACAATCACACCTGCCAACTCAAGTTTTCCAGCAGAAATATAAATTAAGCACTGCTTTGGTCATAAGACTAGCCAGAGATGTCAAAAGTAAATTGTCCAGCTGTAAACAATCAAATCATCAAGTATGGAAGGTAAAGACATTTTTCAAGGAAATGCTTCACAAAGTTCATACTGAGGAGAAAACCAGAGAAAGTCAGCTAAAAGAATTTGACTTGATGCCAAAACAGGTAAAGAGAGAAGAACAACAGTCAGAAAAATGCAAACGCACAGAATATTTCTGCCACTGTAGGTAACTGGAATATTAAGTGCCTTTTCCTAACTACATATATGTACTCTGAACTTTGCATATTGGCCACAGTCTGACACATTACGCCACATTAAATTCCATTGCTTTACATCCCTTAACAGCAAATATTTGATGATTTGTGGTAAGTATGGAATTGCTCAATTGAAATATCAAAATAACGTTAGGTAATATTCTAAATAAAATTTAAAGCATTTAATTCTAGTAAGGATAGTGAAAACCTAGCACCCAACAATTAAGAATGTGATAAGAGTCATTTTGGCGGAAACTTTCTTTTATATCTCATATATTTTTTAATGACTTCATGAAAATATTAAGTCAACTATTAAATCAAAAATACAGTTATCTCATGGATTGTTTGAATTGCAGGAGCATTGTTGTCAAAGCAAGATGATGTTACGACAAATACTCATTTATTTTTTTCTTAGCACAGTAATGTTATTTCTTAAAATGTTTATTTGATTTATACAAACAGGTAGCACAGCTCGTTTAGCACGAGTAGCCTATATTTGTATAATTATTGAGTTGCGCTAAATCCCTGGCTAAAAGGCCTGGGACAGTAATATGCACTTCCATTACTGAACAGGCTCAATCAAACCGAGCCTGCAATATTTTGATATTTGTTGTGTTCGGTGATTTTTTAATTTGCATTTTCATCTATTTTTATGATACTTAAAACTGTTATTATTTACATTAAAGGATAGTATAATTCAGACAAGAACACACGTTTTATTTTTATTACCCAACTTAACTTTAATCTACTGTCATAAAGCACTAGCTGCGCTATAGCTTCACCTACAAAAAAGCGAATACATTGTTTTGACTACGCTCAAACAACTCGGCTCTTACCGAATGTCTGACCCAATATGATTGGAGAAACAGATAAGTAATCAAGTATTCTGTTATCTGTACATAACAGACTATCAACGCAAATACTATTATTCGAAAAAAGGAAATAAAGTTTGGGACTAAATTAACTTGATTTTGAAAATAAAACAACAACACAGAAACAACAAACAATGCCGGGCCTATCTGCAGGAATAGCCACGTTTAATTCGTGCAATAAAGCCGGGGCAATACCACATTTTACACAACATTTACAGACCAATCCAAATGACTACACAGCTCGTATGATGCGCGCAAAAGCGTACAGGATAATTGGTAACAATCAGCTTGCCAAACAAGATTTCGCTAATGCAGCAAGTGTGAGTTCGGGTTACCATAAGTTATTGGCACTGTACCAGCAATGTCTCTGTGAAGAAAATGCTCAAGGCGCGACAGGTTTCTTGGAACAAGCACTACGGGAATATCCTAATAGCGAAGAGGTTTTGGCAACAGCCGGTACTCGCGTTTACTTGGGCGGTAACCGAGAGAAAGCGCGACCAATTCTTGAAAAGTCAGTCGGGCTGTTTGAAGCGAATGGCACAACACAAGAGCCTTCGTATAGCTGGACAAAATACTATCTTGGTAATGTCTACCTGTATGATGTGGAAATCGACAGAGCAGTGGGAACCTATGAAGGGGCTGTGAGGGCTAGCGGCACACTGACTGTCGCACACCTAGGTATTGCGCACGGAAACCTGATAAAAGACAACGAAGGTAT
Organism: Corbicula japonica; assembly: GCA_038501625.1. Classification (NCBI taxonomy): domain Eukaryota; kingdom Metazoa; phylum Mollusca; class Bivalvia; order Venerida; family Cyrenidae; genus Corbicula; species Corbicula japonica. Next base: position 6,112,463 of record JAZAYU010000024.1, read on the forward strand.
AGCTAGGAGAGAGTACCAAACAGCTAGAGATCTCAATCCTACTCTGGTTCACTGGGACACATTTGAGAAATTTCGGGATAACTTTTTTTCGGGCGTCGGCGATCAGTTGAAGACAGCTTATTTGGCTAGAACAGGTGAAACAAATCTAAGCATTCTAAAGAGAATAGGTATGTGGTTGTTTTCGTTCTGGTCAGGTGAATCATCGCGGGCAGAAAGGGGAGGTGGCGGAGATGGTGCAAGTGGTGGAAGTGGCGCTGGTGGCGCTGCTGGTGGTGGAAATGGTGGATATTGGGGTAATGCCAGTGACAACGAAGGTAAAGGAATTATTTTTGTATTTAATTGCTGTTTTGTGTAGCTTAGTTTTCTGTGTTTATGTAAATGTAAAATTAAAGGAATTTCGTGATCTATCTATTTTCTTTTACTGTTTAAACTTTCTGAACGTATATAAAATAAAGGCACTTTAAAACAGTTATCAGGGCTGAGTTTTATTAAACTGCATTTTTTCGTTGGATGTTTTTTTTTCTTTTATTTATCGACGACAGTGAGATGACGAAAAGAGAAACACCTTAATTAAGGGCCGCCTACAGTCATCATTGCACTTTCATCGATAAACAATTGAAATTGTAAAAATCCCTGCAACAGCTAATGAAACTTTGCACAAAAATGTTATTAATGTAACTTTAGTTTCCATGTGTTAAGGGGTCATTAACATTGCAAATGGCGATAACTGGCTAAAATTTCAAAAATGAATTTTGGGTAAAATACTCATTGCCACATTGATTTTAGTGAAGAAATGTATTTATCTATTAATATAATAATGTTTGCAAGCTCAGTTTTGTCCAATTCTTGTTCTAATTACCAAACACATACTAAAACAAAACCATTTGCATGAGAACTCCAAAATTCATGGAGAACATACCAAAACAACTCGTACATAAAATAAGTATTTGCTGGTCTACAATCATTAGTGCCAATTCGTCAAAATAGTGTTAGAGTTTTCAAGACATTCAAGAAAAACGTTCTTCCTGGTCTACTTTCGGTTTGACGGTCAGAACATTTTGAGGTACCTTTTTAAAACTCGACTTAATTCCCACCGGCAGACAAATAAAAATAAAGAAATATAGTGTTATGATTTTTTATTTAAGTTTGTATGCTCAAGTTGTTTGAAAAAAAATGCTTTAGATACATAGAACAGACACACACACAAAGGAAATACCGTTTGCTCAATAACTCTGTAATGGCTGTTCGAAACGTCTAGTATGGCATGCGGTTAGCACAATAATTACTTAAACCAAAGGTTTAACTGTTAAACCCATAGTTTAACAGACTTAAACCTAGGGTTAATAGTCTTAATCCTATAGTTTCAACTTTTCAGAATTAAAACTGTAGTCTAAGACCTTAAACTATATGTTTAACAGTTAAACCGTATGTTTTACAGTTATACTATAGGCTTAAGAGTCTGAAACCTATAAATTAAACTTTATTTCTCTTAAACATATATATTAAGGTCTTAAACTATAGGTTTAATTGTTAAACCCATAGATTAAGACTTCATTTCACTGTTTTCTCTTAAACCTATGGATTGAGACTTTAAACGTGACCATAAGGTTCAACTTTTTTGCTTAATCCCATAGATTAATATGGCATGCGGTTAGCACAAGAATTACTTAAACCATAGGTTTAACTGTTCAACCCATAGTTTAACAGACTTGTTTCAGACTCTTAAACCTATATATTAAACTTTATTGTTCTTAAACATATATATTAAGGTCTTAAACTATAGGTTTTACAGTTAAACCCATAGTTTAAGACTTCATTTTAGTTTAGTTTTTGGGAATATATATGTAAATAGAATTTTAGAGAATTTTTACGTCTAGCTATTATTCTTTTCTTTTCTAGCTTGTCTTATCGTATGTAGAACAAACATACATAAATTACGATTGTTGTGCAAAGTTTTATTGAACTGCATTTTGCCATTACATAAATTTTAGTATTTTTATTTTTACCGATGACGGTGAAATGACGACTGAAGACGGTCCTTAAGGATTGATTTGATATTTGTATTCGTTAAGCACGGTATGAAAACATTTGGGTTGTTAACAAATAGTGAAGCCCGAATGGAGAGGTGGGTGGGGAGGGGGGGGGGCTTCACGCTTACTTTAAACACTCCAAATGACTTTCAAATCCAGATGAACAATCAAATATCTATTAAATTCTTATATATAAACACATGAATATTCTCAATTTTACCGAACTTAAGCGAAGAATTTGCAGTATTACAAAAAAGGTGGCATGAATTTTCGAAGTAACTCGTAGCAAAACGTGCGTGCTCGTCTCGAGTGAAAAAAAAATTGCATAATCCAGTAAAATGTTAGCCTCTTTAAGTAATTCATCACAATGCGGCCCCAGTATTTTCAGTTCGTTTTTTGATGAATATGACTTTACCTTAATACAACAGGATGCAATTGAAGTTTAAATGTATCAATATATGTTGTAGGCGACGATGACAAATGGGAACAGATGAAAAAGGAATCGAAGTGGATCATGAAATATGGTAATCGCACCTATGTTCAGTCACCTTGTGGTAAATACTGGTACACTAGGAATCTGGGACAAGGGCATGCCGGGGCGTTTGTGAAAATCTATGAAGATAAAGGGAGCACCATCAGGTTCTTGGGTTCCTGTGACCGGAACCTGCGCTTTATGAAAGATAAGCACGAGTCTATGGCTGGTACGAGCATCAAAAAGAGCGATATGAACACCGTGAAGCGGCGATAAATTCTTCGCAGAGTTCTCGTTGATAACACTCACTTTTCGCAGAGTTGTCGTTCATAAAACTCACTTTTCGCAGAGTTGTCGTTCATAACACTCACTTTTCGCAGAGTTGTCGTTCATAACACTCACTTTTCGTTCTGGCGACATGTCAGAACTGATTATTATCACATATCTCTGGTAAAATAATATTTACTTGTTTTTCACCGAAGATCTGCAGAACAACTTTCGTTCACTGATTTATTTTTTTTTTCGTATTTGAGAGTATTTCTTCTTTGAAAATTTAATGTGCAATTCAAGAGGAGTGATTCCGAAAGTTTTTAACCATGTTAAAACTAATTGAAATGTTTCCAGGCTGTATGCTGTCATATAGGCCTAAATAGACCATCATCAACAAAGCATGAAATCGTATCCGGTACCGTTAGAGATTATTCTTTCTTTTAAAGTACCATCTTTAAATAACTTCTAAAATAATTAAGAGTGGGTTATATCAAAAGTATTTTCACAATTACATGCCATATAGCAGAAGGGAATTCACTTCTGTTAGTTTAGTAAAAGATTTTCATTTTAAATAACTCCCTTGATATTATACTCACAGTCGGTTTTAAAATTTGTGAAGTGTAGAATGTTTTTTCGGTAATGTCCACTTTTAATGACATGTTAGGTTTGTCATTGATAGGATAGTTTCAACTTTGAATTTTTCTCTAATTTTTAAACTGGCGAGTAACATTTTTGTGAAAGTAAAAGAGAATTGCATGGGTTTTATGTAAATCTGCTTAAAAGCAAAATTTTTCTATACAAGGCAGTTTTGTCAGAGCTCTGCCACTGATGAAATATTAAGGACTTAAGTTATTTTACATTGGTAGGGGTCTACCAAAATGTGTTAGTTTGTTTCTTATTTGTACAAATTCCAAATACTAGCGCTGTTAGTATTTGCCATTATTTTTTTGCTATGTCCTTCACATCTCGGCTGTGTTGTCACATGTCTGCCATGACTACAATGATATAAAGTCAAGGTTATTTGAAGACAAAAGCTATTTAAATATAATGTTGGCATTGTCGTCCCTTAAAATGTCAACTTCATTTATATTTCTGCCATGCTTGTTTGTTTAAATCATGGTTGTGCGGGGGGGATAAAAGTTGCAGGTAGGCAATTATTAAATATGCATTTTTATTAGGTTGGATGCTGGTTAATGTAGATCCAGTTCAACAATCATTAATATTAATATAATCCGGGATAAAATTAGGTCCAGGTTCAGTTTTATGAATTTGGCTTTTGTGTAGAAGTTATGACCGATGCAGCATGTTGCTGACCACGTTCTCCTAATACAATTGTATCTGTTAAACAGGAAATTTGAGATCAAAACTGCATTCAATGCACAATTATTCAGCTTTTAATATAATTTCTCTGTGGTTTTGTTTTCCATAGATTGAAGTGGTATTATATCCGGAGATTTCGGATAAATCCAGAGATTTGGCAGGCCTGTTTTTACATGTATACACGAAAATAAAATGTTTTTTTAACTATTCTTAGTGTCGAGAATAAACAAGCATAACCAGCTGGAAATGAGTCCAAAATCTGCCAATGCTGATCAACCAGAACTCGAATTTCACTGACAAGGACTTCAGATACACTAACAACTGAACTTGTATTCTGTGTACCTTTGTCCTTAACATAGGATATCGAAAAATAAATGAGAATGGTGTTGTGATAATATGTGACATCAAACGGTTTCAATCATTACTTCAACATGCATTAAACTCCTAGGATAAAGTTACACAAGAAAAAAACAACGTCGCCACGCGCCGAAAACCAGGTTTTCATTTAATACTTGTATTTGATATCAATAGATCACAGCTAACTCAAGTAATTATGCAGAAATTGAATTTCCATGACCATGACCTTGATCAAAGAGATCTGAGGAGCAATCCCGAGTTGCGTCTTGGTATAAGCTATCAACACACTAAGTTTGGTGTCAATAAGTCAAAGAATATTACATGGAAACTGATTTTCTTTTTTAAGCAACAAGCAACAGTGACCTTGACCTTGATCAAAGACACATGCGAAGCAATTCCAAGTTGCATCCCATATAAGCTTTCCACACACTAAGTTAGGTGTCAATAGGTCAAAGCAAACTAGTCACTGAATTTCTTTTTTAAGCAACAGTGACCTTGACCTTGATCACAGACATCAAGGTAGCAATCTCAAGTTGTGTCTTGATATAAGGTACCCACATACCAAGTTTAGTGTTAATAGGTCACAGCTTACTCAAATAATTATGTGGAACCTGAATTTCTATTTTTGGAACAGTGACCTTGACCTTAACCAGAGACACCTGGGTGGTATTCCCAAGCTGCCTCTTGATGTAAGAAATCCACATATAAAGTTTGGCGACAATAGGCAATTTGGCGTTAATAGACAACTTTCACAAAAAAAATTTTAAAATTCTAAGTGAAAAAGGGGCGTTACGTTGGCAAAATACAGTCAGGGGTTATTAATCTTGTCCTGATAATTAGTATTGTGATGTGTGATGTCAGATAACTATGTTAAGTTTCAAAGCTCTACCTTGAACGGTTACTAAGTAAAAGACAACTTTAACAAACTAGAATGTTGTGTTCCGCGGAACACGTGTCGCCTGCATGGAAAAAGTTGAAATGTGGGCCTATTTTTAATCATATATAATAAAAATATTTTATTTAAGTTGATTTCAATACTAGACCACAGAACACATGTGTCATCTAAATTGCATTTAAAAGGGGAATAACTATAATAATGGTGAAACCAGAGTTATCATCTTCGAAAATTGGTTTGTGCACGCAGATGAGTTTTTCAAAGTATTAAGTGAATTGAACAAGTACTTTCCATTTTACAGGCAACACTAAGTTTCATGTGAAAGTTGCATTTGAAAGGGACATAACTCAAAAAATATTAAAAAAGGAGTTATAATTTTTGTAGTTGTCGATCGCACTGTTCATGTTGATGATACAATCCAAGTATTCAATGAATAGGGCAAGTACTTTCAAATTATACGCAACATTAAGTTTCATGTGAAATTTGCATTTGAAAAAAAAGTCAAACAGGAGTTATGATTCTTGTTGTAACCCATGTTGTTGTTCATGAAGATGATATATTCGATGAGTGAATAGGACAAGTACTTTAAAAGTTATAGGCAACATTAAGTTTCATGTTAAAGTTGTATATTAAAGGGACACAACTCATACAATAGTCCAGCAGGAGTTATCATTCTTGTTCTTCATAATGACGCTTTTCATGAAGATGATTTATTTCGAATACCAAGTGAATTTTCGAAGTTAAAGTCAACATTAAGTTTCATGTTAAAGTTGCATTTGGAAGGGGCATAACTCAAAGTATAATCAAACAGGAGTTATGATTCTTTTTGTTACCAATGTTGTTGATCATGCTGATAATGTATTCCAAGTATGAAGTGAATAGGACAAGTACTTTCAAAGTTACAGGCAACATTAAGTTTCATGTTAAAGTTGCATTTGAAAGGGGCATAACTCCAAAATATTGAAACTGGTGTTATCATTCTTGTCGTCACAGATGGCGTTGTTCATGCTGATGATATATTCCAAGTATGAAGCGAATAGGACAAGTACTTTCAAAGTTATAGGCAACATTAAGTTTCAGGTTAAAGTTGCATTTGAAAGGGGCATAACTCAAAACATATTGAAACTGGAAATATCATTCTTGTTGTCGTAGATGGCATTGTTCATGCTTATGATATATTCCAAGTATGAATTGAATAGAACAAGTATAATCAAAGTTATAGGCAACATTAAGTTTCCGGTTTAAGTTGCATTTCAAAGGGGCATAACTAAAAAAATATTGAAACTGCAGTTATCATTCTTGTCGTCACAGATGGCATTGTTCATGCTGATGATATATTCCAAGTACAAAGTGAATAGGACAAGTTCTTTCAAAGTTATAGGCAACATTAAGTTTCAGATAAAAGTTGCATTTGAAAGGGGCATAACTCAAAAAATATTGAAACTGGAGTTATCATTCTTGTTGTCACAGATGGCATTGTTGATGCTGATGATATATTCCAAGTATGAAGTGAATAGGACAAGTACTTTAAAAGTTATAGACAACATTAAGTTTCATGTTAAAGTTGTATATTAAAGGGACACAACTCATAAAATAGTCCAGCAGGAGTTATCATTCTTGTTCTTCATAATGACGCTTTTCATGAAGATGATTTATTTCGAATATCGAGTGAATTTTCAAAGTTAAAGTCAACATTAAGTTTCAGGTTAAAGTTGCATTTGGAAGGGGCATAACTCAAAGTATAATCAAACAGGAGTTATGATTCTTTTTGTTACCAATGTTGTTGATCATGCTGATAATGTATTCCAAGTATGAAGTGAATAGGACAAGTACTTTCAAAGTTATAGGCAACATTAAGTTTCATGTTAAAGTTGCATTTGAAAGGGGCATAACTCCAAAATATTGAAACTGGTGTTATCATTCTTGTCGTCACAGATGGCGTTGTTCATGCTGATGATATATTCCAAGTATGAAGCGAATAAGACAAGTACTTTCAAAGTTATAGGCAACATTAAGTTTCAGGTTAAAGTTGCATTTGAAAGGGGCATAACTCAAAACATATTGAAACTGGAGTTATCATTCTTGTTGTCGTAGATGGCATTGTTCATGCTGATGATATATTCCAAGTATGAATTGAATAGAACAAGTATAATCAAAGTTATAGGCAACATTAAGTTTCCGGTAAAAGTTGCATTTCAAAGGGGCATAACTCAAAAATATTGAAACTGGAGTTATCATTCTGTCGTCACAGATGGCATTGTTCATGCTGATGATATATTCCAAGTATGAAGTGAATAGGACAAGTACTTTCAAAGTTATAGGCAACATTAAGTTTCAGATAAAAGTTGCATTTGAAAGGGGCATAACTCAAAAAATATTGAAACTGCAGTTATCATTCTTGTCGTCACAGATGGCATTGTTCATGCTGATGATATATTCCAAGTATGAAGTGAATAGGACAAGTACTTTCAAAGTTATAGGCAACATTAAGTGTCAGATTAAAGTTGCATTAGAAAGGGGCATAACTAAAAAAATATTGAAACTGGAGTTATCATTCTTGTCGTCACAGACGGCATTGTTGATGCTGATGATATATTCCAAGTATGAAGTGAATAGGACAAGTACTTTCAAAGTTATAGGCAACATTAAGTTTCAGATTAAAGTTGCATTAGAAAGGGGCATAACTCAAGAAATATTGAAACTGGAGTTATCATTCTTCTCGTCACAGATGGCATTGTTCATGCTGATGATATATTCCAAGTATGAAGTGAATAGGACAAGTACTTTCAAAGTTATAGCAACATTAAGTTTCAGATTAAAGTTGCATTTGAAAGGGGCATAACTAAAAAATATTGAAACTGGAGTTATCATTCTTGTCGTCACAGATGGCATTGTTCATGCTGATGATATATTCCAAGTATGAAGTGAATAGGTCAAGTTCTTTCAAAGTTATAGGCAACATTAAGTTTCAGATTAAAATTGGGGGACTACCGGACAACGGCACCGACGGCGACGCCGCCGCCGCCGGACAATAGCATCCCTATGTGTCTACCTGCTATCACAGGAGACACAAAAACTTAACCAAATGTTGACGCCCCCCCTCCCCGCCCGCCCGCCAAACGACATACCCCAATCTAATAACCAGGATTTTTGTAAAGAAAACCTGGTTAAACCTGGACAGTTCCCTGGTGCATACATCTCACTGCCCTTTATCTGTATACCAAGTTTCATTAAGTTCCTACCAAAATATATAGATTATGGATAGAAAAATTGTTTATATAAAACGAGAGTGCCGAACTGCCACAAGAAACACTGAAAAGAATGTCAACATTCGGCTCTCCAAAACAGAGAGCAGAAATCTGATTTTTTTTTCAAAATACATGTAGTCCAAATAAAGGGCTATAACTCAAGAGTGACTGGAACAGTCTGACTAGGTATATCAGATGTACCGGTAGCTGTGATATTATGCTCATGAACACTCTGATAAAGATTGAATTAAAGCATTTCAGGTTAGAAAGCCAACATTTCTTATTTGATGAAACAATTGCAATCAAAGGGCAATAACTCTAATGGGACTGCTGCAGTCTGGCAGGTTGTGTAAATTAGTGATATAATATCCACATTCATTCTGAGAGAGGAATTCTAATTAGTCAAATAAACTAATAACCAATGAGAATTCTTTTCTCAAACTTGTAAAGACATTAGCTAGATTTTACTTTCTGTGGGCAGAAATGAATGTGGATATTATATTGCTAACTTGATTTAAATTTGTTCAACTTTTCGATGAACTTCTTGCAAACATGAAGAAACAAGAGCCATGTTACACATGGTTAAATCCCCCCGCCGGAAAAAAGTTACCTGAAGGTTGTACTTTCGTATAATTTACTTGGAGAGGAAATCCTTTTAGTTTTGGAGTTAAAATTTTTAAACAAAATTTATCAAGTAAATCTGATAAAGGGGAATAACTCTAAAAAATAGACAAGGTAGAGTTATTGGACTTGCACACTGCACTACCTACTGTGCTCTGTCAGTATATGAAATTTGAATAAAATCCCTCAAGTAGTTTGTGAGTTATGCTCCGGACAAAATTTATTAAGTAATTCTTATAAAGTGGATTTACTCTAAAAAATGCAAGGTAGAGTTTTTGGACTTGCACACTGCACTACCTACCAATGTGCTCTGTCAGTGTATGAAGTTTGAATAAAATCCCTCAAGTAGTTTTTGAGTTATGCTCCAGAAAAAATGTATCAAGTAAATCTGATAAAGGGGAATAACTCTAAAAAAGGCAAGGTAGAGTTATTGCACTTGCACACTGCACTACATACCAATGTGCTCTGTCAGAGTATGAAATTTGAATAAAATCCCTCAAGTAGTTTTGGAGTTATGCTCAGGACAAACATTTATCAAATAAATATGATAAAGAGGAATAACTCTAAAAAATAGGCAAGGTAAAGTTATTGTTCTTGCACACTTCACTGCCTACCAATGTGCTCTGTCAGTGTATGAAGTTTGAATAAAATCCCTCCAGTAGTTTTGGAGTTATGCTCCAGACAAAATTTATCAAGTAAATCTGATAAAGAGGAATAACTCTTAAAAATAGGCAAGGTAGAGTTATTGTTCTTGCACACTGCACTACCTACCAATGTGCTCTGTCAATGTATGAAGTTTGAATTAATTCCCTCAAGTAGTTTAGAGTTATGCAAGTAAATATGATAAAGAGGAATTTCTCTAAAAATAGGCAAGGTAGAGTTATTGTTCTTGCACACTGCACTACCTACCAATGAGCTCTGTCAGTGTATGAAGTTTGAATAAAATCCCTCAAGTAGTTTTGGAGTTATGCTCTAGACAAAATTTATCAAGTAAATCTGATAAAGGGGAATAACTCTAAATAAGGCAAGGTAGAGTTATTGTTCTTGCACACTGCACTACTTACCAATGTGCTCTGTCAGTGTATGAAGTTTGAATAAAATCTCTCAAGTAGTTTTGGAGTTATGCTCTGGGCAAAATTTATCAAGTAAATATGATAAAGAGGAATAACTCTTAAAATAGGCAAGGTAGAGTTATTGTTCTTGCACTCTGCACTACCTACCAATGTGCTCTGTCAGTGTGTGAAGTTTGAATAAAATCGCTTATGAAGTTTTGGAGTTATGCTCCGGACAAAATATATCAAGTAAATATGATAAAGGGGAATAACTCTAAAAATAGGCAAGGTAGAGTTATTGTTCTTGCACACTGCACTACCAAGCAATGTGCTCTGTCAGTGTATGGAGTTTGAATAAAATCCCTCCAGTTGTTTTGGAGTTATGCTCCGGACAAAATTTATCGAGTAAATATGATAAAGGGGAATAATTCTAAAAGTAGGCAAGGTAGAGTTATTGTTCTTGCACACTGCACTACCTACCAATGTGCTCTGTCAGTGTATGAAGTTTGAATAAAATCCCTCCAGTAGTTTTGGACTTATGCTCTGGACAAAATTTATCAAGTAAATATGATAGGGGAATAACTCTAAAAATAGGCAAGGTAGAGATATTGTTCTTGCACACTGCACTAGCTACCGATGAGCTCTGTCAGTGTATGAAGTTTGAATATAATCCCTCCAGTAGTTTTGGACTTATGCTCCGGACAAAATTGTTTCGGACGGACGCACGGACACACGGATGCACAGACGAAGGGCATTCCTAATATCCCCCTCGCCTTTGGCGGGGGGATAACAAGCAGCATAACTGAGCCTGGATTTTGCCCCTTACAATCAACATATTAACTGTCTCTATTTGTTTTAATCCTTGACCATATCAAGTGATATCTTGACCCTATATTCCATGGGGTAGGGCTTATATTCCACATGCAAACAATGTACTTTTCTCTAGATAAGTCTGAACATTTGTGCAGACTGATAAGAATCTACACTGGTTGCTCCTTGGTCAGAAATAACTTCATAAAAAATCTAAATGCAATTAGGTATCCAGTATAGATTCTGATCACACTGCACGAATGTGTAGGCCTACTGACTACACATATTTAAAGCTGTATCTTACAGGAAAACCTTAATGTGTCATTTCCTGATAAGCATAAAGAATGCAATTTTCCCAGAAAGCGAAGAATTACCCATTAAACTAAGAATTGAAAGATCATGAAGATATTCGTAAGTAAACAAACATGAGCTTTGATATAACAATATTTATACATTTCATTATGAACAGTCAACACATAAATAATTATAGATTTCATCATGAACAGTCAGCACATAAATAATTATTAAATTTTCAACCTTTTACGATCAGCCTCCTAAGTGAAGACTCAACTTCTATGTATGGTCCACTATAATGGTAGGTTTACCGAATTTCTTTAAATTAACAAAATGACATTCAAAATATGTTCATATGATGTCACAGACGTGAACATGTGATAACCTTGTATGTGACTGTAGAAAAGGAACATTAATTTCTTTCTTCACTGTTATTAATTCATGTTTGAGTTGTATGACTTGCTCCTTGTGTACCCGACTGATCATTATCATTTGTTTTGACTTAAAGCTACTATATTTTTTTCACCAAAATGTCAGTGTTTTAATTTCACAACAGCTCTACAACAAACTACATTAGAATAAATACAGCATTGTGTAACGTATGTTCAATAACAGTTTGTGCTATTAAGCTTCAACACACATTTTGACCAGAAAATAGCTTCCAACTTAACCCTTTCCTCCATAGATAAATCTTTATTGCGTGGGCGAACAGTGTAGATCCAGATCAGCCAGCACATCCATGCCGTCTGATCAGGATCTGCACTGTTCGCTTTTCAATTCCTTAACTTATTTCTGACCAAAATGCGACCAGTGCAGATCCCGATTTGGATCTATACTGGTCGCACATGTATTGTGCATATATAGAGGAAAGGGTTAATGGAATGGACAAATGCATAACCCATAATAACTGAATGTTATAAACACTCCTTGGTGCAGTGCAACTGGAATGCTGAGGCAGCCACCATCAGTGTCACTCATGATATCATAGATAATTACTGGATTCTACCAATTATTTATATGTACTTGGTACATTTTGTGATAACATCTATCCAATGTAAATCCTGCATAATTCCATCCCGAGTAAATTCTGCATATTTCCAGTGTCACAACAATGGACTCACAATCATACTGGTTCCTGCTTTATGTCTATTTTAGCCACATTATTTGTGGGTGTGTCCACCTGCTTTTGGGGTGAGTTCTGCTGATTTCTGGCAGTGTTCTGCTGACCTGAAGGTGTGTATTGCTGCTTTCTGGGGGAATTCTGCTGATTTCTAGGCATATTCTGCTGATTTGAAGGAGTGTACTGCTGATTTCTTGGTTTGACATAGAATCTCATAGGGAACAAATCTGGAAGGGAACACACAAAATCTTCAGTCTTGTGTATTAAGGGCAAACAATCTAATGACTATTCAACTCAGGTAAAGCATGCTGTTCTGTAACACAAGAACCTGAGTTTCCATCAGAAAATATCCCGATACCACATATTATGATATTTTAATGTGTACACATGCTATATGCATGCATAAAGATACATGGAATGCAATGCAATTGTACCCCACCCACTAACCTGTTACAATAATTGTTCAGGTATTATTAACAGGTTTTCAAAATTGCATGATTGCTTTGTTGCTCACTAACTAGTACTCACACTATTTATGTTCTTTTGATATTCAAGAAAGAATTATATCTCTGATGGGACTCAAAACAAGTGACCTCTGCATAATAAGTCTGATGCTCTAAACTCCAGACTACTATCCTCAAAGCATTAAAAAAGTAAACAAAAACATCCGCATGCCCATTTTTACTAGGTTCGGGACTAACATGCATGTACAGTATAAGGGATGACAGTGTTACTGACCTTGTGATGTATTGAGAGCTTCTGTAGCAGCAGCCATCTCCGCCTGTTGTATGCTGCCACCTTTACCAATCGCTAGTCTCTTACCACGGAAGTACACTGCAACGGTATACTTGCGGAAATTTGTTGGTCCAAGACACTGAAGCACTCTACAATTAATGTAAGCCAATTATAGATTATGTCAATTTTCGTTTAAATATATAAGAAAAATGATTATGTTATTGTCATTAGGTGATTAAGTGTAATGGACAGAGTGCTACTGGACTGTGGTTCCAACCATTCAAAGCTCAGACAGGAAATGCATATTACTATCCAGGCAACCTAGCCCTGTGTTAAGCATCACTCAATATTTACACAAATACATGTACACATGTATTATGCACAAATATATGTATTATGCACAAACATACATATGTATTATGCACAACAGCCTTCAAGAGATCTAAAGCACCTGCAAGGCTCACCAAGTAAACATTATTTCTATATGGCTATATCAAGAGTGATAAAACAACTTAAGACCTTCTGATCAATTCCCATAGGAACTTGCAACAAAAATGTTACATAGTAGTGTCTTCATTGAATTTCAATGAAACTAAAACTATATAGGGCCCCAGTTTTCATGTTTACAGTTAAGGGACAATTTTCTCTTAGACACAAGGAACTGTGATATAAATGTACAACTATCGAGACAAATGATGGACAAGAGACCATCGAAGACAGTTGATGGTCCCTGAACAAAAATGGTTAGTTGTATTTCTATGAAGTTGAATTTTCATTCTGGGAGCAGAAACGTTATTTCTGTGAAATAATTTTAAAATGTGAATGCAAATAACAAATGATTCTGCTTTAAGAAGACTTAATGACCTAGTTTACTTCATGGGAATTCAGAAGAAACCAAAATTGTTTGAAATTGATTTACAATGGAGACTACAAGGTAAAATGGAAGTACAAGAATTCAAGAACACCAATAAGACAGATGTTAGCATACTTGTATACTGGTATATCAGGGTTTTCATCTTTAACATCTCGGAGGGTAAGACAACACTGCTGTAGCTGGGACTTGGGGTCATTCCACTCCTGGTCCAAGATAAATTCCTGAAACACAATATATATCATATTATTTTATGTAGTACCACTTTGTAAGCTGGGAAATGTTGTCACTTCTAGTCATTTCATGCCATTTTATATCTAGCTTACATCAGTTTCCAATGTATATTAATTTCTTATAAAAGTTCTATTGCACTAGTTGCAAGAATTTTTTAATTTTCAACAAGCACTCTATAATTAAAAGCAGAAGTATTTAAAAGAAAACAGAAAAAATATTCTTTTCAAGTCCAAAAATCAGTCATACAAAACTGTGATATGTTTGCTTTAAAATGCTATTTTTCAGTAATTGTAGTAAATTAAGTGACAAAATAAACATACTTCCAATACTTGGTATAGTCTGGTGGGATTAAATTTTAAGTCTTTTCATATTAATACAGCGAAACCCGGCTATGAAGACCACCATTGGGACTGGGAAAAAGTGCTCCTAATCGTGAGGTGGTCTTCATATACAGGTATAAAATAGTGCAAAACTGTGGAATGGGGAATAGAAATAGTGGTCTCACTAGCGAGGTGGTCTTAATTTCAGGGTGGTCTTAATGAGGGGTTTTACTGTAATGTAAGCACTGTATACCATACCTTGAGTCTGGGGAAGAAGCAGGTTTCTACAAGGGCATAGCAAGGCGGCAAGCTGCCATCTACATACAGGGCTCCAAGTACAGCTGCAACACAAGCAAACTTAGAAATAAAGCAGGAGTGAAGGAATCATTTCATTTCATAGAGTTAAATTTTCAAATAAACTAGCCCTTGATTTATTTGAAAAGTTTGAATACAAGGCCTTCCAAATAACCAGAAACAAGTAACAGTGTAGCTACAAAAGTACCTCATTAACAAATGTTACTCAAACTTGCAATTTTATAAACAGTCTAAAATTCTCATGGCATCCTGTATTAAACAGGGCTGCCGATTTTCCGCGGATTCGCCGAAATCCGCGGATTTGGGGTCCGCCGGGACCAATTTTGAGATCGATGTAAATCCGAGAAAAAATTTGGGGGGAGGGGGTAGAGAGAGAGATGGCTCGCAAACAGTTCGGATCGGACTTTTTGGAAATACTTTAGCCTTTCCCATCACGTGCTTCGCCCGACCAATCGTATCGCTCCTGACAGAAAAAATGGCGCACAGCACAATAAACTCGGAAGATTAGAAATTAATATATTAAAATGGAAATCGTTCTTTTAAAAGATGCGGAAAGGATTAAAGAAATTGACAGGGATGTGGTCAATAAATAAAATTTCAAGTGGTTGGAAGTTATAGTGGACATAGAAGTAAATAAGGTGACGAAATCTATTCGTATCGGTGACGATTACGTTGAACTTGCTTCTCCCGGTCTGGCGTTCTGCAAACTATGCAACAAGCAGACAAATTATGGATCAAGGGGTTTGGTTGCCCTTCAAGATCATGTTTTCTAGACAGAGATTACAAAGGAATAAATATTACTGGTACTGTAAGAATATTTTTCATTTGTGTATAGATCAATAAATAGAAACTATGATACTCTCAATGGGATAAAAACATTGCAGGAGATGGGGTTCTAAGCCCACCAAAACAACTAGAAACCGGGAGCTATCAGGGGGCGAAGCTTGGTTTACATCCCTACCCTCGAGTAGATCTGCCTTCTCTTTGACTCTCATCTGTTTACGCTCCTCCTCTGGTGCGGACCTGCTGCTCGACTTGATCACATGATCCGGCATGCCTAGCTCACTGGAGACAATAGACTGTGTCTTGTTGTTTACCAGGGAACTTCGCAATAACTGAAATTTACAAACCATTCAATACAATAATAATAATAATGCAGTTCAACTAGATATTTTTGTTGAACTTGAATAGGATGAACACTAAGCTTTAAAACTGTGTAAGTATCATTTCAAGTTTAAACCTGCCGTTTTTACATCAACTACAAACAAGTTCTAAAGGAATATATTAACCATGATCTGGGTTGAAAACAGTTGTCATCACTTATCTGATGGTTGTATAAAATGGCTGATGATTATTCAAATATTTTTAACCATTTCTTGCTAGATGCCACAACACTTCACCCGGTATGACAAATCAAAATTGCTTGATAGCTTGTTATGTGGAGTCTTAAGTGGACCCTATGCCCGAGATTTATCCAAGATCATAAATCTAAAACTAAATCTTAGTTTTATGATCTTTGACCCTTGACTTTTAAGCTAACAACCCCAAATTCTTCTTGCTTTTGCCATCCTCACAACGTGTTTGATGTATTATCACAACAAAGTTTGATGTATGCGAGTCATTTCTGCTATGTGCTGGCAAAACATTATGCCATGATCGCCTCAGCTGACCACTGCAAGATGCTTTTAAGAAGGTAACAACAATTTTGAGTTGAGTTAATCCCATCACAAACTGCGCCCAAGATCATCAAACTAAGTTTTGAGATCATTCTCAAATCTCAAGGATCTGACTGTCGCCATTTCAGCCAATCAGATCCTTTAGATTTGAGACTGATCTCCAGATTTAGTTTTATGATCTTGGGCACATGTGACTACAAGCTGATGGTACTTACTGTGAGATGTCCCTCATGATGGTCGGGGAAATGTTTGAAGAGGAACTCCGAGGTAATCAGCTGTATAACAGTGTCCCCCAAGAACTCCAGTCGCTGATTGTGACCACTGTAATAAACACATGCAAGTCTACAAAGGTGCTTTACAACATGTTGTGTGGTTTTTAATAAATACTTTATGTTTTGATATGATAGCACTGTTATTCATAACAAGGAGATGAGACAATTACAGATATACACTGAATCAAAGTAATCTTTAAGTTATAGTTTACACTTCTGACACCATGTTATGGTGTGCATGGGTATGTGGGTGCATTATCAAGTAACACTATTCAAAAAGTCTGATGTTTATTCAGTGATACCTTTACAAAAAGTACTCTGTTGTAAGGAGAGAGCATGGATATTAGGGTCAAGATGAATTAACTCTGTACTACATGATTTTCTGCTAAGTAGGGTCATCAGAGTTGTGATCCACAAATTTATAATGACCATGAAATATAGAAGTGAACTTAAACATATTTATTTTAAGAAAATCACACAATCAAATGTCTGCTCACCAATATAAGTGCATGCACAGTATTCAAAGTTTGTTAGTCAGATCTGAAGATAGTGTTAAAATGAGGCAACCCCAAAATGTTTAAACTGTGATTATTATAGGAATAACCATGCCGTAATTTTGAAGTTTGCAACGGTATACACAGATTTTAATGGTCGCAAATATTTTTAACGGCGAAGGCGCAGCCTGAGCCGTTAAAATGATTTAAGACCATTAAAATCTGTGTATACTGTCGCAAACTTCATAATTACGGCATGGTTATTCCTATTCTAACGCTCTTCCACGTTTCGACGTTTCGGCCATAATGCCTTCTTCAGAATTGTTTGTCATAACAGGAAATGACGTCAACGTCAAACGACAGTAAACAAGGAATTTTACGGTTGCAAATTTTCGCCATCTGACCAATCAGATTGCTCGAAATTTATTTAGTGCGTTAGAATATCCATTGCATGGGAAGTTTCAATGAATTCCAGGACATATAACCTGGAATAGGGAAAAGATAAGCAAAGTGAACGTACAATGTGAGATTATTGTAGCCAACATTCCTCTGGGTGAACGCTTTAGCCAGCAAGCGGATATGTCTGAACTGGTAGCCAATGTCTTCCTCAAACTTTACCAAATCCTGAAATACATTGACTGTACATTAACCCTTTCCTCCATATGTACACATTTTTACGCATGTGCAACCAGTGTAGATCCAGATCAGCCGGCACATCCATTCTATCTGATCAGGATCTTCACTGGTTGCATTTTGTTCAGAAATAACCTAACGAATAAAAAAGCGAACAGTGTTCGCCCACGCAAAAAAAAGATGTACCTATGGAGGAAAGACTTAATACTTCATATCTTCAACAATATTCCCTTTGTCACTAAATAAACTGCCCCAACTTTCAGTAAATCAAATGTGACTTAAAAACAATCAAAACAATTATAACTTAAAATTTAATTCTAAACCTAAGGACTTAAGTTTCCTACAGATGTTTTATTAAACCTTTAATTCATGGAACATGGCTGTTATCCCAAAGTGAAGAGTGTAGACCCATATCATCTGGCACATCTATGCCATCTGATCAGAATCTACACCACTATCTTTTAGATTAATTACCGGTAGGTTATCCAGTAGCAACCAGTGTAAATCCAGATCAGATGGCATAAATGTTTCAGCTGATCTGGATCTACAGTGATCACACATGCTAAAAAACATGTATATATGGAGTAAAGGGTTAACAATATAACCAGCTGACATCCACAATAATGTGAATACAGAAGACATAATTATGCTGCTTTTTTAATTAACCCCTGCAACAACATGGAAAGCTTGTACAGAACTGCTGCCTTTAACCATAACAGTACATTTTACCTGTAGAATATGACTTTGCTGTATCCAGTGTCTGTCCCCGTCGGGTTCAGCCTGGACAAGGGGATGTTTGGGCGTGTTGACCCACGTGTCGTATAGCTCCTCCTCATGAAACAAGGTATGAGAGAACACCTTGTCTGCCACTTCTATACCTCCCTCCAGAAATAATGCACCTAGTACACAAACACAACATAAACCATATTTATATCTCCAGCCATATTAAAGCTTATATCATGTACAAATATCTCAATAACAGGTCTTAACAGAAAACAGATAGAACAGTAAAGAAAAGCTTGTCAAATATTAACAAATCATATTTCTTATATTTAACTATGTATGTTCCCGATGCACAATTTGTTTTTAAATTGAGTCATTATACATGTATATTGTACTTAAATATGATCACTTTTTGTACCAAATCTCTTGCATGTTCCATATCTGTGTTCAACTGTTGGGCCAGGGAAAATCTGGCTTTAATAACTTTCACAAGGCAAATTAATTGCCATATTGATGAATTAAATATTCATAACTTTATTTTATGTCCTTTGTACCTGTAAAATTTTAAGTATATGAAACACGTGTCCTTAGATGTGTCCTTATTGTCCAGCAGTTACTGTTGTAGGTTATAGTTTGCAAACATGCAATTTTATTAAGTATTAAGTATTTGAGATATTGGTAATCAGTAAATGTTGTTAAATATTGTTTCCAATCATGCAATGTGACTAACTGATAAAATTCATTTTATGTACCATTTAATTGAAAATCTTTTAAACCTATTATTACTGTAACAGTATACAGCAAACTTACCTGCTATAATATGCAAGGCACATTATGAATTATGCAAAAGTCCATTAGCAGAGATTTGGTCCTTCCTATAAAAACTGTGACAGAATCTTGGGGCAGCACACTTGCCATTACTGTCACAATAAACGCTATTTTAAACAAGGACAAATCTTGCTTGATATTTAGGTAAGTTGTATTACTGTTATATTCTTCTAAAAGTAAACTTTGAAAAATTGTTTAATTTGTAATTCATAGAAAAGTTTGTAAGATAACTTTGAAACTAAACTTTAAATGTTTAAATTATTTTGGCATGAATTAATCCTCTCATTTTGAATACAAAAGCTAGTTTGCTTTACTTTATATTTAATAACTTATTGAGCTAGAATTCCCATTGATATTAAAACAATTTGTATGATTGTAGATTCATTTTATCTTTGTATAATTGTTGGTTTATTTGAGAAGTATGTTTATATTGTTTAAATGTAGCACACTTGCCATTACTGTCACAATAAATGCTATTTTAAACAAGGACAAATCTTGCTTGATATAGTAGCAAACAACCCCTAAGCTGAAAGGTCCAAGCGAAGCCGAGACCCGATGAAATAACAGCATGAATAAGTTCCCATCTATGGCTATGCCATAGGATAAATGCTGTGTGCTACTTACCCATGAGAGCCTCAAAGCAGTTGGCCATGGCATGTTCTACTTACCTATGAGAGCCTCAAAGCAGTTGGCCATGGCATGTTCTACTTACCCATGAGAGCCTCGAAGCAGTTGGCCATGGCATGTTCTACTTACCCATGAGAGCCTCGAAGCAGTTGGCCATGGCATGTTCTACTTACCCATGAGAGCCTCGAAGCAGTTGGCCATGGCATGTTCTACTTACCCATGAGAGCCTCGAAGCAGTTGGCCATGGCATGTTCTACTTACCCATGAGAGCCTCGAAGCAGTTGGCCATGGCATGTTCTACTTACCCATGAGAGCCTCGAAGCAGTTGGCCATGGCATGTTCTACTTACCCATGAGAGCCTCGAAGCAGTTGGCCATGGCATGTTCTACTTACCCATGAGAGCCTCGAAGCAGTTGGCCATGGCATGTTCTACTTACCCATGAGAGCCTCGAAGCAGTTGGCCATGGCATGTTCTACTTACCCATGAGAGCCTCGAAGCAGTTGGCTATGGCATGTTCTACTTACCCATGAGAGCCTCGAAGCAGTTGGCCATGGCATGTTCTACTTACCCATGAGAGCCTCGAAGCAGTTGGCCATGGCATGTTCTACTTACCCATGAGAGCCTCGAAGCAGTTGGCTATGGCATGTTCTACTTACCCATGAGAGCCTCGAAGCAGTTGGCCATGGCATGTTTCAGATTGCTGTCATGACATAGGTCAGGTCCGTGAGCATATAACAGGTAATCCTGCAGGCGGAGCTTCTGTAACAACACATAGTAACAACTGTGTTTACATTTTGCACATGGTAAAACTTTAGTCACCTGGAGGACCAGTGTAGAACCAGATCAGTCTGCACATCCCTGTAGTCTGATCTGGACCACACTATTTCCTATGTGCAATGCTAACTGTTCTATATACAAACATCACCAAAATAATTTAAACTTGAAAGTAAAAGTGAACTTGTTGCAGTTCAGCAACACCCATTTAGGTAAAAACATTCAGAAAATTATGGAAGTGTATTGTTATAAACTTAAGCTATTGATTAAGTAAATCAAAGCATAACTTGTACTTACATCAGCCAGTATAGAGAGGTGAGCATTTTGGACAAGGCAGCCTCTTTAGAGGGTAAGATCTTAACTTGTACTTACATCAGCCAATATAGAGAGGTGAGCATTTTGGACAAGGCAGCCACGATACAGGGTAAGATCTCCTTCTGACGCTTGTGGGAACATGTTGAACAGGTGGGTGCTGTAATAACAGACATATACTTAACCATGTGGATGATAAATAAGCATTTATTTACACTACAAATAAGTCGAAACAAGTAAATCTGTGAGCTAATGCTCACTTGTGATACCCCCGCTGCGAGTATACAGAAATAATGTTCACATCTTTTAAAAATGCGACACAAATTGTGCAATTATATATATCTATATATAAAAATCTAAGTATTTGGTGAACAGGAAGTAGGTAAGCAAGGAGCATTAAATCGCTTTACACCATATGGGAATATATGATAAAGCAATAAGGGAAATATCAGGCTGCTGCATGTTTCAGTTGCTAAGAAAACTATAATGGAAAACTATAATGGAAATTGTGCATGTATGTTAACTATGTGCACAAATCTAAGTATTCCGTAAACAAGAAGTAGATGAGCAAGGAGCATAAAATCGCTTTACACCATATGGGACTATAGGATAAAGCATTATGCAAAAAATCAGGCTGCTGCATGTTATAGTTGCTTAGAAAACTGCAACGGAAATTGTGCATGTATGTCAACTATGTGTAAAAATCTAAGTATTTGGTGAACAGGAAGTAGATGAGCAAGGAGCATAAAATCACTTTACACCATATGGGACTATAGGATAAAGCATTATGCAAAAAATCAGGCTGCTGCATGTTATAGTTGCTTAGAAAACTGCGACGGAAATTGTGCATGTATGTCAACTATGTGTAAAAATCTAAGTATTTGGTGAACAGGAAGTAGATGAGCAAGGAGCATAAAATCACTTTACACCATATGGGACTATAGGATAAAGCATTATGCAAAAAATCAGGCTGCTGCATGTTATAGTTGCTTTGAAAACTGTGACGGAAATTGTGCATGTATGTCAACTATGTGTAAAAATCTAAGTATTTGGTGAACAGGAAGTAGGTGAGCAAGGAGCATAAAATCACTTTACACCATATGGGACTATAGGATAAAGCATTATGCAAAATATCAGGCTGCTGCATGTTATAGTTGCTTAGAAAACTTCGACGGAAATTGTGCATGTATGTCAACTATGTGTGAAAATCTAAGTATTTGGTGAACAAGCAGTAGGTGAGCAAGGAGCATAAAATCACTTTACACCATATGGGACTATAGGATAAAGCATTATGCATAATATCAGGCTGCTGAATGTTATAGTTGCTTAGAAAACTGTGACGGAAAATTAACATGCCCTTTGGTTGATGTAATGCACCTTTTTAGTAACAAAACCTAAAATATTCAGCAAACAGGAAGTAGATGAGCAAGGAGCATGAAATTGCTTTACACCATATGGGAATATAGGATAAAGCAATATGCATAATTTCAGGCTGCTGCATGTTATAGTTGCTTAGAAAACTGCGACGGAAAATTAACATGCCTTTTGGTCGATGTAATGCACCTTCATAGTAACAAAATCTAAAAATATGCGGCAAACAGGAAGTAGTTGAGCAAGGAGCATGAAATTGCTTTACACCATATGGGACTATAGGATAAAGCAATATGCAAAATATCAGGCTGCTGCATGTTATAGTTGCTGAGAAAACTGCGACGGAAATTTTGTTACGGACGGACGGACGGACGGACGTTCCCACATTTGACCCTTTGTTGGGTATTTCTTTTGTTTAAAACTACCCAATAAGCAAAAAATGTACCCAACAAGACACAACGGAATGAATGGGAATGGTACCCAACAGATGCCTTGCGGTGCGCTCGGATGGACAGATGGTACCCAACAGATGCCTTGCGGTGCGCTCGGACACACGGACGGACGCACGGACAAGGGTAAAACAGTATACCCCCCTCTTCTTCGAAGCGGGGGTATAATTAAGCACAGAGAAAGCAGGTAAATAATATGTGGAAACAGAAATTGATATGGAATAGCAAAGACAAGCTTACTATACAATTTAAATATTTATTTTGAGGCATATTTGTTGGTAAACAAAATCTTGACCGAAGGACGGACAAAGTGATCCTATGAATCGCCTCTTCTTCGAAAATGTGACATAAAAAAACTCTTTTGATGAGAGAAATCACTTGGAAAACATTAAAATCATATGTACAAATTTCAATCTGACAACTTTCAAAGATAAGAAGTTACCTCCACACAAATTTGTAGATGTTCTCTTTGAACTGAGCCAATGACATTGTGACACACATATCTTAACTTGAGATAAGTCACTGACAATGCAGTATCTTGATGCGATAGTTTGCTCTAACAATAACAACAGACTGGTCCTGAGGTTATAAAACTGAGATTTGAAACCAGTCTTAAATCTCAAGCATCTGATTGGCTGAAATGGCAACTGGTCACCATTTCAGCCAATCAGATGCTTGAGATTTGAGACTGGTTTCCATGCTCAGTTTTATAACCTTGGGCACAGGTCTCTTACTCAACTGAGTTACTAAATAGCATCCAGTGTAGACCCTGATCTAACTGCATGGACATATTTGTTGAAATTGGTATATACTTACTGTGTATGTTCCAAAAGCAGTGCTTAGCATTTAAAGGGTAACAAAGCACTTCTATTAATCATGTGACTTTGAATCCTGTGTTCTACAAACATACTCATTAACATACCTGGTAACAAACTCCACAACAGCATCACCAAGGTATTCCAGTCGTTCATTGTGAGGGATTTCAGATCTAACTTCTTGCTTACAGCCCATCTTAGACATAATACGCATCAAAACATTCAAACCTTGACAAAATAACAAACATTGTTCACAAGTAATGATTAAATGAAAATAGCATTTTATTGGATAAATCTTTAAATACTGATAACATTACTGACAAGTTTTGAACTATCCGAGATCAGAATAAAGAAAAAACTTGAAGTATTTTTAAGTTATTAGTGTTTTGTACAAAAAGGAAATCACATTTATCATGAGCAAATACAAATCGCTGATCTTTCAGTAACATATCAGTGTATGTACCTCTCTTGCGGGTGTGTTGTGTTAGCACCTTGTGATCCCCAAACTCGAGCTGTCGGAAGCCACAGTTGGAGAGAGAGTTTCGACCATGGTCGGGATTGGTTCCGTAGTTCACTTTGTAGGAGCAGTGGGTCAAGGCAAGCTGCAATAAACAACCACATCATCTCAGTGTCACTTAGCTTATAACTGCAATTAACAAATAACTTAGTATTGCTCACGTATTATTAAGCCTTGTAAGTGAAAAAAGCCGCTAAACTTTTTGAGTTATGCCAAGTTCAAGTTTAACCCTTTTCGCTATAGGGTATGTGTCAGCGATCTTGATCTACACTGGCTGCTTATGTGATAAAAGGTGTATATAAATTAAAGATTTAAATGTGGTACAGAGGTGACAGGACCTGGTTACAGTTTGTTTGCCCGGAGGCTTCACTGTTCTTGTTCGCTGTCGAGAAAAATTAATTGGATTTATCAGCGGACAATAGACAAATAATTAAGGTGTCATAAGCTTTGATTCGGACGATAAACGGTACATCCGGTGTCATTTCCTGTAAACAGGCGATGTAAATATTCGATTTCAATCGGTTTTGGCAAGAAAATTTTCAAATTTTCTATTCGATTGGGTGATATATTCTCATATCCGATATCCTAATGGCCGATAAAATTTACATTGCTTATATAGGAAATGGTTTTGTGTTTGAAAATGGTACCCCATTTGCCGATATATTCTTACAGCCGATACCCGATTTCGTGGAGTCTACTGTATTTTCACAACTTTTATTGTCATAGTTACCACATTTTTGTCTGTTAAAAGAAAGAACAAAATATAAAGGCATGCAGGACCTCCTCTTTTTGCTCAAATATCATCAAAGGACTACAACTCCAGCATGGCACAAGGAATATAGCTGGTTATTGAAATTAGCTGAGAAATTAAGACCATAAACATTCTGACCAAGCTTGATAAGGATCGGATCAGTATTGCTCATGTATCAGAGCCGACAATATTGTGGATGCTGCCTGCCCACCTCAGTAACTGTTGTTCCCTTGAGTAGTGTTTTGTAAAGGGGGTATATAAAACATGTCTATGACACAAAAATTACCAAACAAATTCACAAGACAAATACACAAACAAACATTTACCTGCAACAGAGATCTGTCTTTGAACGTATAGTTCATCGTTCTTTCTAGTTCATTTAAGCACTCGTGGAATCTTACATGTTCAAATAACAATGGCAACATCATAGCATGCTGAAAATAAGATGAAAATTCTATGATAACTTCCTGATTTCATGCAGATGTTAGCCTTTTTTCATTGAAACAACTAAAATCCCATGTTTGAAGCTGATTATCTTTAGACTCCTAGGTGTTTTTTTCTGTTCAAGATTAAGAACAGACTGCACAGAAGTGCAGGCTGATCTGGATCTACATTGTTGGCACATGAGATATTAGCAGTATCCATGAATGAGATGATGCAGCTGTGAACAATTAAGGAAATGCCTTACATTCTTAAGATTTAATATCCACTAACAAAAGGACATATTGCTGATTTCTACATACGAAGTATTGGTCTATTTATCTACTGTCTCCACAAAAACAAATATTTTAAACCTGAATCTTCCATGAAATATATATACACACACATATATATATATATATATATATATATATATATATATATATATATATATATATATATATATATATATATATATATATATATATATATATATATATATATATATATATATATACTTGCACAAGGGTAAAGAACTAAGCACAATGAGGGTCAGTTACCTGACAAATGTCAGCTCTAATCCCTGTCTTCAGAAATCCTTCACTGCTGACTGCGGCTGTGAATTCACGCTTCATGGTACTGAAACATACAGCCAAATTGTGAATAAAACTGTGCCCAAGATCATAAAACTAAATCTGGAGATCAGTCTCAAATCTCAAGCATCTGATTGGCTGAAATGGCGACCAGTCGCCATTTCAGCCAATCAGATCCTTGAGATTTGAGACTGATCTCAATATTTAGTTTAATGATCTTGGGCCCTGATTTCTTTGTTTACAGAACTTCCTGAACTTCTAAATGAGGCCGATAATTGGCCAATTTCTAATTTGATATTGATACATGTATATATTAGTAGGTTCTAACTTTTCTGGATTTAAGTTAATTTTATCAATTTAAGTAAATATGGTTTTAGAAAATTGAAACTTCTAATGAAAGAATTTAAAAAACCCATATTTTTTGTCCTATTTAACAATAAAATTAATGTATTACCAGTATTTTAAGAAATAAACTTTCTAAAGAACTTTTAACCTAAAAGATCACATTGATATGATAGAACCGGTCGTTGTTATTTAGTATATTGATTGTTTCCCTCATTATTTGCAAAACTACAGCCAAAACCACAGGCCTCAATTTAGGTTTCCATTCAAAAAACAATTTATTTTTCCTTCAAAAAAGCAATTCATGTTATCATTTGACAGAGCAATAATTATCAACCAAAATGTTACCATTTCATTCGGATTTTTTCCAGTTCCATTTCCAGATCATCAAGTTTGTCTTTTTCTTTCTGTCCAATCTTGGCACGAGTCCACATCAAGTGACGGTACTTCATGTACTCTCGCCATTTCTTCTTGTATCTGGGTAAAGACGAAACAATAGAAACACAAAATGTCAAACAAACGTTTTATCCCCATTAACAGGTTTTCTTGCACGGATACCAGTGTAGGTACAGATCAGATGGCACATCAGTGCAATCTGGTCTAGATCTACACCAGTTGCATTTTCATCGGAAATAATCCAATTAATCTAAAAGTGAACAGAGTAGATTCTGATCTTGATCTACACTGTTTGCCCATTGGATAACAGCCATATTGCAAAGAGGAGAGAGGTAATGGTTGACAACCATGACTCAGTGTAAAAAAATCTACCACAATTGTTCCTTTAAAACGTGACTTTTCAAAAAAAAAAGAAGAAGATTTCTATGTGTGACAAAAACAAATTGTTAATAGAGTGTTCCCAATTTTATAGTTAGTTAAATTGGTATGATGAATTTAGAATTTATGTCCTTCAATATCAAAGCACTAGGGTGTTGAACAAGGTGGTTTTGTGAAGAAGTATTTACACCTAGCCTTGATGTGCAAATGAACGATGAAACTCCAAAGGAGTTGTAGGTTTGTAAATAGGGAGCTCAAAACTAAGTTATTTGTCAGTTGGGATTTACATTCTTGTCACTATAAATATTTTATTACTGCTGATGAAAGATTTCAAGTGTCATGACACTCCCCTCACAGAGCCTGTTGTACAGGCTACACACAGAAATAAGGATACTTACACAGGATCACCAGCATAGCTGAGCTGTGGTGGTCTCATACCATGGTGTACTATCAGAGGTAGCTGGTACTCTCCGGTAGCTGTGACACACTCCTCCCTGTCTAACTGATCTATCCGGATAGAGCTCGGCTTCTATAAATGAAGTCAACGATTAGTTACCACTGGCAGTAAAAAGATATGTTTGATGCTGTTAATGACAAGAGAAGAGTCAATCAGCAGATGAACTGTGCTGTTAATAGTTTATACAAATCATTGCTGTTGCAAAATCAGGACTGATTTAACAATGGGTGCCTTTATCTATTTCAATTATGCGTTGAACAGTTTAGGTACGTGTAAATATTATAACCCTTTGTCTGATTGTCCAGAGAATATTTACATGTTGCAGAGAGAAATATGATTAGATCATTCTAATTTTATATTTATCTTGATAAATAATGTTCGAGATACTTTTCAAGGAAATGAATATTGGCAAAATAAATTAGAATTCCCACACATTAAAACTGCAACAAATGTACAAAGGTTCTATTTCATGTATTATTATTACTATGTTCTTTCTATATAAAGGCACCAAAACTGTATGTTATAAATCCAAAACATATAAAGTACTTTAGATCAATTAAGAACTTATTCATACCTGGTTATACTGTCTTATAATAAACATTGAAACTGTACACTAACAAGTGCAAAAACAGAACAGAACACTAACAAACTTACTATGAACCATGATATTTTGTTATGTATATTGCTTTACTGTAATAAAAAGTTACAAAAAAAAAATGTACTAAGGCATAATGGTGCTTTGAAACAGTAATTACTCCATCACGGTAACATAAGTCAATTCAATTAACCTATTAACCTTTACTCCACATATATGTGTTTTTATGCATGTGCGACCATTTGTCAGAAATAACATAATGAATCTTGAAGTGAAAGGGTAGTTCTTGATCAGATGGCACTTATGTGCTGGCTGTTCTTGATCTACACTGTTTGCACATGCAATGAAGGTGTACCTAGGGAGTAAGGGGTTTTAACAGTTGACATCCCTAGTTTTAACAGACTGACTGGCATATCAGAAGGAAGGAAAGGAGGACTGGAGTCTTACTTTGCCTGGGCAGGTAACAACCATATGTCTGAAGGTGTCGACAAATCTGGTCCAGTTCTCGGGGTCCAGCTGATACATCCTCCTCAGATCTGCATGGTCAATGAGAGGCTTGGAGGCCTTCAGCAGGTACAGTATCACATCATTCATGGACAGTAGCTCTTTACCATTCTCTGAAAATATACTGCTGGACATAACTCTCAATTAAACCTTTCCTTGATATATATGCATTTTTACACATGTGCGACTATTGTAGATCCAGATCAGCCAGAACATCCATGCTGTCTGATCAGGATCTGAACTGGTCGCATTTTGGTCAGAAATAATCTAATGAATCAAAAAATGAACAGTTAAGATCCTGATCAGACGGCATGGATGTGCCAGCTGGTCTGGATCTAAACTGTTCACCCTAGCAATAAAGGTGTATCTATACAGGAAAGGGTTAAACTGGGCATGTGTTCGTACATAACCATTCTGTGACAAAATATTTCAACATAAATTGAAAATACACGGGTACAAGTTTGGTTTACAGATAAAACTAGGTGGTACATGGTTCAAAATCATTAGATTATCCAATACACAACAGCAGTTTTATCACTGTTTTAATGTTTTACACAGAGTATATCACAATCATGCAGGCTGAATAGGATTTACACAGTATTTAGATAAATTGATTAAATTTCAAGGATGTTTAGGCTGCTCAACACTGGTCGCTCATGTGATTAAAGCAATACTGTGATGGAAAGGAGTAAAGTAGGGATTTCAATAGCTTTTGAAATTCAGGGGTCATCTGACCAGTTTTGAAACTTTTTAAGCGGTCATAATCAGATCATCGTGAGTCATTATCTTGTATTCAGAATAGGTTATTACAAATAAAACTACTTAAACTTCATTTTTAGATGTTTTTAACATATGTTCTCAGAATCATGTGGGGTCAAAAGTAGGAAAATTCAAATTTGCTTGAATGAAAATGCAAGAATCTGCATCAATTGAAATCCCTGGAGTAAACTTTACAGCCATACAGTGAGAGCTCACTGAGATCTATTTTGCCCACCAATATGTCAGTCCATCAACTCTCTCAATGTTATCTATATTCCTAAAGCCTGAACTGAATTTAAATATAGCAAGTTAAATGAAATATTCTGAAAACATACAGTGTTCTTAAAGTAGAGAACAACTCCGACATAAATTTTAGAGCAAATGTTTTGGGAAGGTAAAAAACATTTATCTCTAATCTTGCCTCCACACATTACAGTGACATTAGACAATAGATGTACCTGGGAAAGGTCTGGCAAATCTGGGCATGACATGGAACCTCCGACAGTTGGTATCATCCCCAGGTCCCTTCCAATCCATGTCTACTAGCTCTAAGATCTCATCAAACAGGAACTTTGTTACCAAATCCAGGCTGCGCACCGAGAAATTCTGAAATGTTTGTGGACATTGTCTTTATTTTTGAAATATCCTTAATCTACTCTATATATACATATTTTAATGCCTGTGCAACCTGTTTAAATCCAGATCAGCCGGCACATCCATGCCATCTGATCTGGGTCTGCACTGGGCCGTGATCAAGATCTTGTCATCTGGATTTCACATCTTTTGTCAGCTCAACTCTGAATCCACTTAATTAAAACAACACAGTAAGAACTAAATCACATTACATACTATTTGTTTTGAATATAATATGGCCAGACATACAGTTCAAAATGAATGGATGGCGATATATATAAGCCCAGAAATTGGAATATCATATCACACTTTCACATAATTTAATACTAATACAAGATATTGTACCTGTTATCAAATATTTCATTGGGTTATTAGCTAGACATTAACTAAATACAAAATGTGTTAAATACCTCTGGGACTTGTTCCTCTACAATGTGTATGGTGTACATGATGTTAAACCTGATCACCTTGCAATCTGGGAGCTGAAACATACAGTAAGGGAGCTCAACTAATATACCAGTGAGATATAGGGCCTCATGTTACAGCTACCTCTAACACACTGTCCGCAATATCCTGAAAATGTTTCTATATACAAGTTTATTTATACAGGATGACATTATTTACTTCTCATGCCATTTAACTGCCATAACTTTTTTATTGACACTGTTCTGTTTTGCGTTGAAACATTCATTTCATGGCTTGGCAACAACCAAGCAGCTGATAAGCTATTTCACTGTGGACAATCACTGACATGCATGCATGTTTTGCTACCGGGTGATGGGTTAGTGCGAGTCTCTCTTACTATACGGTCCAAATAACTGTTCCAACAGCCATTCCCAGGAGTACAAGTAAAAATACTGAAAAATTAGCTGGGGACTGGAGGCTAGTGCAATTATAATACACAAAGAAGTCAGATGGAATTTAGTTTACATATTTAAATGTTTACAAGGAATACTATTTAACTAGGAAAACTTCATTGTACTAGTAAACCAAAAAATCTCACATATGGGGCTATATTTGAACATAACTTCTTCAGTAACTGTTTTTATTTGCTAATGAAAACTTATGGCAATTGTACATCAGCAATCCCCATAAGACTTAAATTTAGTGTGCCTTAGGAAATGTAAATTAAAGGATAAAGGAATACTACCACTCACTGAGCTATAAATTCTGTTTGTATTACCCAGGTTTAACTTGTATCATTTTTTCCATGTGATGCAATTACATATTTTCAGATTCTATTCAATCTGTTAACATACCTTAGGGATTGGCGTGTGAGAGAAGATGGAGAAACCTTCAAAGAAATACTCGTGTCCATCAAACATGACAACTGTCGGCTTGTTGATCTGAAACACAACAACAACAAGTAGTCTTCGCATATAAGAATAAATCTCTGTTCTACAGCTGTTATCAAGATCAATTGCCAGGATTTCAGTTTAATATGTTAAATTTAAATACTGAAAGAAAATGATGCCATGAAATTTTCATGCTCAAATTGAAAACTGTTTTATAATCATGGGGCCTAAATGGGCTACATTACAATATGAGCCTGAATGGAAAAAAGGTGTCTTCTGTAAATATTTGCTGACATTTGAAAAGTTATCTGTTATTTCCTCATAACATAATTTTGATTTTGCAACATATTTTTGCAATATAATGGTGTTTGCATAACAATATGACCTCATATCAAGGATTGGTGTCAACTGTTCGAAGGTACCTTTTTTTGTGAAAAATGTGCAGGGTTGAAGGTTATAAAACTGAGATTGGAAACCAGTCTCAAATCTCAAGCATCTGATTGGCTGAAATGGCGACTGGTCGCCATTTCAGCCAATCAGATGCTTGAGATTTGAGACTGGTTTCCATGCTCAGTTTTATAACCTTGGACACAGGCTGATCTGGATCTGCACTGTTTCTATATAAGAAATAAGTCAAATTCTGTAACAATTAACCCTTTCCCGTACAGATACACCTTTATTGCTAGGGCGAATAGTTTAGATCCAGATCAGCCGGCACATCCGTGCCGTCTGATCAGGATCTAAACTGTTCGCTTCTTGATTCACTAGGTTATTTCTGACAAAAATGCGACCAGTGCAGATGTGCCGGCTGATCTGGATCTACACTGGTCGCACATTCGTAAAAATGCGTATCTGTACAGGAAAGGGTTAAATACTGCTTTTTCATTCAGTGGTATTCAGGTAATAGAATAAACCAGGTTATATGGATAGCTGAGGACTATATTCTATGTGATATAATTAACAAATAAAGTCTTACAATGAAGTTTTTGACGGGTGACACGGTGATCCTATAATGATACAGTTTATCCAGGTTGTTGCTGGTCATATCACACAGTGGTACCGGCTGAAAATAACAACAATCATTATCATATACTATATGCCTAACATACTATAAAATCTGAAAATGTTCTCTTAAAGACAGGTTTTGCTTGAATATGGCAACTACTATCACATCATAAAGAGTTATATTTGAACTGATTAACACTTATGTATGAACTGGTACTGTATATACAGTTGGATGATTATTATGTTATAACAGTTCTCTACTGAACAGTCAGTGACAGCTTAATGGGGATTAAAAACTGTTTGTGTCAGAGTTTGGTCTCACTGTAGTTTTGTAATTCTTTTCTTCTTCTTTTTTCTTCTTTTTTGATGGATACTGGTGAACTTGTATTACAGCAGGCCCCTAAAGTCACTTGTAATGACTTAGTAAAGGTTTCAGATTCCAGATAATAAAACAGTATTCATGCCTTATATGGTGTAGAATAGCCCTGTGCCCTTCCAGCATTATTTATGGCATGAATGTGAAACTGATAAACTGGGCAACTGTACGTAATAATCGTGCCTAGCATATCTTTCAACAACTTTTCCTGGAAGTATTGTTGTCTAAGATCACTGTTAAGATACCATATGAGTAAACAATGGCTATCTGTAACCCCATCTCTGATTCTAGGGTTTACAACCTATAAAAAATCTGATGTTTCGCATAACAGACCTTTTCTCCAGGGTAAATGTTGTGTCGAATTCCAGACTTCCTGGACTTGATGCTACATCGGCACAGTGGACCATAATTCAACTGAAATATAGCACCAATGTATCTTTATATGATATGCTTGGAGAGCAAACGTAAATGTATATGTCACATGTTGATCTTTGCCAAAAAAACCTACAACAATATACAGTGAAACCTGCCTTAGCAGCAACCTGCAAATAGCTACCACCTGTCTTATGACCTAAACTAATTCTAATTTCTTCTAATTTTTTTACTGTCTTTAACAGCCACCTGTCTTCAGCAGCCACTTTTTGTCACTCCCTTGGGTGGCTGCTAAAGAAGGAAACAAGAGACCAGTCTCCAGTCTTAAATTTTCGCAGTTGATTGGTTAAAATTTAAATAATCTAGTCTCAAGGTCATCTTTATCATATTAAGTTGGAATTCTGAATATTTTCTCCAATGCTGTATTGCAGAGTACATAAATTTTGGTTATTTTGTAAAGATCTATGCCCAAAGTTATAAAGCTGAGCATGGAAACCAGTCTCAATTCTCAGACATCTGATTGGCTGAAATGGCGACTGGTCGCCATTTCAGCCAATCAGATGCTTGAGATTTGAGACTGGTTTCCAATCTCAGTTTTATAACCTTCAACCCTAGACTAACCTCATTGGGTTCGTTGTACCAGATCTCGCTGTGCAGTCTGTACGGGTTCTGTTGTTTGAACTTGAGTTCGTCCATCCACCATTCCTCCGAGTCCGACTCAGAGTCAGAAGATTCCGATGACGATGATGATGATGATCCATGACTGCTGTGGTCAGATCCTGTGTATATCAAATATCAACATAAGCATTTTAACTAGGGATGGGAATGAGTATTTGAGTACTCGGGTACTCGATTAACGTTTGAGTACCCAAGTAGTTTATAAAGTATTCGGGTACTCAATTACAAAATGTAAAATAATCAACCAATTTTTAAAACAGTTGTTTATTAAGAATCTTGCAAATCGCCAACTGACAGTTGATTGTGAACACCTCGCACCTGGTTTCCAATAAACAAGATGACAGAATGGGGCACAAATATCCGATAATTGGTGCCTAATTGACGTTATTGTTTGATGCTGTAGCACAGACAATTTGCAATCATGAAAAATAGCACTGAATATTTTAAGAATGATGCTTAAAAGAAGATATATCCTCTTCCGTTAGAGAGGACCAACTTTTTCTTTGATTTGTTTATTGAGTAATTATATTGAAATGCGATTGTTGACTGGAAGTTTGCAAAACTGTAATTAAAATCTGTCGGGAGAACATACACTATTTTCACAATGTGTTCATTTTACGGTGGTGTTCTAGTTTGTGACACGAGCTAATTAATGATTGTTTAGTTAAATGTTTTCAAAAATTGATGCTCAAAATGTATTAAATATGAATAAATATCATTAAGGTATGTTTGTTTCCTGTAAATGCATTGATTATCTTCTTGCTTGATCGATAATGACAGACAATCCGGCATGATCATACCCGATACGATCATTAGAACTTCTCTATAAGCTGATATTTCCTCTTCCGTAAGAGAAAGATTTCGAGTACTCGAGTACTCGATCAGAACATGATATGAGTACCCGAGTACCGATTCTGCAACTCGTTCCCATCCCTAATTTTAACCCTTTATTTAATACATAAAGGTTTTAGCACATGTGCAAACAGTGTATATTCAAATCAGCCAACACATCTGTGCCTAGGATCTACACTGTTCACTTCTAGGTCAGAAAGACCTAATGAATAAAAAAGCCAACAGTGTTGATCCAGATTGTCAAGCTTAAAATAAGTTGCATTGTTACCAAAATGTACAAAAAATCACTAGTTACATTTTCTGATAAAACCATTCTGAACCGAGGTGTACATGTTAATAACTACTCACCACAACAGGTTCCATGTCCCTTGCAGGCATCTTTCCAGTTGGGCCTTTGCTGGATGCGCTGGTGGGGTTTCTGTGTAGCCTTCACCTTGGCAGCTCTCTGGACCAGCTCCTCTTCAAATTTGTCCTCCAAATCACGCATTCGCTTTGTTGTCAACATATTACCTGTCTGTGAAAAAGAAAAAAAAACAATACTATACTAACTAAATAAACTAACCCTTTCCCTCATAGCTATTTCTTTTATCCAACTACCTGGATGTGTGAACTTAGACTAATTTAGTAAATTTATAACAATGATGACACTTTACAATAGCAAGAATTATGTATATACATTTACTGTTGATTTTATGGACTTCCATATATACAGTATTTTAAATTCATTAGCAACTCTACAATAGCAACTTTTAAACATAGGCCTGAATATCATACCTTGGGATGTTTCTGGAAGTAGAGATCAGCAGCAGAACACCGGACCCAGGCTGCAATAGGATCCATGTCAACCTGCTCAAACTTGCTGGGGACACTTCTAATACACTGTGCATACATACCTTTGGATGTTTCTGGAAGTAGAGATCAGCAGCAGAACACCGGACCCAGGCTGCAATAGGATCCATGTCCACCTCCTCAAACTTGCTGGGGACACTTCTAATACACTGTGCATACATACCTTTGGATCTTTCTGGAAGTAGAGATCAGCAGCAGAACACCGGACCCAGGCTGCAATAGGATCCATGTCCACCTCCTCAAACTTGCTGGGAACACTTCTAATACACTGTGCAACACTGAAAATCAGCAATCAGAACTAATAATTATAACATAAGATAGCAGTTAGACAGCTGTTGTTCTTGTTTTTGACATAAGTAAGCAAACTGGAGTTGTCCTTGCGAATGGAAAGGTGTTTCAATGTGGAAGTATTTTACCCTTCCCTCCACAAATACGCCTTTTTATGCATGTGCGACCAATGAAGATCCGGATCATCCGGCACATCCATGCTGTCTGATCAGGATCTGACTGGTCACATTTTGGTCAGAAATAACCTAATAAACCAAAAATGCAATAAAGGTGTATCCATGGAGGAAAGGGTTAAAGGAACATTAGTTGTCTCCCAAAATACAGATATCAAATTTTGGTTGAGGCACATGTGATCACATTGAATAGTTGGAATTTGGGATTTACTTTTTAAACAGATTAACTAAAACATTACTGTATTTAAGTACGATAAATACCCATGCTTCTTGAAATGTCTAACTTAAAAGTCCAAACTTTCAAATATATTATTTGTTATTATTTTACCACTTTTTTTAAAAAAAGGACTAAAAGATCAGTCAGGGCTCACACTAAACATGCAAATCAGGGAGAAGGTTTGTCATTTATAATTAACTGAAATATGGACAAGTTTGCAGTCTACAGCATGCTTTCCCTATATAGTCTATACAAAATGGCTTCACCCATAGCTCAAAGAAGGGAGAAGTCAGGTCACTTTTGGGAGTCCAATTCTCCCGAGTCTCCCTCTAGTGAGAGCCCTGTCAGTAGGTATTCAGACCAAATTTATAGCAGAAATTTTCAGATTTTATCGTTGAATAAATTTGAAGTAGAAATAACAATTTGGTTAACAAGACAGTCGGAACGACAGCAATATCCCCCGCCGCATGCAGGAATGTTGGAAAGGTTATGAATGCTTATTTGTAAATTAACAAATACATCTCCAGCAGTTTGGAAGTTATGAAGCAAATATGAAAGACATAGTTAAATATGAAACTTCAAAGACAACTAGTGACCTTGACTTTCAGCCGGCCAGGTTGGAACATGGGTTCTGCACATCATCTTTGTGGAATGAACATTTGACTAAAGTTTGATAAAATTCATTGCAGGGGTTCAGAAGATATGAACTGGACACAAAATACATAGTTCAAATCTTCAATGACCTTAACCTTGAGCCAGCTAGGTGGGAACATGGGTTCTGCACATCTTGATGGGGAGAACATTTGATAAATGTTTCATGATATTCATTGTAGGTGTTCAAAAGATATGAACCAGACACAAATTACATAGTTCATATCTTCAAACATCACTGGTGACCATGACCTTAAGCTGGCCAGGTGGGAACATGGGTTCTGCACAACGTCTTCATGGGCTGTGCATTTGACTAAAGTTTCATGAAATTCTTTCCAGGGGTTCAGAAGATATGAACCGGACATAACGTACATGATTCAAATCTTCTAACACCACTGGTGACCTTGACCTTGAGCTGGCCAGGTTGGAACATGGGTTCTGCAAGTCGTCTTCATGGGGAAAACATTTGACTAAAATTTCATGAAATTCCTTCTAGGGGTTCAGAAGATATGAACCGGACATGAAATACATAGTTCAAATCTTCAAACACCACTGGTGACCTTGACCTTGAGCCGGCCAGGTTGGAACATGGGTTCTGCAAGTCGTCTTGATGGGGAGAACATTTGACTTAAGTTTCATGAAATTCCTTCTAGGGGTTGAAAAATTATGGCCTGGACACGAATTGTGCACGCACGGAATGAAGGACGGACGAAGAACATTCCTATATCACCCAGCCGCTATGCGGCGGGGGATAATAATAAACATTGGCATGAAGTCGCTTTTAGTTAATTCCAGCATTTTAATTATCCCACTTCCTATTCTGTCAGAATTTCTAACCTGATATCATCTGGTTCCGGTTCCCAGGTGGAGCGTGACCTTCTGTCTGGTGCCCCTCTCATATCCTGTCTATTCAATGACCTCTCCCGGGAATGTCTTGCAAAGCTCTGTGTGCTGAGAAAACAAGCAAAGGGTCGACCCACCATAGTGCAAGAAAAGCTACATGTATGAAGACATTGTAATCTGTTGTAATCAGGTATTGTAACATCATGGATACAGCTGTATCTTGTGCAGGATCAGCTTATATCCAGACAGGTCAGCATTAATGTGCTGTTGGATCTTAACTGTTTATGTTAAATATATTTATTTTCTGCTATTCTAGTCAAATGTAAGTAATTACCTTAACATTTATGATAAGTTTTCTTAAATAAGAAAAGGTTTACAGATATGTTTTCATTTAATCACTCCTTACTTTATTCCAGAAAAAATATATCTTTATAATTATCTTTCATCTTCATTGCTCTTTTCTTCTTGCTACTTTCTGTGTGTATCACAAACATAATGAATTGTGGTTTGTGTAAAATCAAATAAGTGGTTCGAAAGTTAGCTGGTCTAGTCTCTACACCGATTATTATGCTCAAGGAAACTTGTTTACAGTTCACACTCAACTAGTGATTGTTATTATTTGAATTTCAAAACAAAGACTCTGCTATTCCAAATCTTTGAATAACAGTCTCAACAACTAGTAACCCAAGTTAATAACACTACAGATCCTTACTGCTTAAGCACAAGTGGCCAAAAAGGGACTAGAGTGTACCTACCTGGCAGATCTATGAAGGTTCCAGTTGGGATCCTGCTCCCCCTGCCAGCCCAGCATCACAGATGACTGACTGCCCTTCAGACCCCTTCTAGGGTCTTCAAACATTGGTGGAACAGGTACTCTAGGACCTCCTCTGTTCAAAGATAACAAGTAAGAGTGAACAAAATAAAGTCCTGAAACTGTTGAAATATTTAAAATAGAAATGGAACAATTACATACCACTTAAACCTTTACGCCATGTTGACATTAAGTAGTACTCAGTACTTACTTAAGTACACTCACAAAAGTGACTACTCAGTACTTACTCGAGTACAATGAAGAACCCAGTACTCAGTACTTACTTGAGTACTGAACCTCAGTACTCACAGAAACCCTGATGCTAACATCTGTGTGATCTGACCTGGATCTACACAGGTTGCCCGTGCCGGAAAAGTCATATCTATGCAGTAAAGGGTAAACAAACATGACAATATTGCAGGTTAGGATTGATTCTGCATGTTTGATTTACTGCTCTTGTTGCCTAGTCCCAACATGTGTGGAATTCAATACTGTGGTGTCATTTTTTTTCCGAGGGTTTGAATTGTGTGTAATTCACATTAGGGTAAATATGTAACTTAAACCCAGGTAAAATAAAACCATGCAATAATATGTCTTGATAGAAAAATACAATTGTGTGAATTTATGTCCTTGCAAATAAAATGTACATTTTTTGTTCCAGCTGAAACATGGTCACTGTACTGAGCATCACTCACATAAACCTCACTTGTACATATTTTGAGGTATTGCAGAAACAATATTTTCCAAACATACTGAAAAAATGTGAACCTAACATTTTCCCAAATGAAACCAGTAGGGGCCTATATAACATGGCAAGCATAATAGCCATATTGCCCTACAAAAACCACAATCCATAAACCTTGCTTGCATACCATCTCAGATATTGTAGGATGCAGTTTTACAGACAGACATATGGAGGGTAAACATATAGTCCACTCCAATGAAACAAGTAGGGGATTAATCAGTTTAAATTTTAAATAGTCATTTAAGCCTTTCCTCCATATATACATATTTTTATGCTTGTGTGACCAGTGTAGATCCAGATCAGCCGGCACATCCATGCCGTCTGATCAGGATCTGCACTGGTCGCATTTTGATTAGAAATAACCTAACAAATCAAAAAGTGAACAGATTGTGTCGGATGTGCCGGCTGATCTGGATATAAACTGTTAGCCATGCAATAAAGGTGTATCTATGGAGGAAAGGGTTAACTAATTGAAACTAAAACCAACTGTAACTTGAAAGAACACTTCTATTTGTAGAAATTGGTTATAATACCTGTTCATCTGCCTATCCTCCAGTAGTAATGCTCCAGTTCTACCTGTACTCACATCACTGGAGCCAACAACTGAAGGTTCGCGACCTCTCCCGCCCCGGCCTCTGTCAAAACCTCGTCCTCTTCCCCGTCCTGACATACTGTTGCGTTTCCTATTAGTGGCACTCTCAGTGTTAGCGTAATACCTAGCGTCAAAACTTTTATCTTCAACAACGATCTCACTGTCCTCAAGAAGCAGGGCACCAGTGCGACTAGATGTTTCTACATCCTCTTTTATTATAGGCTTTTCATCGCGATCATCTCTAATGACAGGTTTATCTTTCCGATCTTCCCTCAGAATAGGTCTATCCCCTCGGTCTTCTCTTGGGACTGGAATCATTTTACCATCTTCAATTAAAAGTGGTCTATCAAGACGATCCTCCTTTAAAATAGGACGATCTTCCCTTAAAATTGGTCTTTTTTCTATTCTGTCTTCCCTCAAAATAGGCCTTTCAATTCGGTCTTCTCTCAACACTGGTCTGTCTTCTCGTAGAATAGGTCTGTCTTCTCGTAGAATAGGTCTGTC
This sequence comes from Corbicula japonica, assembly GCA_038501625.1. Lineage (NCBI taxonomy): Eukaryota > Metazoa > Mollusca > Bivalvia > Venerida > Cyrenidae > Corbicula > Corbicula japonica. Next base: position 6,152,998 of record JAZAYU010000024.1, read on the forward strand.
TTCTCGTAGAATAGGTCTGTCAAATCTATCTTCTCTTAGAACTGGTCTGCTTCCTCTGTCACCCCCTCTAACATAAGCTCTGTCCTCAATCAGAATTGGTCTGTCACTTCTATCTTCTCTCAACACTGCCCCTTTTCTATAGTCCTCCCTCAGAACAGGACGATCGTCTCTGTCATCCAATAGAATAGGTCTGTCCGAGCGATCCTCTCGAAGTATGGCCCCACTTTTCCCCCTGTAGCTACCGCTAGCTCTCTCCTCCATCTCCAGCTTGCTCCTGCTATGTCTGCTCAGCCTCATTTGTTCTTTGAGCTCCCTCCGCCTCCACTCCTCCTCCCTGTAGCCTCGAGATCTTCGTTCCTTGTAAGAATAGGTATCTACCTCCTCCACAGATTCATCATTCACCTCGCCCTCTTCAGCATCATCAGCGATTTCACCATCCTCCATTAGAATAGCTCCTTCATCAATTTCTCCATCTTCCATGAGCACAGCTCTCTGCTCTATCTCCCCATCTTCCATGAGAATTGCTCTATCACTACCTCTCACACTTACGTCTTCACTGCGTACATTCACATCATCATCAAAGTCACTGACCCTGTCTTCCAGGAGCAGGGCCCCGCTCTGACTTCTCTCAGAGTACACCTCCGAGCCCATTCTGTCACTCTCGTACTCGGGCTGTCCGTCCTCTAGAAGCATTGCACTGTGATGTCGCTTGTGATATTTATGACGACGCTCCGATGAACTCGGTGAGCTGTGCCGGCTTCTCTTGTGTCTACAAACCAAAATATCAAACTTAATTTAGTTGCCATTATTTACAGTTCAGTGAACTATCATTATAGTGAACATTAGTTTCTTTGAGACCAGTTTAAGTTACATGTATTGTGCCATGAACAGTATATTGTGAAGAAATAGATGCAATATTTAGTTAGTATAACCAATTACTTCATAGACACGACTTTTTTCACAAGGGTGTACCGTGTATATAACAGACTTCCCGAAAGTTGCCAGACCGATGGACCTGTCCTGTAAAATTTGAACCGGTCAGACGTGATTTCTTAAGTCATCAGACGGAGTGTCAGACAAAAATTTGAACTACAAATTCCTTTTTAACATTTTTAACATGTTTCAGTCAGACAGCTATCGTTTCGGTCAGACAGATTTTCACATTTTGTCTGACCAAATGTCTGACTTTTTTTTCAACTTTTGGGAAGTCTGATATCAAGATCAGTCAGCACATCCCTGCTGTATGACCAAAAAAGCAAAGAGTATACAAGTAAGTCCTGCTCAGGTATCACAGATTAGTGAGATATGCCGGCTAATCTGGATCTACACTGGTTGCCCGGATAGCAGCTCTATTCCATGGACTTAACGATTATAAAGTGCTCATGTATTATCTCTTTCCTTGATTTATACACATTTTTATGCATGTGCGACCATTGTAAATCCTGATCAGACGGCACGGATGTGCACTGGTCGCATTTTGGTCAGAAATAACCTAATGAATCAAAAAGCAAACAGTTTAGATCCTGATCAGACGGCACGGATGTATCGGCTGATCTGGATCTAAACTGTTCGCCCTAGCAATAAAAGTTTGTCTATGCAGGAAAGGGTTTACTGTCACAAACCTTCTGTCTCTGTCCTCTCTGTCGTGTTTTCTGTGAGACCGCTTCTTGTCGTCATGATGACGATGATGACTGCTTTTGTGCCGCTCCTCTCTGGAATGTTTACGTTTATGTTTGTGTCGGTGTCTGTGTTCTCGGTGTTCACCAGGGGATAACGGTGAGGAGGGATTTTCTGACTGGTCCCCGGTGAGCTGTAGAGGGTCTTGTCCAGCTGCCGCAGCTGCTGCTATCTAAACACACAGAGTACATTACATTATAGGAGAACCTATTAACCCTTTACTGCATATACACAATGTATAAGGGTTTTATTGCGTGTGTGACTAGTGTAGATCCAGATCAGCCAACACATCTGTGCCATGTGATCTAGATCTATTCTGGTCAACTGTAGGTTGAGATAACCCATAGATCCCTAAAAGCAAACAGTGTAGATTCTGATCAAATGACACAGATGTATACTGTTCATTCACATGATAAAGGTGCATCCACGGAGCAACAGGGTTAACAATATTTTTATCACATACAAGTGCAGGGCATTTTTTCCTTCTTTAGTAGGGGCCGTTTATGGGAGCCTTCCCCTCAGAAAATTTCTTTTAAATCATGCAGTTTTCCCCAAAGAACTTTACATCAGGTTTTTTCATTCCCCTTCAAAGAAAAAATCACGCTATTTTCCCCAAAATTATAGGGCATGGACCCCTTCCCCTGGTAGTGAAAAAAAGCCCTGAAGTGATATTCTTTGAATCTACAAATATTATTTCATCAAGTGCTTTATTATAATTATTTATCTTCAATAACAGGTATAAATTTGTCACAAGTACAATCCTCAATCTGATTAATCTGATTTCATTTTTTTTTTGTTTAGTCTTCCTTAAATTAGTAAAATAATTTTTTTATTTTATCTCTTTCAGAGAATTAAATAGGATCTTATCTCAGTGATTTCACTGTTTTAAAACAGTAAAATAACTTTACTGTTTTTCACTACTTTTGGAACTGTTTACCTCCCTTTCCAATTTTTCAATTTGTTTGACAAGAAAACAAACAATAAAAAGAAATAGTGTTTGTTTCAGTGAAATATTGATTTTATTGTACTCTTGAACACCTTAAACTGTTATTATCATTTATATATCAGTTTCAGGTGATCACATGTGAAATAAACAGAGCTTTAGATAAGTTGCGTATCTGCGTAAAAATGCTTTAAAATTTGAAGAAAAGGCCATGAAATTTACAGCAGAGTGTACAGAAACGCACTCGCAGTATCCGGTACACATTTTGTTCAATAAAATAGCTCATAGTGAACCAAGGGCAGCCATTTACAGCCATTCAAACCCAATGACGGCCTATCGTATCATAGTCTCTTAAACTTGAAAGAAACAACCCCCAACAGGCAACAGTATCTTAAAATATGTTACGAGGGATGAAACAAAAAACGCAGAAGATGTTAGTGTGTTCATGAGAAAATACCCTAAAATTTTTTTTGAATACCCTCTGGAAAAATGTCAAGGGGTAAATTATCCTTTGGAAAAAATATTAGGGGGTAAATACCCTTTACCATTAAAAATTATCTGGAGCTCTGAATAAATTTTAAAGAAATTTCGAGAGAGGAAAAAGAAAAAAAGAGCAATGCTGCTTGTAAAAGACGTTCCAATAATATTGTGAGTGCTGAAAAATATTTGATGATTTGGTGATATAAATACATTATTGAATATTAAAGGACCATAACTCTGTTACTTTATAAAGTCAGTAAAATTTAAGCTGATGAAAAAGAAATTATGAGCGGTCCCATACAGCACCACTGCTATCCAACAAAGCACTGGTTTTATTGTGATCTCATAACTTTTTTAAATCCTTTCCTGTATAGATACATCTTTATTGCTAGGGCGAACAGTTTAGATCCAGATCAGCCGGCACATCCATGCCGTCTGATCAGGATCTAAACTGTTGGCTTTTTGATTCATTAGGTTATTTCTGACCAAAATGTGACCAGTGCAGATCCTGATCAGACGGCACGGCGTAATTTTACATGCGTAAAAATGTGTATACAGTATATCAAGGAAAGGGTCAATATTACCTTATCCCTTATCACTTGAAAACCAAAATTAATGTTTTACCTGCGACTGTAAGGCTTGGAGATGTGCTAAAGGAACCATCAGTGGTACCATACCAGCCACAGATCCTGTCCCCCAGGACATGCCCCCCATGGCGGCCGCTGGCATCATCTGAGGTACTGCCATTGTGTTAAACAGACTCATGTGAGGCCCAGCCATGCTGAGAGCAGCTAAGCTGGCTGCTGGAACACTTGATATGGAGGTCACATCTGGAGATCTGGAAAAATACACGGAAATCCAAGTGCAGTGATAGCATACTAAACTGAACCCATTACTCCATACATATATTTTCCCATTACCTACTCATTACTGCATATAATAGATATTTTATTACATGTGCCCAAAGTGTAGATACAGATCTGTGCTGTTTGATCAGGATCTAAATCTAAATCAGGATCTAAACTGTTTGCTACATGGTCAGAAAAAAAGCTAGCGAATCAAAAGCAATTCTGATCTGTGCCCAAGATCATAACATAAGTTTGGATATCAGTCTCAAATCTCAATAATCTGATTGGCTGCAATGGCGACTGGTTGCCATTTCAGCCAATCAGATACTTGAGATTTGAGACAGATCTCCTCAAATATTAAGTTTTATGATCTTGGAACCAGATGTCATGGATATGCTAGCTGATCTGGATCTACACTGTTTACCCATGGATAACAGCCATATCCCATAGAGTAAAGGGTTAACCCTGTAATCTTGATCAACACCTTGAAAAACTGACAATATCTGACAAGCAAATATTTTATTCACAAACAAAATCTGAAAAGATATACAGTTTGACCTTTTATCCTCTTACAAGATCTGACAACATTCTGCAGAATCATTACATTTCACACGAGATTAATTTTCCCATATTTTGCTCTATGGAAATTGCTTGTAATCAAGCCCAAACAAAACGAAACCATGTTATCATCATTACAAATGCACAAATTTATGTCCAGACTAAAATATCAATTTTGCAATCTGTGAGAAAATTTGTCAATGCAAAAATAAAAGATACCGCTGTGGACAAAGTAATGTGAACAGAAATAAAGCTGATTCTTACAGTGGACTGGCAGCTTCTGCTTGATTAGGCGTCGAGTGTCTCGGTCCAAACATGCCAGGTGTTGTGTCGGCCCTGTGTTCTAACTTCTGTTGCCTTTGATCTTCACATTAACATCAGGCACCTGGAAAATACAAAAAGTATATAGTCTAGTTCACCTGTTTCATCAACCACTTTGACAAGTTGTTGTATTACAGTAACATGCACAAATTGGAGAATTACACTGGAACTTCAAAACCAAAAGCACTTGGGAAACCTTGAAGCAGTTTTGTTTTATCCCTATAAAGTTCTTATTTATTCATCATAAAACACCATGGAAAGCTGGAACTATGAAAGCTCAAAGACAGGTGTCAGTCCCCTAAAGGATATTCCTTCTTCGTTTCCTTCGTAAACCTCAACGGAACAAGGATGTCCTGGCTGATCTAGATCTACACTGTTCACCCACGAAATAAAGTTGTATCTGTGGAGTTACGAGATAAAGTCTGAACAGCCGTAGTGACGACACAGCAAATGAATGCATGCTTTTTCACAGCAAATAGTGGTAAAACATGTGCCCGTCAATCAAGGGTTCCATTTGACCCAGGAGATGACCCTTTAACTCTTGAAATTTTCAAAAACCCTTATTTTGACCCCCATGAATTTTAGTTGAAGGGTCATATTTACATAAAAGAAGGGGTATTTTGGCCTTAAACTTCCTGAATCCACTAAAAGTTACCAAAATGACCCTTGGGATTTGGCAGCTAGTGGTATGCCTGCCGTCAATGACACGACAATTTGTAAACATTATGCACAGTCCAACAGTTTGTGTGGCTTTTGTTGTAGACATGCTTTTTTTCACCAAACGTTTTCCAATGCAAAATGGAAAGAATTTTATTGTAGTTAAAATATAAAAGGATATAAAAGGTAAGAACATGATATTAAAGGTATAACTACCTCCAAATTAAATTGCAAAAACAATTACTAGACTTAGAGAGCAGAATTTGCTGTGTTTTTTTTAACTAATCAGCCATATTACAAATACACATGCCTTAAATTTCCCTTCTGGCCTCTCACCTTATGTTGTTGTTTGCCATTTGCCAAGTTTGAAATTTCGTTAAAAATGCTTCTAGTTAAAGCAATCTCTTAACCATTTCCTGTATAGATACACCTTTATTGCTAGGGCAAACAGTTTAGATCCAGATCAGCCGGCACATCCGTGCCATCTGATCAGGATCTAAACTGTTCGCTTTTTGATTCATTAGGTTTTTTCTGACCGAAATGCGACCAGTGCAGATCCTGATCAGACGGCACTGATCTGGATCTACACTGGTTGCACATGCGTAAAAATGCGTATATATCAAGGAAAGGGTTAACTTGTGAAGCTATATGCTTTGCGATCACCTAAATGTAAATTGTTGCATAGAATAATTATGTCAAGTTTTGAAAGTGGAAATGTGCTGTGTGATAAAACAATTGAAATAAGTGAAAACCCTTATGTTTTCTCTTTCTCTTTTTGCATGGAAAAGTTTTAACAGTATACAAGACTGAAGGTCACACTGACAATACTGCTTTGCCACAGAATACAGAAATAACGCTTGGATTTTTTTTACTAAACAGTGAATGAATTGTTCAGAAAACCCTGTTTTTTAAAACCCTTTCCTGTATAGATACACTTTTATTGCTAGGGCAAACAGTTTAGATCCAGATCAGCCGGCACATCCGTGCCGTCTGTTCAGGTTCTAAACTGTTCGCCTTTTGATTCATTAGGTTATTTCTGACCAAAATGCAACCAGTGCAGATCCAGATCAGACAGCATGGATGTGCCAGCTGATCTGGATCTTCACTGGTCTCACACGCATAAAAATGTGTATATATCAAGGAAAGGGTTAAGTGGTATAATGTTAGAATGTTTTTTTGGTTGATAACTGTAGAAAAAGAAATGAAGGTATAAAAAACCTCCACAGCAATGTTCTTAATACTATGTCACACCTTGAAGCAGTCGAGTTCCAACAGGTCATTGACAAACAACATGAGCAATGAACTTTGGCTCCCCTCCAAGAAATAATGGACTTCGACCAGGTATGAATATTTGAAACATGACAGTTTTTTTCACTCTGCTACTAAAATTTTTGTTTCAAATTTTATCACTGAACATGTAAATGAAATGTTCAGAAAAGACTGAATTTTAAGACTATAAAGTTTAGGTCAAAATCTGCTTGGTAACTGAATACTAAATGGGTGTTTCAGGCTGTCAACCAGGTCATCTCCCAAATATAGGAAAAATATAGGAATATTTTTGCAACAAATATAGGAGTTTTTGGATGATTTTGAGGCAAAATATAGGAGTTTGGAACTGAAAAAGTTTTATTTACTATCACTTATACAAATGATTTTCACTTGTGCATTTCGCTTGGTTCCGCTAGGCCAACGCCGATTTCTTGAACGCTGCACCACCGCTGCTTCGCCAGCGTTGCCCGGGTGGCGGTTAAACGTTGCAAAAACGTTGGTGGAGCGCTTATAAGCGTTTTACGAGAGGACACGGGGTTGTTGGAACGGTGAAGCCACGGCTGCGATGAACTTTGGTTTGGCGTTGGTATAGAGGTGTGGGAGCGGGACCAGAATTTGGCTATAAATACGGGGAGAAATGGACCAGGAGCTCATTTTGAATCGAGCTGCCATTGAGTAATTTGCTTTAAGTTACAGAGTAGAACTGTATCAACATGGATGCTGAGAGACTTGCTACGATTGGTTCACTAGTTCAGCAGCAGAATCGGAACCTACTCAGATTGCAACAAGCTGTGGACAGAAGGAGAAGAGAGAGAAGAAGGAGAGACAGGGCTGTGTGGGTAAGACAGTGGATACTGAGAAGGCCTGAACATGGACTGTATGAGAAACTGATGGTGGAGCTGAGGAATGAGGATCCACGAGCCTTTCAACACTTCATGAGGATGCTACCAACCATGTTTGATGAACTTGTACAGAGGCTGATTCCCAGATTAAAAAACTTTAAACCCATGCCACACGAAAGCGCCATTGCGCAGAACGCCACTATACCAAACGCTCGCGTCACCGCTATACCAACGCTCGCTACCGACAAACCAACGCTAAAGCAATGCCGGCTTCAGCAGTGCACCGCTAAACCAACGCCCGTGTTTTCGATTTTTTTCCATTTTGTGAGCGGTGACGAGCGTTTGGTCCACCTCTCTACTGTTCAAGGAACACTCCAGCAACGTTCGGGCGGTGTGACCGGGCCTTTGCTTTGGACAAACCTTACTGAGAACCTGTAGGCAATACATAATTATATGCCATTCACTATCCTAGAAGTTCGGCATAAATGATTTTTAACATGATTCAATTTATTTATTTAATCTGCATGGAACAGATCTACAGTCAAATAAGTTACTGCATGCAGGAACAATACTACAATCAAATAAATTACTGCATGGAACAGTACTACTGTCAAATAAGTTACTGCATGGAACAGTACTACAGCCAAATAAGTTACTGCAAGGAACAGTACTACAGTCTAAAGTTGTAAGAGAATCGGATAAAAACTTAGTTAAATGCCACCTGCCAAGATTTCACCAATCTATAAGTTGAGTTTTGTCCTTGAAAAATCCAACTAAAATGTAGTTTGCGTCACAAGATTTGTTACTTTGTGCTCCCCTCAAAAAATAATGGACTGACCCTCAAGAAAAAAATATACACTTGTTTCAGGAAGAAAGGTGCTTCTGTTTGTTGACAATGCGCCATCAAATGGCCAGGTTAATCTTAACAAGGCAGTCGTAATGACAGCAATATCCCCCACCACAGATGTGAATGTGGGAAAGGTTATGGATGGTTAAGAGCAAATTAAACAAGCAGGTGGAAGCCAATTCAAGTGCAAGGGTATCATGTTCAGATAAGTTTCAGAGTATTGGCTGCGCAGGAAAATAAGGGTTGAAAAGTTATGGACCGGACACAAAATATGCTCAAACACCACAGGCGGCCTTGACCTTGAGCCAGCCAGGTTGGGACATGGTTTCTGCAGATCATGTTCATTTGACTAAAGTTACATGAAATTCATTCTAGGGGTTGAAAAGTTATAGACTGGACACAAAACATGCAACTTTAATGAAATTCCTTCAAGGCTTTTCAAAAAATACCACTGGTGACCTTGACATTGAGGTGGCCATGTTGGAACATGGTCTTTATGGTGAGAATGTTTGAATAAAGTTTCATGAAATTAATTCTAAGGGTTGAAAAGTTATGGACCAGACATGAAATATGCTCAAACCACAGGCAACCTTGACCTTGAGTCAGCCAGGTTGGGACATGGTTTTTGCAGATCATGTTCATGAACTGAACATTTCACTTAAGTTTAATGATATTCATTCCAGGGTTTCAAAAGATATGATCTGGACACGAAATGCATGGTTCAAATCTTCAAACACCTCTGGTGACCTTGACATTGAGCCGGCCATGTTGGAACATGTGTTCTGCACGTCATCTTGATGGGGAGAACATTTGACTTAAGTTTCATGAAATTCCTTCTAGGCGTTGAAAAGTTATGGACCGGACACAAAATGTGCACGCACGGAAGGACAGATGGACGACGACCATTCCTATATCCCCTGGCCGCTATGCGGCGTGGGATAAAAATGTGACTTTCCAGTACCTTCTAAAGAACACGACTTCTATGTGTCAGCCAATGGACCAAGGAATAATTCATTCCATGAAATTGAAGTACAGGAAAAAGCAGCTCCAGTTTGTGGTGGACATGAAGGACAAGGAAACTGCCAGGACAGGGCCAGAAATTCTGAAATGTGTCAATGTGCTGAGGCAATATACTGGATTTCTAAAGCTTGGAAAGAAGTTGAGGTATCAACGGTTGTGAAATGTTTAAAAAAAGCAGGATTTACGCTTCCAGTGTCTGTAGGTGAGGATGATGATGATGTGCCAATACATCTTCATGTGCTAGCTCGGCAGCTGTTTGACTGCGATGTGAAAGAGCTCATTGATATTGACAAGAATTTCTCGACTTCTGACACCACTTCATGTGACTGGGAACAACCAGAGCAGGACATGCTACAGGAATTAAGGGACAATGAGGTGGAGTTTGATAATGATGACTGTTCTGTAAGCGGCACTCAGGTAGAGCCAGTTTGTTGTGACACAGAATGATTGTTTTAGTTATTTGGAACATTTTAAGGAATATGCTAAGTTTCATGGTGATGTGACTTTATTAGGTATGGTTATGGAAATGAGTGATCACATTGGTAAGCGAAGCATGAAGGCGAAGCAGATGAAACTTGATCAGTATCTAGTGAATAAAAAACTGTGGTGTTCAATGCGGGAAGTTGGATACATGTATATTGTGTGTTTTTTACGGATTATAGAACTATATGTAAACAGAAGCGATGATTTACTTTATTTAACACATGGGATCTTTAAGTAATTTAGTTAAAAACTTGAACATTTACAAACTCTTGAAAACAATTGCTGAGTACAAGTTCTGATATTTCATATTTTAACATGTGTGAGCTTTTTTAAGTTTGCTTGACAAGTATGCTTGAAAAATAAATAAGTTAAAGCTTTTACTTTTGTTATTTCCTATTTTTAAACCTGCATTTCTTGCATGGTAGTTGTAGCTGTGACGATGACAATGATGGTATTATATTGAATAGACAGTGTCTGTCAACCCCTATCCTGTCAACAAAGACCACCTGTCAACAAAGACCACTTTCATTTGTACCCATGAGTGGTCTTTGTTCACAGGTTTGACTGTATGTCTCATAAATCGACACACAAACTTAGGTTGAAAGTTTCAAGTCATTATCTTGAAAACTGTAGACATAGCTCATGCCATAGACAAACCAACCGTCCGGATGATGTCTCCTATATACTTCCAAACTTCTTGGTTTCTCGAAAGGCTAATATGAACACCAAACCTGTGGCAAGGGTCGGGTAATATCACAATCACAGACCTGCAGCTTGGGTATGACATCCAGTCCTTTGGCATGTTGTGTGGCTCCGGTAATATGACACCTCAGGGGCAGATTGAACCCACTATTTTTAGGCACAATATTATAGTTTCATGGGGATTTTGGCCAGAAAGTTGGAAATTACCATGAAACTAGTTACATGTACTACCTAACATTGCCACAAAATCCTGCATCGGACCCTGCACTAAACCTGTGTTTTGAGAACAGAAATATATTCTCATATATTCTGTCCGGTCACCAAAACACAAGACAGTAGGTATTGAGCTGTCTGACCAATCAATCCCAATTCCCAACAATTTTCAAACACACATTCCTATCTCATGTACAATGTTAAGCTTTGTTAGAAGTATAAACTTTTTTTAACTTTCAAACATGGTCAACTGTTGCTTGTTATATAATTGTTACCAGTGTAAATGGTATAAATAATAGAAGTCATTAATTTACGATAAATTTGATTCATCAATGTCTGATGGTGAAAAGGTAAACAATGTAATCTGTAAAACAATTTTGTTTTGATATATAATATTTATTTTAATTTTTGACTGCATTGAATCCAACTCCAATCTGATTATCGCCTGATTATTGCCGTATGTGTTCATGTACATGACTGTTATATTAAGATTAGATTACAGTTGAAAATAACTGTACATATCCAGTCACTGGTCAAGCTTTTTTCCTTCCACAGATCCCTTAACCATTTACTCCATATATACAGGTTTTATCATGTGTTCAACCAATGTAGATCCAGATCAGCTGGCAAATCAAAGACATCTGATCTGGATCTAGTGCTCTTGTCAGTACTTGGTCTGAAATAACCTAATGAACCATACAGCAAACAGTGTAAATCCTGTTCAGACTGTACAGACTACAGATGGTGGCACTGCCTGATCTAGATCTACACTGTTCACTAAGAGGTCAGGGCAGATACATGTATTGACCAATTCTATTTCTAAAAGAATTGGTAAAATTCTTACCTCATGGTTGACCAGTGTAGATCCAAGTCAGCCAGCACATTCATTTTCAGAGGCAGATTCAGACAGGGTTCAGTAAGGTTGCTCCAACCCCCTTTATGGGCAGCTACATTTAATTTTCATGGGATATTGGCCAGGAAGTTGAAAATTAACATGTAATTACCAGACATGGGGCGAATTAAATTTTAATGCTAATGCATTTATAATGCATTACTTTTTGTCAGTAATGAAAGGTAATGATTGATGCAACAGATTTAGCATTATTTTAATGCTAATTTAATGCATTACCTATGCCAAAATGCTGTAATGCTTAGCATTATTGAGCATTAATTGGATTTTGTTTACTATTGGATGTTGTTGATTCATTTAAATATATATATATTAATAGTAACTTTTTAATGCAAAGATGCTCTAAATATTTTATATGTTATTAGTCTATTACATATCTTATTTATAGCAAGAGAAAAACATGATTATAACAGTTAAGTAGTTTGATATGTGTTCACTATTAGTAAAACAAGGTACAGACTATAAGAGTCAAGCCTTTTCATCAGAATGTTGTAAAGTTTGAACATTTTTTTATGACTACGCCACAAGTTCTTAAGCTGAGTTGTCTTAGAAAATGCTAAATTTAAAACAAATGAAGAGCCAGAAATCTATAAAGCTCAGTCAATAAATACAGCACATTTCAATCATTTCACGTTACACATTCATTTGGACAAGATATTTCCAAACAATTGTCTAACACTTAAATATTCCTGAGAATGTTACTGGTAGACATTTGAAGTTCAGTGCAAACTACCAAAAACTGTTGTTCTGAAATAAGATAGCATCGAAATCAACTCAAACTTTCAACGCTTTAACCATTTATTTATAATTTTACTTACTGATTCAGTGTCATTGTACAGTTATTTGAGGCTATGTCAGATTTCAGGAAATGCAGATGCATGTGACATAGTAGTTTAATAAGTTGACAGTGTAGTCCTTTGTCAATACTACACACTAAATGTGTGAAAAACAGCAATAAATCAAAGAAAACAAAAGTGTGTTAAAAAGCTAAAGCTGTTGTAATCTATATGTACTGAGAATAGTTTTGTTGTAAGTTCTTGAGGTGTCACTTAAGGTCTTCACACTTTCAGATTGATACTTTGTATATTAAACTTTGGTTGTTGTTTTTTGGAAGATGATCCCTTTTGTACATAACATTATACTGATTGTTGACTTTTTATTTATTGTCAGTTCACTTGTGAATAAAATAATGCTTAATTTAATGCATTACTTTTTGATATAATGCTAACTTAATGCATTACTTTCTCAAAATATAGTAATGCTAATTTAATTTAATGCACAAATTTGACAAATAATGCTAATTTAATGCATTACTTTTAAAAATAATTCGCCCCATGTCTTGTAATTACCCTACAATTGCCTCTGAAAATGAACCCATTTCTGAAAATCTTGCATCTGTCCTTGTACTGGTTATGTAGTCTGATTTGAATATACACCGTTCGCTTCTTTGTCAGAAATACTCCTAAAAATGTCATAGGGTGAGAAAGATGTGCAGCCAGACTGGGACTCTGAACCCAAGACCCATCCCTTACCGAGCAAATTCTCTCCTGGCTGAACTATCTGGGCTGCATACACATTGCACTGTTAGGTTTTTAATTTATTAAGTTTTTTCTAAGCATAAAGCACAGTGCAGATCCAGATCTGATGGCAATGATGGCCGATCTTCTTATACTCTGGATCTACACCGGTCACACACACATTTAACCTTGCATATATGGATTAAAGGGTTAAATAACGTCGTGAAATATAAAAACTCTATGAAAGGACATTTCTGTGAAAATGTCTGGTAAACTAGAATCTATTGTTGTCTAGAAAAATATTTACTTGTCCAAGGCTTCTGACAACCCAGTTGAAGTCCACTAAAGGTAATTCATAGCCCCAGACAGTATGTTGCACTAATGATGAGCTGTGAAAATTAAATTATCATTTTTTTCAACAATTTCCGGACAAACCATTATTATATTGTTAGAAACAGATGAATATTGATAATAACAGGAGACAATTGTTGAAAAATATGAATTTTGTTAGAAAAGTAATAAAATGTGGTTCCTGCTATGTTGTCTAATCCGGGTGTCAAAATAAAGCACTTTCCGCTCAAATATATCAAAAATAATTAATTACAATATCCAGTTTAATGTTCCATCTAGGGTCAACCAGTGTTACTTTTTCAAAATAACTTGAAAATATTGCTCTTATAAATCAAAATCCAAACACATCATCCTTTGTCCCATGAGGTCACTCACCCGTGCAAAAAGCATGCAAATCATGCCCACTTGTGTTTACCTGTAGGACAGTTTAATCTCTACATGTATAACAATGTAAATCTTGTGTGATGGTATTTGTGCAGTGTTTTGAAATTCATAATAGTCAATGTTTAAAAAGTTATTTTGAAAAAGTAACACTGGTTGGCCCTAGAAGGAACATTGAACTGGATATTGTAATTAATTGTTTTGGATTTATTTGAGTGGAAAATGCTTTATTTTGACACCCGGTTTAGACAACATAGCAGGTACCACATTTTATTACTTTTCTAACAAAATTCTTTTTTTTTCACAATTGTCTCTTGTTATTATCAATATTCATCTGTTTCTAACAATATAATAACTGTTTGTCCGGAAATTGTTGAAAAAAATGATAATTTAATTTTCGCAGCTGAGCATTAGTGCAACATACTGTCTGGGCTATGAATGACCTTAAGTTGGTACTTGTTCTTCTTCAGAATTTGAAATAATTAACCTTACTTTACATAAAAGCTTTAACATAAATAATTGTAAAACTTTACAATGCTTTTCTTGCTTTAAACCTGATACACCATGCATTTCCTTGTGTGAAACTGAAAGTCATGGCTGAAAATGTCACAAAGAGAAAACATTGTACAGTCTGTCAACAGCTTTGGATCAAAACAGTTTGACCGAGCCGGACGACATGCACATCATCTCCCCGTTGCAAATTTAACAGACTTTCTCCGGTCCAGCTGCACGTGACCTCCAAGCGTCGCTTCTCGGTATCCAACGAAAAGGCATATCCGAACACTGTACCAATTGATGCAGGAATTTCCATTCTATAACGGCGAGGTAACCGATTAAAGCATCCAAATTTTGACAGATTACATACTCGAGAGATAAAAACTACATAAACTCCGTGGTTTGAACGGATAAATACCAGCAAATCACCTGTTCTTCCTTCGGAAATTGTGCAAATACGTCGCCATTTATTCGGTGTTGCTAAATATCGTAACGGTGAAAAAAAGTGCTAAAAGTGCAAAAAGTGGGTTGACTGTTACACTGCGCATGTCCCTACTTTAGCAGATATTCATTTATATAACGACTGAGTAGGAGTAAAAAATGTGGAAGCATGAGGAAAAAGAGAAAACATGGTAATGGTATGCCTATGGTGAAAAGGCATAACTGGTAAACTGGTTAAAGGAAACTTGATATCCCGAAAACTTGTAACTTTATATTTCATACATTTGTGTGTGCACATGTTTGCATGTAACATTGTCGAACTAAGGGGTGGAGTTGAGTTATTTCATTATGACCACTTGTACTTGTTTGTTCATATGAGAACATGTTAGGGCAAGTGTGGGGTTGGGCCAAATGGGCGAGTACTCAATGATCTTACCGAGACCAGAGCCCCTGGAGTCAAATCAGCAAGAACATGATGACAAGTCTCGAAAACCATACATCTGATATTAACATACATTAGAATTGTAGAACTGGTATTTTTATACAGTGAGTGAGCATCATGGTAAGAAGTAATGTACTCCACTAGTTTCAAAGTTGACTTTTGAAAGGGGTATAAGTAGGAAACAAATTATGTCACAGATATTTGACTTACGTGTTTGCATGTAATGAACAATTAGAATGATTTGTGTGAAGCCAAGCACACAACAGAAACTCTGGGTTTTAATCAATTATTGTAAAATAACTGCGCAAAGCTTAAGTCATTATTAAAATTATTTTACTCACTCTGTTAGAGTGAGTAAATCAATTATTCTCTAATGTTCTTTACATCACAAACAACAACAACAACACCAATTTAGGAATAAGGTTTCGTATTTGCCAACAATTAAATCGAGTCAAAACAAAGAGGGCATTTCCTTGATAAATTTTACCTTTAACAAAATGATGCGTCGATCTCAAGCATCGGCTACTCTAGCAATCATGATAACTGAAGTGTCATGCCAGTCCTTCAACAAGTAGGAAGCTGTATACAGATAACCTGAAATAGCCTACAGTTTTTGCCAAAATTCGAATTTTAAAAAGCCACGCACCCTCAATAGGGCAAAAACAGACCCATCGCAGGTCAAACACCCTCAATAGGGCAAAAACAGACCCATCGCAGGTCAAACACCCTCAATAGGGCGAACAACGATCCATCGTGGATCAAACACCGTCAATAGGGCAAAAACAGACCCATCGCAGGTCAAACACCCTCAATAGGGCGAACAACGATCCATCGTGGTCAAACACCCTCAAAAAAGCAAAAACAGACCCATTGCAGGTAAAACAACCTCAATAGGGCAAACAACGATCCATCGTGGATCAAACACCCTCAGTAGGGCAAAAAACAGACCCATCGCAGGTCAAACACCTTCAATAGGCCAAACAAACACAGACCCTTCCTGGGTCAACAACCTAACCACATGGTTAGAAGCTTAAAATCAATAAATCACATAATCAATTAATCATTCATCAATCACCAAATCAATCAGTCAATAAATAAATAAATAAATAAATAAATCAATCAATCAATCAATCAATCAATCAAATCAATCAAACAATCGATCGATTAATCAATCAATCAATCGATCAATCAATCCATTAACAAACACTCAATATGCTAACGAAGCATTCGCTAGGTTACATGATTTCAATCAAATAAACAAAAAATCAGTCTAAAATTACATATAAAGGCTACAAAAGCTACAAACAGTCCAACTCGACTAGGTTTAACGCGAGAGAACTGTTTTAGATATAGAATAGATCTAACATACGTTTAAACGATATTCGATTCAAACTTAAATCTTTTTGAAGTTGAAAGAAAACATTAAATTCCCTTGAGTAAATACCAAGACAAATGGAATAAATAGTATTTCAACAAATAATTATCAACGAAAATTTATTTATAGCATGCTTAGCAATTACAAAAAGTCAAATAAAACCTGAACGATGTCATGACAGTGCGATTCAAGCTTATTTAACATCCACGTTTATATCTGGGGAAAAAAAAGCAAAAACACAATGCAATATAAACAATAGTCCAAGTAACATCCAAAGCTTTAACTGTCTGTTTATATACCCAGGTTCAGAGACACTGACAACCTGTCCTGCAAAGTATCCTTAACATAGCCATCTTTGGCTATATCGCTTTTCCAGCGACCATGTCCCTTCCATAATCTATCATTAGTTCTGTTATTAGCACTAATCGACGCTGCTCCTGAACGAAATGAATGCAAGCCAAATAGTTTGGCATCTAATCCAATATCAGTTAACATTCTTTTGAAAATTTCTCTTACTCTAGTATACGACAATGGTTTATTTACAGAACTTCTAAGTACATGTTTCTCGGATTTTTTACATAATGAAACGGATCTAAATAAGAACTCGTTCGAATTTTCTTTAATGTTGGCTTCTTCAAAATATCTAAGCAAAAGCTTGACTAGACAAGCTATAGTATTAGTTCTAGCTAAAACCAGTTGATTTCCATCTCTGAAAACGTCTGTTTTTGATTTTCGAATGTCAATAGAACAGTAATTGTCATAAATAATGATATCCGATCTTTGTAAATGTAAGGCTTCATTAATGCAATAAAAACCAGCAAAGGAAATAACAAATAGTGTGATAATCCGTAAATCTGCCAAGGAACAATTCTCAGAAGCGAACTTAAGTATCAGTTGTTTCAATATGGCGATAGTTATAGGTTCTTTCCTTCTTAACGGAATAGAAACTTTTTTAATGCAACCTCTTAGGCACAACTTCAGCCATTGATTATTACAAGGGTTTTTGCAATTATTAATATCATGTGCCCAATTTATATCATAGAATATTTGATTAAGCTTGGACTTTCCAGAGTTCCCTGAATCAGTCTGTACAATAGTGACTAGATATAATACTACTAAAACTTCTGAAGCCGGTAAGTAACTTAAATTACACGACTCGCACCACTGTTTAAATTTCTCAAACGAATACTTATAACTCTTCACTGTAGAAGGTTCTTTACTATACATCACAACGTCTTGTACTTCTGAGAGTAGTTCCCCGCCAGACGACAATATCCCATAATATCTTTCCACATCCTGCCAATGCTCAGATTTAAAGAAACCTGTAATATCGAAGAAAATTACGATAAGCTATGATAGGACATTTATGGCTTGCATTCAATTCTTACAACTATAACTTTACTATTAAACTTATCAGATCCAAAATGGTGTCTTTATTTCTACACTGAACATAGATATTTGAGCTTTCTTTAAACAATACAATGTCTTTGATATAATTTTTACATATTGCGTTTTTTCCATACAACATTGGAAAAAAACGGACTAGACGGCCAATAAGGCAGAACAAATGTTCCATTAGCTTTGCAAAATATCAAATGATTTATTGCCTTGGGAACAAGCACAATTGGAGGAACTAACCAGTTATTTTCTTGACCCCAATCCACAGAAAATGCGTCTACATGCTCAGTATTGGGCGTGTAAAATAATGAATTATAACGCGGCAACTTGGAATTGTAATCATTTGCAAACCTGTCAATAGTATGAGGCCCAAACATGTCATCTATGCCCTAAAAAAACTCATCCGTGACTGCGTAATCGTCATAATCAATAATTCTAATGTACTGGTCAGCTTCCTTGTTCAAGTCTCTACTGATCCATTTCATTTCTAAGGATATACAATGCGACAGACACAGAAAAAATATCTATCGCCATTTTATTCAACTGTAGATTTGAGCTAACCTTTTCGATAATTTTGACACAGTTTTTGCTATCTGTATACCAAGCAACTGTTTTAACTTGCAGAACTTGTAAAAAAAACTGTTCAAAGAATAATGAATCGCGAGCAACTCTCTGTAAGTTGAACTGTGCTCTTTTTCTGAATCAGACCACATTCTATGAGAAACTGTCTCTTCATAGCGGACGACATAAGCTGCTCCGGCAGTACTAGAAGCATCAGAATAAACTAACACAGCGGGCAAATAATCTTGAAATAGTTTCTTCTTGCAATCGATTGACAAATGATTCTGCCAAAATAAAATAGTGCTTAGACATGGAGTAATGTTCATAGGTTTGTCCCAACAGATTCTACTTTCAATCTGGACATAAGATATTTTTGTTTGCAAAAAACAAACATTCCCCAAAACTGCAGCTATAGAAATAATTTTTCCTGTAAGTCGAGCTAATTTGCGAGCAGAAACATTGGGAAACATGCGCATAACCTCTTTAATACAAAGCTGCGCCCCTTGAATGCGTTAGGTATCAAAAATTCTTTAGCAACTTTGAAATCTTCAAATTTAACATGTTCTTTTTTCACATAGGTGTTCAGTGTACTTAAATCAAGTATCAGTCGTTTTTTTCCCCGAAGAATTTATCGCGACTGACAAGGGGTTAACATTGTTAGGTATAAACGGTACTTCATAAACACAGTTCTTTTGTAATAACTCTTTTACAGCTGAACTTACAAACTCTGCATTGCTAAGAGCGGATTTAGTATTCTTCATATGAAAAACAGGGGGATTTTCTTTGAAAGGAATCACATAACCGTCTCTGATTGTCAACATGATACTCTCACTGGGGCATAAAACCGTTTCCCAGAAAGAAATACAATTTTTTAATCGACCCTTAACTGAACATTCTGAAATCTTAGTGCAAGTTTCTTTGAATTCGCAAAAAGCGCTGCGAAAGTTCTCAAATGCAATTTCAGGCATCAAATAGTTATACTTATCATAATTATCCCACGTGTCATTGTTAAAATTGAGGTTTGGAGTCACCGGTGCTTGTCTGGTCTGGGTTGCCGGGAGTTGCCACGGGTCTGGAAGGCTGGTATCTTGCTGAGCATGCGGTGGCAAAGTGGCCCAGTTCTCCACACTTGTAACACACGATACTGGCAGTCGGTTGATAGGGTGATCGTCCGTCCACAGCTCCCCTGAAATTTGCTTGCCTGGAGTTGCGAAAATTAGAGTTAGCAGATTTAAAAACAGAATCATTCTTTTTAGATTTTTCAATCCTGCTCTTGGCCCTTTCTTCGGCCCTACGAATACGTACGTCGTCGTCTGAATCACTGGCGACATCGAGTAATTCATAGTCCTGCACTGTGGCCCACCCCGCCGATGAAGTGTTAGCGATTCTAATAAGTTTGTTCCTATGTTTAATTTTTGCCCTAGCTTCTTTGATAAACTCTTTCGCTTTAGCAGCTTGCCTCAAACCTACTGCTTTGTCTATACTTAACAAAAGGTCGTCCAAGTCGCTGTTGAACTCGAATTGCTTCTTGTTCCCTAGGTTGCGAAGTGAAACTGAAGATTCTTTTCTGACCCTCTTACGTGTGTCTTCCACGACCCACTCTGTATCAGCCTATAAAATAATAACTGGTATTACGTCTTATTCAATCAAAGAACATACAGTGCAATCACAATTTTCTATGGGAACTAAAATTCGTGTAATTCGCAAACGAAACAACCCACGAATATCAAACCACGAAATAAAAGACATTTAATATTAGGTAATATTTGACGGTATATATCCATGACTTTAAGAAATCCACAAAGAAACTTAATATATGCTCACGAGAGAAAATTTATTGACTATTACTATATACATGTTTCAAATTAAGAATCCTAAAACGTGAAATAAACATCAGTAAACGGTTGAATCATAACATCACTTTGTTGTTAAAAATATTAGTAAGAGAATTAACAATGAAGAATATAATTCCGTGAAATAAATGGAAACCTACATTCGAAATTCACTCTAATACGGCTTTCATATCAATAGAAAAGAAAAAAAATCTTATATAACAGACACAAAATCTTCCTTCTTTACTAATTAATTCCAAAATAAGTACATAATTTATAAGCGTTAAAGTTCGGCCTATTCAATTTATACTGTATAACTATGCACAAGTTTCATGTGCACATATACATAGGTAGTAGGTGGTTTGATTCGTTTATGTCATAATATAACATAAAAACATTATTAATCAACTAAGACATAAAATAATAACACGGAAAAACCTGTTCAGCCTAACAACTTATATCCAACAGGGTCCCAGATCTGTATGCCATTGGTATTTCTTGGTAAATGTAAAGTATAATTATAATTATGCTAGTATTTAATATACAATATAATATAAAGATGTCAGTGCTTAATATTTTACACATTCACATTATATGTTATAACCATTTATTACATGTTACTATTAACAAAGTGTCTAAGCGTACAGTTAACCGAAACGGAAGTTGCTGATCTGTACGTCGATGATCACATAGTTGCTTACAGAAAAACACGCGACATCGGCTTTTCATTTGTAAAATATATATTCAAATTAAACGTTCTTTTTGAAGAAATTATTTTTATAATAAGTACATCGTTGATTAATAGTCTTACTGTGATCTTGAAGTCTTGAACTAACGGCTAGTTAAGTTGCAATCTGTAATCTTTTCACACTTGATCAGTACAAAATGGGGGAAAAGAGTGGAGAAAATCTGCATTTGTGACCTCATATTTAATAATGTATATATTGGAAAGGTATATATTTGACTTCCCTTGAAAGAAAAATCATTTCCAACGCTCACAAAATGCGATGAACGGTGCTTGAACGAATTAGCACCGAGAAAATGGTCTTTCTCTGCAGCAACCGAAAGTGACAAGACTGTACGCAAAGTTGCATTACTTCAATGTCAGACTGTACGAACAGTTGCGATCATAAGTGCATTATATACTGATCAACTGAAAAGCATCAATTAAGCAAGAACTTGTTACAGGAATCAATCAAAGGAATCAACCAAATCTAATGTATTATTTATCAAAAATAAAATCTTATATGATCACATTTTAGAAAGGACAAGCAAGTTTTGAGCTATAAATTGATAGGTTTTTTTACTCTGATCTACTGCTGAACCATATGAACGAATTGGTACACTTTGCAAATAAGACACCGATAATTGCTAGAAATCCTAAATCCCCTGATTGTGACATTAAATAAAACCTAGTATAAACCTGCTGAAATCCCTGCCGGTGTTGGCAAAATATACATTATGCACAAATATTATCCAATATCATAAAGACTTTAACAATCTGGTCTTTGACAGGAAAATTCCATTAAGTGGTTTCAGATTTTGAAATCCAACACTTCGTGACTGAGTTAAGTTAGTCTACAATTACGTCTGCAACTGCTAAGAATTTCATGTTTAAGGTCGTTAAAATGTCGAGTTGGATTTCATTTTGACCGACTTTCTTTGTTAGATTTCAGGGATTATGTTAATCTGATTGGAGCATTCTATGAAATCTTTAGAAACTATGGTTGAAGTACTAACGCGTATTTGTCAAGCTATATTATGGCTTAAACTGTACGCACTTCAGAGAAGAAATGAAAACATTACAGCGGACATGTACATATCTTACACGGTCTTACCACTGATATAGCTCGGTTGGAATATATTCGTTTTTTTTCACGCCTCCTTTCATAAAGAAATAACAAGAGATTTAAAAACAAATCTGATATCGAAACAGAAGCCAAGATCAGTTATTTGTTTATACAATTGTATTATTAAAAGGATGAGCAAATTTGTTGAAAAAATATGCATTTTTCAGGTTTTCGTGCAAGAATTATTAAGGTTAACTGAAGCTAAAATGATAACCTGTCGATATAATCAGAAAGCATTAACTGGAACCATAAACTGTTAATGATCTGTTTGACAACATTGCGTACAGATGTTAGGCATCTGTTAACATCTAACGATCGCGTACAGTTGCAACTATGCGTACAGTCTTATTATTTACAGTGACATAAAGAAAGAATCATTTTCTCGTTGCTAAGTCGTTTAAACTCAGGTCAACGAAGTACACAAGTTGAATAAATGAATTTTCTCCCATACCAACACAAATATGGTCCAAAATCTATTTACACAAAGAAATTTGAACCCAAAACGTCCCGTTTTGTTCAATGTTTTGCTCCTATTTTCACCGATCGAGTTGGGAACGATGATGGATTATAACAATACTAACCCTTCCTTTAAGTCTATATGATCACAGCAGGACTAACAATTAACGTTTTACTTATAACAGAAATATTTTTTTTTCCAAATGCACATTAAATTTGGTTTATTTACCAAAAAATAATTGGATGTCGCAGGTTTTTCTGAAAGCAACTATGTGATCATCGGGGTACAGATCAGCAACTTCCGTTTCGGTTAACTGTACGCTTAGACACTGTGGAACCTGGTTCAAATCCCCCAGTGGCTGACATTTCAAATGCGGTAACCCTAATATGATTTGCTTTATCGTTAGTTGTTTGTGGTGTCTAAATTGAAATTGATTCTCTTATAATCTCATGCTCTATTTCCATCCCTAATTTATGGCTGCGTGGGGATGATGTTATTTCTGGTATGCCTGATAATAATGCGATTTTCATTTTTTAGGTCTCTTTCTCACTTTTCCCAATTATTTGTTTACCTATGAATCAAAGTGTCATTGTCATATGTTAGATATGAATAAGACATCTGTAGAAATGTGGATATAACAGAAAGCAAGTTCCTATCCCTAATTCAAATTTTATAGCCGTACCAAACCCCGATCAAATAATTAATTTGAAACAAAGCCTAGAATAATAGAAATCTGTTCCAGTTTGAACAATGAAACTCCAGTTAGGGACTATGTAGATTTGCTTTTGATTTATTTAGTTTGTTGCGAAAAATTTATATAAATGATTTTTTTCAGTACGTGCTGGTATAGGTTCACGAATGTTTTAGAAAATGTATATGCATATTCCTATATTCATATAGTAAAACTGTGTGTAAATTGGTATAAAAATGTGAAATATATATCAGGAATCGCCTCACTCATAAACACAGTCACCACAAGCAGCGAAAAAGAGGAGAGAAGAAGTAATCATGCAATTGTGTAAAAGACGTTTTATATTAATTTCTCATCTTACTGGAAACAATAATAATTATTCAATTATTCAATTACTCAATCTTTGATTTGAAAACAAAGCTCCCGTGTTATGTTTAACGATTAATTGTATAGCATGTGGCTTTCGACGTATTAGACTTTAAAAATAGATTACAAAACAATTTTTGCGATAACAAATCGAGAAATGTTGCGCAATTTAAAAATAAGCCTTAATATCGGTGAAAAACAGTGTACTTACATGGCCTTTCATACCTATTGCAAAGCGCAGAAATTCCTGAAAATATAATGTTGATTTGTAGTACGTTGTACCACAGGAACCCTATATACATAAATAATAAACACAATGAATGCAACGGACTCGTACTCCACCCACTAACCCGTTATAAGAATTTTCCAGCTGCAGCATTGACACGGAGTTTTCGCTGGTCAAACATTTGAACAAAATGAAAATTTATTATTAGCAATCATAGCGCCTTAACAATAGTCATTCTGGAATCGGTTATCAAACGTTTGTTTCGTTCTGTATTTTGTCGTCATTCTAATAACGGGTTAGTGGGTGGGGTACGAATATGTTGCATTCCTTGTGTTTATTATATATGAATATAGGGTCAAACGTCATATATGTGGGATCGGGGTGATTATCGAAATTCAGGTTCCTGTGGTTGAACTGCATAGACAGCATGATGAGGCAATCAAATGTGAATATCACAAGACACGATACGATGGTTTTCTAAACGCAACCGTCGAATTCTAAATAAAGTTTAAATAAATGTATCACTAAACTAGTAAAACTTTATATTGAATAGGAAACAATCGTTACTTGTGTGACTCCGATAAAGAACTTTTATTTTAAATTATAAACCCATGCCATATTTCTTCTCTGCCCTTCGACTTTGTGTGGAGGCTTTGTTTTCTGGATGAGGCTATTGCTGATCTGCATATTTCACCTTACAAAGCGACTTAATGTTTGCATACTGATTTATTAAATAGATGAAAAGGGAAAATTGAAAGCCATCGAACACGACAAATATGAAAATATTGCAGGCTCGGTTTGATTGAGCCTGTTCATGGACAGTAATGGAATGCAACTCAATATTTACACCAATAAAAAGTAAAAATTTGACTATCCCAAACGAAGGTGTGCATATGGCGGCATTTTCAGATTAATACCATTCCATGTTCAACGGCTTATGGTCCCCAGATAAAAGAATGGGTTTGTCCTAAACGAGAAAACAATGGGCGGAACTAGACAGAGTAGAATTTTGACAGGAGCTCCTGGAATATAAATCCTGCATATCGCAGACAACGCCAAAGGCAAAAATTATAAAGCAGGAAGTATATCCTTTGGGATGATTGAACAATATCCAAATTTATATTGGCTGGGAAGTTGAAACCACCCATCTCAAAACTGGCCGAAATATTAAAACAAAGGTAACTGTAGAAGTACCATTACCATAGTACATAAGTATCGTGCTCGATGACCTTCAAAGGACGTAATTGATAACAGCGCCGATTGAATGTACGGGGAGACTTCAACATTCATTTTTTTTTAAACATACAACTGGTAGGAAGAAGAGAAAACATTAAAGTTGATTTTGTGTTTCATCATTTTTTAGTGGAAAGTGTTTTATTTTGACACCAGACATACACTCCATACCAGGTACTACAATTAATTTAATTTGTAACAAATATTAATAACATTAAAATAAGTTTAATAGTTTAATTATCTGCCATTATTCATGAACTGATATTGTTTTTTTCTCGAAAGAATGAATTTTTTAAAATAAAATACACGGAGTTATAAACTAGTGTCGTCATGTTGTCGGACACATTGCTTAGTCAATGATACGTGATAGCCGAGATACATTGCTGAGTCAATGATACGTGATGGCCGAGATACAACGTGGGTCAATGAAACGTGATAGCCGAAATACATTGCCGAGTCAATGATACGTGATAGCCGAGATACATTAAACTATTACTCAAGAATAACAATCCTTGGTTTTGTTACATATTTGGACCACCAACTACTTTTCTTTTTATTTTAAAGACGAATTTTTAGTGTTTGCGATAAAAATATTGACGGAAAACACACAGAATGATAATAAGTCACTGATGTATATGCTGTTCGATCAGAAAACTCCTCACTTACCATCAAATCGATCGAACCCGATAAATAATAGTAAAATCCAAGATACTTTATAGACCGGCATGGTCATTTTTATCCTTTGTGACATACTGTTCACAATTGCAACAAAGTTTTCTGACGACAAACGACTAGCTGTGGTTTAAAATAGACTTAAGCTCTCCGCGACTGATAGTCGATCAGTTTCCTTAAAATCTGATGATCTGAAATTGATATGGATATTGACTTGCAATTAAGAATAAAATTATAAATTGCATGTTAGTTTACGCTTATGAAAGATATTAAGCTTCCATTTGACACTTACATTGGGCAGCTGTATTTGTTCAATTTAAAATATATTCGTAACAAATAACGTTGATTTGAAAACTGGCTTTGTTTAAAAAAACAATAGATAAAAATGAACTTTGAAAGCTACTTAACACGACAGTTAATTAAATATCACCGGCTTAGTGTGATTGAGTCTATTCATGAAAAGTAACGAAAATGCATATTGCTGTCCAGACCGCCAAGCCCAGGGTTGTACGCAACTCAATATTTTCACAAATATAACATATTGTGTTTAACGGCTTTTATAGGGCATAACTAAACAGTCTGATTGAATTTATGGGGGACGTTTAACGGTCGCCATACGGCACAAACTGGGATACTGTTAAAACTAAATAGAGTAAAATATATAATAAAAATCAAATAAAATTAGGTGCATCAAGCTGTAAAACAGGAACAAACACATGGCGGAGTGTTGGAACTATTTTAGGTGCATACCTAAAAATGCCAGCAAAAATGTGACTTAAATAGTCTTGCTCAGTAAAAATGAACATATGAATTTAGATTTTCATTTACCTCTTAATTTCACAAATATTATATAAGCTAGGCATTTTATTTGACCACAGACTAGAAATTCTAAATTAGATACTAACATTACAGTTTTTCATAACTAGATTACCCGTAGTTCAAGTTTTCAAAAATGCCGATTTTCCCGCCATAAGTAAAACACCGAGTTCTGGAAAGCATACGATGAGATATATATCGTAATAAAAATTGTCCTCAGCCATGCACACAAATTAGTTTTGATTTCATGAATGTGCTTTTGTTTTGAAAGTAAATAAAATGTAGTGAACATGTGTTTTAGAATAAATAAGAACAATATTAGATGACAATGGAGGATTTGAAAACCGCCGAACACGATAAAGATAAACAAATATTTCAGACTCGGTTTGATAAAATTAATATTATGCATGGTCATTCAGCCTAGATAACTTGAACAGTCTTTCGGTACACACAGTGGTGCATTTTCAATGGGTCAAACCATTGGTCCATTTCTGGATTTTTGCTGTCCTGACCTATGACCTTGACCAAGACTTTGACACTGCATTTTGTATGCGTTCGATCATCACAATTGAGGGCCGCCAGGCAAAAACGTCCGTTTTTTTATTTTACAAAATGATTTTTTTTAACGAAAAAATAACAAAATTACATTCAAGCTCACATATTGAAAATGGATTAGATAACGGATTATGTTAATGAATAAAATATTGACGTATTTCAAATAAAAAAAAACAACACAACAATTCTATTATATACGTCAGAAAACGACAACGTCAAGATAAAGGTCGTGCGTTAAGCCGTCATCAAGAAAACTAAACCTGAAAACACAATGTTGTGGCAACTAGTTTTCTTTGAAATGCTAAAAATTGATACTTCTTACAATATGCAATCAGTAATTCTTTACAGGAAATGGAATATTTTGTGTTAAATTAAACGAAGCATAACACACACTGTAACTCGTTCAAATTCGTTTATCTTTTCTTTTCAAACCTTCCTTTAAATGGGAAGTTTGTTTCAGCTAATTCACCAAGACAGCATGTTGAGGCAAGCGTGAGTTACTATATATTCTATTTCTGCTTGCTTGGTGGTTTACACATCTGCAGTTGATTGTTTTGCTTACCTCATTTTTTCACGTGGATGGCAGGGGTTTATGAGGTTATGAGGCATTCTAGGGAAATCTTGTAAAAAGTGAAATATTCATATCAGGAATGGCCACATCCAGCAGAGACAGCCTCTCCACTCAGCCAAAATGTAAAGAGGAGAAAAGAGCATGGTATTACAATAATCAGTTTACAAATAGACGCCTAAAACAAGTAACGAAAGTGAGAACCCGCGGGGTTACCGCCTTAAAACGGTAAGAGGCAAAGCAATTTTTCACCGGGTGTTTAGACCTGGTTCTATGGTGCATCAACCACACACTTGCCCCAACAGGTTCTCATATGAACACACACGTTTCGTTTGGTTATCTCAAAGATAAGACAGTAAAACGTTTAAAAGGTAATGAAGTAAATCTAAAAAATGTGCCAACAGGCAAGTTATGTTATTTGGTTTATACGATTGACTACCCTCAACAATTTATCGGTATATCTTATAAATTTTGAGCATGCGTCCTTGACAGAGATTACACTAATGATCTATCTAATTGACAATTTTCCTTAAAGGGAACACAATTAACACGTCAACAGGATCTGAGATACTTGTACTTTGAATCGCTTCCTAATACAACTGATACTATCTGATACAAACTAAGAACAATAGTTCACATCACTTGAACTGTGGGAATGGCCGGTATTGATAACTGATTGCTTTGAACGGGGGAACTTTGGAACAACATATTATTAATGTCACGAAAACAATTTACAAAATGAACTCAATTTAAGGAAATGTCATTTTCTTA
The DNA here is from genome assembly GCA_038501625.1 of Corbicula japonica. Taxonomy (NCBI): domain Eukaryota; kingdom Metazoa; phylum Mollusca; class Bivalvia; order Venerida; family Cyrenidae; genus Corbicula; species Corbicula japonica. Next base: position 6,181,766 of record JAZAYU010000024.1, read on the forward strand.
AATTTATTTGGATACAAGTGATATATGCATATCAGGAATCGCCACACTCACAAAACACAGCCTCCCTACGCAGGAAAAAAAGAAGAGAGGAAGAGAGAGCATGTTTGTTATAAGTATGTCAATTCAAAAAGGACGCCACAAACAATTAACGAACCCTTGGGGATACCGCCTTGGAACGGTCAAAACAAATTGCCACTGGGGGTTTAAACCAGGTTCTAGAGTGCATCAACTCACATTTTCCCCTACAGATTTTCATATCAACAACCAAGCAAAAGTTGTAAAATAACTACAACTCACCGATCAGCTTAACAATGTTGCATGCAAAAGCACACAAACAAAAAAACAAGAGATGATCGCATTGAAAAGCCAAAGGCGCGAGTTCTCTATAATCTTGCCGAGACCAGAATTAACAAGAACACGATGTCAGGGATAAAAGAAACAAATCGAGCTTCTATGTTTTCTGAAAGAAAAGATTTTCCCACAAACATTCATAAACTCTCAAACCCCTGCCACCGTCGTGCAAAAAGAGGTAAGCATTTTGATCAACTGTAGATACAACAGCGATAATTTCAAAACAAAATGATACCAAATTATATAACGCTTTATTTGGCTGGTAAGCCCACTGCAGTTTTTGGTTTTCATGGCGGTGGAAGAAATATAAAGGTTTGACTCCCTTTGCTCTGTCTCAGAAAAAATAATAAAAGTACCTATCTCATTCGAAATGTGCTTCAGGACTTTTTATTCTATGTATTTGCACGCTTCGTTGTCAAGTAGCTAGGATAGTTGGCACTTCATTCACCAAGGCATCTTGTATATGTTTGCTAGCGAGGCAAGTGTGAGTTTGGCGAAATGTAGAGCAGTCTGGTTTGAACTTCCGTAACCCAAGTTGCCTTCCACAGATCTTTCCTATGCGTAAACCACTTAGATTCTCGTCGTTCCCCTTACAGTTTGTGGTGTCGTTTTGATCATTTTGGTACAATTATTCTCTCTCTCTCTCTCTCTCTCTCTCTCTCTCTCTCTCTCTCTCTCTCTCTCTCTCTCTCTCTATCTATCTATCTATCTATCTATCTTATTTTTATGTTTGTTCGGGAATATTTTAAGAAATAATTATAATTTAGCGATGATATATCGTACAATATATCTTATTCGATTTATTGGGACAACCCTCGTATTTGACACGCACATATTTTCACATATTACCGTCGTAAGGTTTTCAACACTTAATATTATTTATTTTGCTTTTTTTCAGTGCGTACAAATATTGCAACAAAACATATTTTTGAAAGCCATTTTCGCTGCCCTCGAAGTCGAGATCAGTAAACAGTTCCATACTTTGATATCACTATAAAACTTACTAAGGACCTAATGATTCTTTCGGTAGGTTTGCCACTGCTTCTATTTCGGCGAAATCAAAGTCAGATTATCATAACGCAGTACAACACAATCATAATATTACTATAATTAGAAGTTGTTGATAGTTTGATAAACAAACGTCTTTATAAATAGTTTTCTTTTGCGTTGTTCCCTTATTAATAAAAGAAAACTCAATACACATGTCTTTTGAGCTTATTCCTGCGCCTTTTGTAATGGTAACATTTAACTCAAAGAGACATAAATAATTCAAATCATGATAAGGCGCTGACTAAACGAATAAGCAAAATTGTGTTAGAGTCCATTTAGAACCACTGGTTTCGTTTGATAAATATCGTAGTCTTTGATAAGATTCTCGCCAAGAACAGTCATCATTTCACGCATTTAAGATCAAGCAGGTACACACACTGAACGGTTCAGAGTTACAGATATTCGTGCACTGCCGTCTCCTCTGTTTCTGAAATAAAAATATTCTGTAGAACCTTTAACAAGCCTTCAACAGGAAGAGTAATTGGCATTGCATGGCTAGGCGCTATCGCCGTGCGGGTTCGCTCCCCAGTAGGGCAATCAGTGCCCAAGGTTATTAAACTGAGCATGGAAACCAGTCTCAAATCTTAAGCATCTGATTGGCTGAAATGGCGACCAGTCGCCATTTCAGCCAATCAGATCCTTGAGATTTGAGACTGGTTTCAAAACTCAGTTTTATAACCTTCAGCCATCATTGTACATTTTCGTTCATTTAATTATTTAATTTAGCATTGTTTTCAGTCAGCGTTCTTTCAATGGAAAAATCTAAATATTGTTTTAATTTTACGTTGACATATAAATATGCCTTTTGGTTATGGTTCATTATAAAATATTCACATCGATTGATGCTTTTGAAAAAAACGCTCTATAAATGGACAAGACATAATGAGTTTAATTACAAATGAAATTATTCAGCCGCCAGTGTGTATGTAGTGGAAACGACTATGGATTTAATACATTTTCATTTTGTTAAATAAGGAGCGCGATTGCATAGATATGATATAATATATACAGTTCATCATCTTTTGATAAAAGTGATGAAATCGTGCAGAATATGAAGGCTTTATAAAATGACAATTACAGAGCGGGATTTTTATCAATCGATGGGTGATGATCAAAGGACGAATGTATGAAAAAACGTTCCATTGTTGTGTAAGTAAGTGTAGTAGTAACAGTATAGAACGCTACTTCTAATTAACTTTCACATTTGTTATAATGGTTTTCCATGAACTGTATCTCAACAAAGGTATTAATCAAGATGCACGAAAAGGAAAAACGATGCAAACTTTGATTTTTCGTTTTGGGCCAAAAGATAGTCTCACACATCAGACGAACATAATTTGAAAGGGAATTATAACACATTAGTCAAATACAATCTTAAAGTAAATTTATATCATTTTATATTTACAGAAAAATATAGTTAATGACACGGTATGTTGCGATCTCGAATTGGTTGTGTTAGTGATAGCAATATCAACAAATAATGTACAACATAATATATTTCGATCATAAGAAATATCATACTTTTGAAATTAATGCAAAAAACTTAAGAGGCCAACATCGACAAGACAAAAACGGCAACGATAAGGCAAAGAGTACTGAACGAAATCAATGAAATGTATTGAATGACGACATGGGACCACCAACATACAGCATCCTGTTTCATGTTATGTCGATGTCAGATCAACAAGATAAACAGGAGGCTAGACCAACATTCAAAATAGGGTATTTATTAAAACATTATAAGGTCGTCACTACAAGGAGAAGGGTGCAATAAATGATAACAATGAAGCGATAGAAATGTGAATTTATAGAACTGATGAGGTCAGAACATTACTAAGATGAACTATACGAAAGTGATGAAAACAGACCTTTAAATAGATAAATTCTTAGCAATCAATTCAGACTAATGCAATACTAATATTATTGAACGGTAAGGTCAGGGCTGAAGGTTATAAAACTGAGATCGGAAACCAGTCTCAAATCTCAAGGATCTGATTGGCTGAAATGGCGACTGGTCGCCATTTCAGCCAATCACATCCTTGAGATTTGAGACTGGTTTCCATGCTCAGATCATCTGGTACCTTCATAAGTCTGAAGTGCATGATACTGATGCTCTTGATTCGACTTGTCCTTATCATATGCAAGGCACGAATAGGGTGCTTGACACTTGCTAGCCGGCTGTAGATATCCCTCGGCATCTTCTCGGGGTTGTGGCTTTGGATTATGTACTGTGGGCTTTGGGGGTAAAAGAGGCTTGCGCACTTTAGGCTGTGAAGGTATAACTGGTTCCTGCATTCTTGGTAGCGGATTTAAAAGAGGCTCCAGCACTGTTGAATGTGTAGGTAAATCAGGTTCTAGGTCGGTTTGCTCTAGTGTTAACTCTGGCTCGGACACCGCAGGCTGGTGAGTTAATAAAGGCGTCCTTACCATGGGCTCAACTTTGGCAACCCTGAAATTAATTCATTAAAATAAATTGTAATTTAAAAGATACTTTAGCTTAATTAAAGTACCAGTCTATCCGCTAGTGACTTTCTTTTTTAGAGTGAGGGTCGTGAAATCGTGAAAAAGAATGAAGATACTCGATTAGTTTCTTTTATTACGGGCATCGATCCTTTGCTCATTATCGTACTCGGGTGCATAAGATTCACTGTGTTCGTTGTGACACTACCAGATTACTGGACAGTGCCATCGGTCTTGATTTTATGTGTGTGTTTGTATGTTTTTGTAAGCAAAACTGTCGAGTAGTAGGCTTCTTCGTAAAGTTCATAATCCAGACGGAGACACCTTAGCTGGTTTAAACCCACACTAGTAAATTTGTTGTGCCATTAACCGTTCCCAGGGGGGTAACTTCGCTGATTCTCTCTTAAATCATTGTAGAGTCCGATTATTTAAAGCGATCTTTTTAGAAACCCTTTCTCTCTTATTTTTATTTAGGAGACTTTAGAAGCTTTGTTTTATTGCATATGGCTTTTCATTATATGCGTATTTCCCTGTTTTTCTCAAAATAAGTATTATAATCAGAGTTCGTGTTATTAAATGTACTCAAAAATATAGTAAATGAATGAAAATAGCACACATTCGGCGAGATGCTGAACTTATGCTATGTGGTCTATTTTCAACATTTATCGTGTCTGTGGTTATATATTCTTAACTCTGCATGAATTTCATTGTTTAGAGACCAAAAGTACACCACCACTGCGATGGGTCAGTTGGGAAAAAGGCGATTCTTACTTCGATATTTTGTAACTTCAATAATGTAGTCTTATCAGAAAAGACATGGTTGAATGCGACAAAAGGAAAATATTATTTAATTTCCCTTTCATTATGGAAAAACCTAACATGTTTCGTTTTAAGTTCAATTATGAACAGTAGCACTTTTTCACACAGATTTCGTGTTTGACAATCTTGACAATTAAAAAAAACACAATTCGTTTTATTAAAATTGCCAGTGTACCTGACGTATTTTTCGTCGATGTATTCGTACGTATGAATGTCTTCTTTGTCTTGAATGGAAGACTGTGTTCTGTTAGGGAGGGAGATTTCTGCCCTTTTGTTCCGCACGTTGTTATCGTACTTAGGAAATGCCCGTTGCTCGTTGTTGTTTTTGTTTTCTATCGGAGTTAAATAATATGCCTACAATATAATCAACATATATCATAACTACATATACCGTTTATGTGTTACTGTATAAATATTTGGAGCATGTATATTAAGTAAAAGCGGTATGTATTTTTTGCTCGTGGACACAGTAGGAAGAGATGTTTAGCCAAGTGCGCAGGCAAATATACACAAAGCTAAGAAAAATTTACCATGTTTCTTTCGCAGTATTAACTGATCTTACCTAAGTTACGATTTCATACAAAATAGTTTTCATCATAGGTGTACCACTTAACTTACGTTTTCTCCTTTTCCAGTTGATTGTTGACCATTTTTCCTTCTAATAATGAAGCAGGCTACTGACACAATTAGAGCTACTAGGCCACAACAGCCAATCACTCCACCTACTATAGGCCCCACTTTGTCTGAAATGAGAAACAGAATTTGATAAGACCGATTTCTATGCACTTAATCCATACTATAAACGCGGGAAACTAAACTCATGTTGGGTGTATGTCTGGACGTTTCGTGACCTGACACTGGCTTGTATTCTGACAATTTTGAAATCTCACATGAACAGTTGCTCTTGACGAAGGTATGCATGCCTAGGTTTTTGTGGAAATTTTTGCTCTTGGTTTAATATTAACCGATGTAACTGAGATAGTGATATGAACGCAAACATGTAATTATGTGTATCGCATATTGTGGCAATTGATTTCATTGAATATATGGACAGCAAGGAAGATCTTAATGATGTGTGACTTGTTGATAATCGGTAATGTAATATTTACTCTCATTAATACAAAGGTATTGATTTATTGCTTAAAAGTATCATGTATCGAGATTTGACAATTGCTTATTGCGCAGACAAGAATGCCTGGGTTGTTTTTTTCTGTGTTTTATTACGAAACTTACTCTTTGAGAAGATAGGTACTCCAGTTGATTGAACTTGTTTGTGACATAACTTGTTGATTAGCTAGTAGTTTATCATTTTTAATACTCTTCTGTATTTTTAACAACATAAAATAGTCTGATGAGTAAAATTTCTTGACTTACTGCCTAAGCTCATCTTCACATTATTGCCTCTACTTTCGACTGCCATTGTTGATTGGCCGGGGATGGATAGATCATCGACTGGCCACAGAGTAGTTGATGGCTCTGAAAATAAAAAAAATAGTAACTGTAAAATGAGGAAATATTAGAATTCGTTTAAAGTAACAGAAAAAGAGTGTTGGTGTTTGTATTATGACAAAATCGGCATCTTCTCTGGAATACTACAAGTTAAATATCTTTTAACTCAGGCAACTTTTCTTTAGTCTTCATTGCGGGTCATATTGTTTGAACCAGCCATCCCCATTACAAAGTTTATTTTAACATTTATCATTTAGATGTGGTAAACACGGCTAATCAGTTTACTTAATATCTGTGACTATTACTTTATAAACATATGTGTTGATTTCTTTTCATTGATTGCTATCGAAAGGTGATGTTCATTTCTGAACGCATTTTAATCTTTTATCCTTAAGGGCTTGCCACACTCCTCCCAATTCTATTCATCGATAAAATAAAAATCATCAAATCTCAGTAATGGCAAAATGCCGTTCAATGAAACTTTGCACAAATGAATGTTACTAATGTAACTTTATTTTGCATACAGAACGACACGTTAGAAAAGTAAAGAAACAAAGCTAGACCTAAAAATTCCTTGAATTCTATTTGCATAAATTTACAAAAACTAAGGGATGCAGGACATAATTTTAAATTCCCTCGTGAGCGCAATGATACTGACAAGAAAATGTTGTGTACTTTGTGAAAAACTTTCAACTATTAAAAGCGAAATCAGTGATTGTCATCAGTTTACGCGACCAGGAAATTGAAGGTCAAACACACTTTTACTAATATCTCGTAAAGTTTACATATGTAAATCACGAGGGCACAATAAATTGTTGTCAGTATCATATAACTCATGTGGGCATTTAAAATGATGTTTTGTGTTCTTTAGTTTTTGTGAATTTATGTAAATAGAAGTTGAGGGAATTTTTTGATCTCGCTATTGTTCTTTACTTTTCTAACGTGTCTTACCATCTGTAAAATAAAGATACATTAATAACATACATTTGTGCAAAGTTTCAATTAACAGCAGTTTGCCGTTATTGAGATTTTGATAATTTTCTTTTTATCGATTAATAGAATTGGGAGGAGTGTGGCAGGCCCTTAAACGTGTATTCTACTTTTTACAGCTTTCAAATCGTGTAATATGTTACAAGTAGTGGACAACAACCGTGTCAGTACAGTCTGCTGAGTGTAAGCGAAACAAATATTTATATCCACTGTTAAAGACAGATATTGGTCTCATTTGAAAGTCTTACTCCTTGAACTCAGTTGTTCAAATGTTTTTAATTTTGAGAATTTTTCAGTGACCGACCACTCGGTTGGTGAAGTCGCTGTATAAGAAGAAATAGGTGAAGTTATAGAAAATTAGATCTTAAAAATGTAAGGCTTTCCCTTTGTCAACGTATCAATTTTCCACGTTTTACTCTTCACTTTCTCAACTGTAAAAAGAGACAAGATTGCCGGTTTCATTCAAATGTTATAAAGAATAAATATTGTAATGAATAAAGGACTTTTATACAGATGGTTATTCTGATATTTATACTTTTTGGAATAATCAAGAATAGATCGAGGCGCTCTTCAATTGTTCTGGATAATATTTATGTTAGATTTGTTACCTTTATTTATAAACAAATAATATGAATTCTTTTGGGTACTATTATAACACTCCTTGTTGCTGATCAGTTTATATGTCTATGAAAGAGACTCAACGTAACCTCTTTCTATCGAGCATCACGATGACACTTACAACGCGAGTGTTTTTCATAGCGCTCAAGCGGCTAGATTTTTTATGCATAGGGATGTTTGTTATATGTCAAAAATCTTATGACTACAGAGGGACAACATTTAACTTTCTGTGGCTGGTTAATTGAAACGTAGAGCTCTTACCGTGTTCTTGGCTTGAAATCTGGCGATATGGATAACTTTTTACGGTCAAACTAATCGAGCTATCTGCAAAAATAAAGACATCTTCATTGCAATGTCATCAGTAAAAAAATAAAAACCGAAATCTTTGTAACGACAAAATGCAGTTCAATTAATCTTAGCACAAATTGGTTAATTTATATATTTTTAATTTTACATGTTTTAAGAAAAAAATTAGACAGTAAAGAAAATAGCGAGACCAAAACAAATTCCTAAAATTCTATTTAAATACTTTCATAAAAAGTAAACAACAAAAAACATTTTAAAAATGCCCAAACGACTATAACGATCCTGAAAAAAATACGTTTTGTTCTTTTTAAAGAACGTTTAATTAGGAAAATGTGAAAAGAGAAATCAATGATTGTCACCATTTAATCGACCAGTAAGCAACAAGGAAATTCAAGGTTAAACACACTTTTACAAATATATCATATTGTTGACGAGTATAGGTGTAAGTCAACAAGCTCAACATTTTGCTATTACATTGGTCTGTATTTAAATGGTATTTTCTGAGGTCGATTTTATTTCTCCGCATTAATTTTAATGTTCAGTTGTAAAGAAATCACATACACCTGTTGCAATTTTTACTTACCTTCAGATGTTATAGCGATGCATGCATACCAGTCAGATATCAAAGAGGTATTTTTGATATACGTAGCTTTATACGTAGAAGTATCCAGGTTGTACGATATCGTGCCGCCAAAGCATGGTACATTACTCCAGCCTAATCCAAGTTTCAAATGGACGTCACAATTTAAATTGTAGAAGATACTCTGAATATTGACCCTATAAGTAAGCATTATAAGGTTAGTCTGTAGTGTTCAGTAACATAGAGGGTGGAGTGAGATAATCAGTCTGATTGGGAGGTTGGACCAAAAGCTAAACTCATTTCTTTAAAAAAAATTCATACACAAACATGTTGATTATCAATAGCATTATATTTATTGTTATGCTTTATTTATAAGGTGCACTGCTGTTTTAATATAAAATGAGATTTTTAGATTTTTGTTTGATGTTAATTTAAGTACAAAGGTGCCCCTGAAAAAGGCCCAAAAAGAACTTTAAAAATCACCATAATGTATCTATTAAATATAATATTTGTATACATTGGTTACATCTCACATCATGTAAATTTTTATGCAAATCAAAAGGTTTAAGAAATTGATTTTTTTAAACTGCAGCGATCGTCTTTAATATTTCGACTAGTTTAAAGATGTGTGATTTCAATATCCTAGCGAATATAGATTTGGATATTGTTTTAACTCCGTAAGGATATACCGTCTGTTTTTTAAATTTGACTTTGGCGTTGTCAGTGATATGTAGGATTTATATTCTCAGATCCCCTGTCAAAATTATATTCTGTATAATTCCGCCCATTGTTTAGAGCAAACACATTTTTTTATCTGGGATCATACTTCGTTGAAAATGGAATGGTATTTATCTAAAACACTGCATTGAAGGTTCCATGTACACCACCATAGGCATAGCATCGTTTGGTATGGATCGATTTGTACTTGTTTATGGTGTAAATATTGTGTTGCATTCATCCCGAGCCTAGGCGGCGTGGGCAGTAATATGCATTTCAAGTACTTACTATGAACAGGCTCAATCAAGCCGAGCCTGAAATATGTTCATATTTGTCGTGTTTGGTGGCTTACACATTGCCCTTTTCAACTATTTCAGCTTAAATGAATGATCTCAAATCACAAGATTTACAATTGAAAAGAAAGCTAATTTAAAATGGTAAAAAGCAATTAAAAATCACATTTAGATGCAGAAAACACATTTAATAATTTCTTACTTAGAGCTTATCGTCACAGAACCCGCTGATGATAAAGAAATGTCAAATTTACACTCGACTTTTGTAAAATCTGGGGCACCAGAGGTGTCCAAATAAATGGCTTGACCAGGCCGGACTGATAACACACCCTGTCCACATAGAGGCAATGCTGTAAAAATGAGAAAACTTACTATAGCTTATATCAGTTTTCTTTTGTCATCTGTTAATGCAAAACTCACAGTAAGATTCTTGAAGCATTATCCAAAAACTAGACGCCGTAATGCGACACAACCAGGTTTTCATGTTTTATTAATGGAGTTGGAACTGTTGCAAAGAAAGTATCTGGTTAATAACTGTAGAAGATGACAACTGAAACATAAACATATAACACTAATCTGATTATATACATTGTGTATTAGAGCAAAAAATCTAATCTTCTTCACCCATCCCTTCAATACTTTTTTGTCGGTTTGCGTTAAGAATATACAAAAAATAACAAAAGCTAAATAACTTAGCATAAAGACGAGCTTGTTGCCATGAGCAAACTTAAACTTTAAATTCCATGTTGAAAAATGGTCACAATTTGATCAAAACGGATGTTAGAGTTAAACGCAGACCTTTTATGTTTACGGTGAATAGGGTTGTTTTTAATGTTTTTCATAGTTATTGGATTAAAAAATCAATATTATGTGATATTACATACTAAGTTAGTAACAACGGTATACTTACATGGAGTTTCATTATAATCAGTTTCGCAAATCCCAGTTATACCTAAAATAAGAAACATGATTAGATTTCTGCATAAACTCTACATATGCACACGTAAGTCCAGGTTGGAAGTCTTTATTACGTTGTTGAAAATGATTATCTTTACTACGTCTAATTAACTTTAACTTATATTGCCGTTGTAAAACTATAATTACATAATAAATTTATACATCCAAAATTCTGCCAGAATATATAGCTTTTTATTTCATTAAGTTACATTACTTGTAAATTTAAACGTCATATGCATGAAGCAGATAATATATTCACATTTAACATCGTTGTGATAGATAAAAAGGGAACTTTGAAGCCACCGAACATAACAAATATGGACATATGGCACGATTTGATTGAGACTGTTCAATGGCAGTTATTGAAATGCATATTACTGCCCACGCTGGCTGGCCTAGGGTTGAGCGCAACTCAAAATTTGCACCTATAAACAGACTTTTTCGATCCATCCCAAATATAAGCAAAAGAGAAATAAACCAAAGGAGTTAAGATACGAACGAATGCAGCTCCAAAAGGAACAAAAATGTTTGATTGTGCTTGGTCGCAAAAAGTATGAAATGATTAAACACAACAAACAGTTACGATCTATTAACGTTCAAAACGAATATACATGTAGTTAACATGTTTCTCATTTACGTCCTTTCTCATAAATATTTGTAATAGAAGTTTTCTTTCTGGAGCAGCAAATAGAATCGGGTGAAACGAAAGCAGAGTTAAACTTAAAACGACGTAAGTCAAGTTTCATATGACATTCATTTTAAAACAAATGTATTGATAGACACAATTATCGTATTGCTTTAAACTAAATCAAGAGATACGGTTTCTCTATGATCTTTGGATATTCTGTTTCTTGCAATTTTCTTTTATGTTGATTACAGGACTTTATGTCAAAAACAAGCATACACGAAAAGAAGTATACATACATAAGACCTGAGACGTCGTTCTGTAGATATTAAACATTTAAAGTTACAATCATACAGGGTTGAAGGTTATAAAGCTGAGATTGGAAACCAGTCTCAAATCTCAAGCATCTGATTGGCTGAAATGGCGACCAGTCGCCATTTTAGCCAATCAGATCCTTGAGATTTGAGACTGGTTTCCAAACTCAGTTTTAAAACATTCAGCCGTATAGATACAGAACATTTAAAGTTACAATCATACTGAAACAATTCATTATATAGTTGTATCACTGTTTTTACAAAACATACATTCTGGTATAATTACTCATATTGAAAAACGATCAAATTAAAAGTAATAGCCCTACAAGCATGACAATTACACCTTTTTAGTATATTACCGTCTCACTTATGTACATAGGGAGCATTCATATTAATAATAGAATTCGTCATTGTAAAGTAATGCATATTTTCGTTTTTATTTCTAATAAATTGTTTATAGTTTTTAAGTTTAAACAGGTAGTTTACGCAACGTTGTTCTAAATTTGGTAATGTACTTAAAAGTGTTTGCTCAAATGTCATTATTCAGAACAGACAATGGAAGACTGCAAACATTCATTGATGTCTGCTTAGGAGGTCTTCAAAGTTCCCTTTTCGTCTATTTCAATTTTTCTGACCCGGTAAAAAAAACAACGTGGCGCAGCAGAATAGAAATGCGTCGACAGAGAGAAGTCTATCCATGTAAAACTTGATTAGCCGTGCGATTAAGCTATATTTAAGGGCTCACCACACTCCTCCCAATCCTATTCATCGATAAAAAGAAAATTATCAAACTTTCAATAACGGCAAAATTCCGTTAAATGAAACTTTGCACAAATGTATGTTATTAATGTATCTTTATTTTACAGATGGTAAGACACGTTAGAACAGCAAAGAAAAATAGCGAGATTTAAAAATTCCCTCAACTTCTATTTACATAAATTCACAAAAACTAAACAACACAAAACATCATTTTAAATGCCCACATGAGTAATATGATACTGACAACAATTTATTGTGTCCTCGTGACTTATATATGTAAACTTTACGAGAAATTAGTAAAAGTGTGTTTGACCTTCAATTTTCTGGTCGCTTACTGGTCGCGTAAACGGATGACAATCACTGATTTCTCTTTTAATAGTTTAAAGTTTTTAACAAAGTACACAACATTTTCTTGCCAGCAACATTGCACTCACGTGGGAATTTAAAATTATGTTTTGTATCGCTTAGTTTTTGTGACTTTATGTAAATAGAATTTTAAGGAATTTTAAGGTCTAGCTTGTTTTCTTTACTATTCTAACGTGTCTTACTGTATGCAAAATCAAGATACATTAGTAACATTCATTTGTGTAAAGTTTCTTTGAACGGCATTTTGCCATTAATGAGATTTTGATAATTTTCTTTTTATCGATGAATAGGATTGGGAGGAGTGTGGCGAGCCTTAAAGCTATTCAATACAATGTGTTTTATTTAATTGTTGTCCAGTTTGGCATTGGAAATCGTGGAGATAAAACTAAAAGATAATTTTTTAAGATACCGACTCGTGCATAATATTTGTAGAACTATTGAGCTGAAATGTGAAATATTTGCTTGAAATAATATGTAAGTGATTAGATTTTTTCATTAATACTGACTCTTTGGATTAAGAAATTGATGTAATTTTCTCTTTTTGGTACTAATAAACTTTTTCACCGAAATGCACATCACATATTATTATAGAACTGAGTAAAATAAAGTGCAGCATAGCAAGCAATCAACGAAAAATGATAATTTAAATGGTAACCACTTTTAAACGGTCAGTGGCAAACATTCTGCAATAGTGGGCTTAAACAGGTTCGTGGGTGCAACAATCTCACACTTGGCCCCTACAGATTTTCACACACAAATACCAAGTGTCTTGAATTCATTTGTGAATTAGCTCAAATTGCAAATTTTCTTAATATATCTTCGTCTTCTGTTAAAGACATTGAAAAAAGCGGTTCGAAATGAGTTTTCTAGTTTCGTACATTTCTTAAATTTCGGTCACTTTCGATGTAATTTGTACGAAGATATTATGTAGGGCAATATGTACGAGGATATACAACTAAGATTTGCGCCCTTTAAATTGTAGTAGAAGGTTTAGACCGTAGTGTATAATATGGTGAAACAGGTTTAAATGACCTTTCCTTAATATTGATAACCAATAAAGGCATTTAATAAACATTTGCGAAAACTAAGTGAACACTTTGTTTGGGAATAAAGTGTATATTTTACAAGTACGCCGATAGATGCATATCACATAAATAACAAGTTACTGGTCTCGTTAACCTGTAGATCACTCCATGCATAATATTGTATACACGAGCGTTACCGCAATAAAACTATTTATACTAAAATAGCAAATACCATTAAATTAATACATATCATTTTTAGATGCATATCGGTATACGTAAATGTATAGTTAGAAAAATCACCAACTTACCATTGAAATATACGAAGCAAACAATTAATTGTAAAATCCACGAAATTGTAGAAAAAGACATACTCTTGTATCTAATCTGAAGTAAAGGTTTTCAATTCAGTCAAATAAAAAGGACAAGGTGTCGAGTTACATACAAGCTTTTTCGTTCCAAAAATAGGACAGAAAATAAGTTACGACACGAAAATAAGTTTCGTATCATTATATAAAATACTTTTAATATTCAGTTGTTTGTTGTTTTATTTATTAGTATCTGATTTTATTTATTTTTATAATTCCTCGTTAAAAGCAGCGGAATTGTAAACTATGTTCATCCGTTAAAAATAAACTTCATGACTGACGTGCAAGATTTAAGGTTTTTAAGTGCTACAACGGAAGGTTGCTAGATACAACTTGTTTGTAATACTATAGCGCAAGATAATACCTACGCTGATACTTTGTTAACTCTGACCGTATTAAACGTTGCATTTATTAACATTCAGACCTCACACATAAATTTAACTCGTCACATCTGGTTTGCAAAAATGTGCTCAGGAGACACAACATTTAAACACATTATATTTTGATAACTTTTATGAAACAGAACAGAACAATGATTGTATTTCACGTTCATTACAATGAACACTATAGTTTATAGGACAATAAATATTGCGTGTAGATGACATACATACACGCACACAAAGTCGTAAGGTATCTGTTTTGGGAAACAGCTATATTTTTTTCTTACAATTTTTGAATTATGAATGTATTAATTAAAATAATGTACATTCAAAATCCCTAGACCTCCTACCATATTGCCTTGCATTAAAATAATCAAATGATAACTTGAAAACACGACTGGTCTATCTAAATGTAAAACATGTAAAGCACTAAACTGTTTTATTTATCAAATAATATTGCATTCGCTGAGGAGCGAACCCGTACCTACCATTCCGACCACGCTACCGACTCAGTTAGCCGGGAGAAACCCCAAAATGGTTGATAGGATAACCTTGAGAAACGTTATCATCACTGCATGACATCGGTAACCGATTTTTATACTAATAACAGTACTGACGGAGAGACTTTTTAAGGCCGCCAAACTGCACAAATATCGCTACTGTGAATTTCAAATGATATCGCCTGCACTGGGGAGCGAACCCGTACGGAACGGCGATAGCGCCTAGCCATACAATTCCGACCTCTCTGCTGACTGAGCTAGCCTAGACAACTCTGCATTACGTTGATTGGATAACCCTGAATAACGTTATCATCACTACATGACATCGGTAACCGATTTTTTACTGATAACTGTACTGACTATATGTATGAGGATTGACTATATGCAGTGATTTTTTCACTTTTGGGGGGGAGGGGAAGGGTGTCGCAGCCCTTTGGAGGGGGAAAATTGCGACACAACAAAGGAAAAGGGGAATATTTGGAAGATACTTGCAGCTGTCAAACACAACAAAACAATTATTCACTGATCTTTTGCTTTGCTAACACTGTAGTACAACCAAGTAAATCTTTCCTCATGCCTCCCAGAGTTGAATTTTCTTGCATCAGAAAAGAAATTAAGATTTATTATCTTCACTATCATTTTCACTATCACGCTATTACACATTAGCGGAACAAATCTAACCATCCGTAACAGACTCCAGCAAAGGGGGAATTTTTTAATGGACTTGGGGGAAAAATATATACTATTTTGAGGGGGGAATGGGGCCCAATTTCTCCAAATATTTGGCATAAAAACACTGATATGTATCAGGATACTTTTCAAGGCAGACTGCAAAAATAGCGCTACTGTAAATTTTAAAGGATATTGCCTCCTCTGGGGAGCGGATCCGTACCGTACGGCGATCGCGCTTAGCTATACAAGTTCGACAACGCTACCGACTGAGCTTGTCGGGACAACGCCATAAAAGGTTGATCGGATAAAAGTAATCATCACTGCATTATTCGGTAACCGTTTATTTACTGAAAACAATACTGAATTTAAATACGGGGAGTTTTTTCGGTCGCCACACATAAAAAATAGCACTACTGTGAATTTCAAAATATATTACCTCCGAACGGGAGTTAACTGTACCGTACGGCGACGGCGCCTTGCGTTGCGATTAATGGAGTAACGAAAGGAGCTATGAAAAATCATGAAAGTACATTATTTATCCCAGCCGACCTTAAATCATCAGCACCTTCCATCAACGAATGTAGGGATTCATTTAAGGGCTTACTACACTCCTCCCCTGCACGTTTATCGATAAAAAGAAAATTATCAAAATCTCAATAACGACAAAACGCCGTTCATTGAAACTTTGCACAAATGAGTGTTACTAATCAATGTATCTTTTTTGCAAATGGTAAGACACTTTAGAACAGTAAAGAAAAGGGCAAGATCTAAACATTCCATGAAATTCTATTTACATAAATTCACAAAAACTAAACAACACAAAACATCATTTTAAATGCCAATATGAGTAATATGATACTGAAAACAATTTCTTGTGTCCTCGTGAATTACATTTGTAAACTTTACGAGATATTCGTAAAAGTGTGTTTGACCTTCAATTTCCTGGTCGCTTCCTGGTCGCGAAAACTGATGACAATTATTGATTTCTCTTTTAGTAGTTGAAAATTCTTTACAAAGATCTTTTTTTCACGAATTCACAGGAAAACATCATAAATTCCTTTTAACTTCTGCCAGTGTCCGGCAACAAAAAGATTATCAAAGTGGCCAAATGTATATTAATCGCCAAGCAAACGGAGACCTTATCTGATTGGTAGCTTTAAAATTACGGTGGTTTGTACGAATTAAGTAAATAAACTTTAATTGCCTTAATTGCCTTTAATTTCTTCAGTTTTAAATCCTATCTCAATAAAACAATGGTTGAGAAATACTTTGTAACAGTAGTGATCTAAGAATGCAACTGTGGAAATTCCACATCAGTCTCGGGTAATGAGATACGATACAGTAAAGTACTTAACTTCAAATGTTAAAGGACCTTTATCACACTCCAGCTAATGAGGCTTGTTACTTGCGAATGAGATTATGTAACATGGTAATAACATACTAGGTCTTTTACTTAGTTAGCATTATAATATTACGCAAAACTTAACAATGATTGGCAGAATAATTTGATGGGTGTGTTTATATAATTTTCATGCCAGACAATAAATCAAATAGATAAAATTATGTAAATCAGTAAAGCTGCGTTTCACGAACTTAAAAGACAACAGTCAGCCAATGATGGCTATTGCTGATATGCCTGTTTCACCTTTTTAAAGTTCAAAAGGACTTTGAGACCTTTTATCTACACTTCTAACAAATATCCAAATATCTGGATCTCCGTTTATGCAGTATGCTTACTTTGCCTGCTTGTATATACATTTCCATAGCGTCGATTTTGTCTAAATCATCATTTAAAGGTGCCGTTTTATGTATCATAATAAAAAAGTATTAAAATACATGTATGAATATTTATAATATAAACGTTTAAATACCTTCAAAAAATAAAGGTTATTATACATTACTTATACTTTCAACGTACGAATAAATATATGTATATTTAAAGCTAAAGCGTTACAAACACAATAAATTTCACTCACAATAGATCCTACCATTTACCAAATAGTTAAAAATGTCTGTGAAATTCATTTTCAGTCATTTATAAGATGCTGATTATCCGTATTAAAGTAAGGATATGACATCGCTTGATTGTCGATTGTTATCTGTTGTAAAGAGATTATGTATTCGATCAGAATAACACGAACTTTACGCACAATTTTATACTTATTCATGCACTTTGCTGTCTCCTGCTGAACTTCCATTTTACTCTTATTTTTATATTATCCTCGATCTCCATTATCCGAATACCGACCGTGAAACACACATTTTATTTGTGAAAGTTACAAAATATGGTCAATATCATAATTAACGATCAACATCAAGTGATAAATGACAACATAATTTATTTCAATTGATTATAAATCAGTTCCTGTTTCGTGTCCAAATTGTTCAAACAAATGCGTCTATTCGTATCTGCACTGCCCCTACTACGAAAATGAATTGATTTGTTGAATCAGATTGTGTAGATGATAAGGCATATCTAGCAGAACGCTGAGATTTACAAACCGCCGTGGTTTTCATCACTGAAGTCCTAACTCTTCTCTCCAAACTTTCCGAGATAAGAAGAATTTGAAGAAATTATGTGAACCATATCACATTGGATGCAGATAATCATCAGCCGTTGTGTCTGTTGGAGCTGAAATATTCATAAATTGCATTTTCAAAACAAATTCTTCTCTTGGACGTTTTGACATACAAATCTTACTCATAATTATATTCTA
Organism: Corbicula japonica; assembly: GCA_038501625.1. Taxonomy (NCBI): domain Eukaryota; kingdom Metazoa; phylum Mollusca; class Bivalvia; order Venerida; family Cyrenidae; genus Corbicula; species Corbicula japonica. The sequence continues at coordinate 6,200,079 of JAZAYU010000024.1, forward strand.
CTACCAGTTTCAGGCTTAACTTTAGTACTTTTAAAGTTGTGCAATGGTTCAGTAAAACACTTACATTTCACTATTTTTACTGTCATTGCAACACTAATGTCCGACAATAGAAATGAAACGTAGTTAATAATCTATTTAATTACATTCTTATTAAATTCCGAGTTCCATGAACTTAGCTTGCATTCTTGGTGCAGCATCCATTTTCCGGACATACTGTTATAGGGACTATATATTGTCAAGGCTTGGCATCGCATTAGTCGGACGACATGTATTTAGAAATTTGAGAAAATCGGATAACCAGATATGTTAGCGCGAGAATGACACCGGAAAGTTTCCCAACAAGGAAGTATAGGTTGAGATTTGGCTTCATTCTTGAACAACAGGTTACCGCATAAAAATAAAACATTTAAGTCGATTTCAAGCGGGATAAGCAAAATACTGAACCAAAAAGACCCTGTTTTTCAGACCCAAACAAATACTCGCACGGTTTTGGAACATTAGCCCGACCATCGACCAGCATGTTTGTTTAAGGTCCGGCAGCACAATGCTATGTTTGTTGTGCACCGTTCGCTTCTGAAGTCTGTTTAACAAACAGTGAAAAGTATTGGTAGGAAACGGTCCGCTGACGGGGTGTTTAAAAGTAGTTACTGTCCGGGAAAAGGATACTGCACACTTCTCGGAGCTGACCCGTTACATACTTCGAGATTACATATTATTCTAGTAGCCCAATTATGCTTTGAATGAATTACTGCATAATGGATGTAGCTATACAATAAAATAAACCAGGTCATAATAACAAAACAAATGCCAAGCAAAATAAAGTCAAGCATATATGCTTAGCGAATAAATGTCAACCGTAATATATAACCAAAACAAAATAAATCGAAATAACAAAAAGAAACTAAAAACACAAACACAATACCAAGTGGAAATGGCTCCATGCAGAATAATGACAGAATGCTCACGAAGCATGCCATAACTCTTTTATTAATGGCGTTGTTTGTCGTTGTTATCTTTTGATGGTTATTTGTTGTTTTTCGTTATTTTTCTTGGCGATTTTTTTGTATTTGTCTTTTTTGTATATCAACTCGCTTGTTAAAATAACGGAAAATCTGATTGGTGTAAGTTAGGCCTTCATTTAACTAAAGCTGACAGAAATAGGACAGACAGTCTTGATCAAGCAAATACCCTTGTTTACAAATCAAGTTTGAATTTTCGTTTTTTCTTTATTCGGTAAAAAAGTAATATATGCATATCAGGAATCGCCACACTCACAAAACACAGCCCCCCCACGCAGCGAAAAAGAAGAGAGAGAGAGAGAGAGAGAGAGAGAGAGAGAGAGAGAGAGAGAGAGAGAGAGAGAGAGAGAGAGAGAGAGAGAAACAAATTAAACCAGGTTCTAGGGTGCACCAACCTCACACTTGCCTCAACAGGTTCTCGTATCACAAAACAAGTACAAGTTGTCTTGGTGAAAAAACTCCAACCCACCCAACGGCTCAACAATGTTGCATGCAAAGGCACACAAACATATAAAGCATAAGAAACATAAGAAGCTAATAACATTGCAAAGCCAAAGGGCGGGTACGCAATGATCTTACCGAGACCAGAGCTCCTGCAGTCAAATCAGCAAGAACACGATGACAGGGATAAAAGAAACAAATCGAGCTTCAATGTTCTTTTAAGAAAAAGATTTCCCAATAAACCATCATAAACTCTTAAACCCCTGCCACCGTCGTGCAACCAAAGAGGTAAGAATAATGATGAACAGTAGATGGGTTAATCACAAGGCCTGCAGAGCGCTGTAAAATATCATGTTGGTAACCTTTCTTTTTAAATTTACAGATGGTTTATACGAATAACCGGGAGAAATTAACATTGCCTTTTATCTTCTTAAGTTTGTAAATTTAATCTCCGTAAAAACTGGCTGTGAAATACCTTGTTCCAATAGTGATTTTAAAACCGCGTTTTTAAGTAGTCACGTTGTATTTTTCTGTAAATTTAAAAAATACTAAAACGTGAATGACACGGGTATTATGGTTTGCACGTGTTTGATTGGTCCGATGATAGTTATAATTTTAATTTGATCATGATGGACATTCCAAATCAACTTAAACTTAAATGTTCAAAATTCTTATATTGATTTTACATATATGAAAGGAGATTCCATATTATTTGACCGTGGCGTACATTGTATAATGGAGATATTATTTTTTTTAAGTTTCATGCACACGGAACCTGATCTATCACACTACCTTCAGTCTGTTGAAGCGTTATGTATTGATTCTCTCCCTTGTCCGTCTGCTCTCTTTCATATGCTAAATCAGAATATTGTACTTTGGTAATCTCGGCCGTTTGTAGATATCCACCGTCGACGTCGACCGGTTTTAGATATCCGCCGTCGATATCGACCGGTTTTACATATCCGCCGTCGACATCGACTGGTTTTAGATATCCGCCGTCGTCTTCTCGGGGAGGTACTGTTGGACTTACCTTCGAAATCCTGGTATAAACAAAATTACCAATATAATAGCGATAGAACCGATGGGTGATGCTGGAATTGATGTGTCTGTAATTGCCCATCATTAATAAAAGAAGAACCTAATATGGGCCATAACTTTTGGTAGACATGTTAAATGGAAAATCATACTTAACTATACAGAGTTTTAACTATGGTGTAAACATTTATAATAGTTGAGGTACAGAACATTTCCTGTCAATCTCTGTGTAAGGTTTTAACACGGTCTAACTTGTAGTTATTGAATTAGGAAATATATTCAAAACGCATTGCAGCGTTATGGTACAGTGCACTTTAACTTTATGTTTCTTATCATTTTTGGGTCGGCAAGAAGAAGTTTTAACAAGCATTTTTTTAGACTCTTTTACGGGACAAACTGCAAACCTAACAACAAAAATAGTACTTAGTTTCAAAAGCTTATTTTCAATGATAAAGAGTTTAAAGTTTGCAATGCTGTGTAAAATGATAAAAGTAATATTGAAAATATGAATCAATGTTAGAAGAAATAAAACAAGTGGAACGTCACACAAGATGTCGAGTCTTGAACGTGCATAAATAAAGAGGATGAGAGAAAAAAAAAGTTCCGTTTCCTGATCGCCATCTAAGTAGAAAAAGAAAGCTGGAGTGCTGCAAAATGACCCTACGTAGAATATGTTGTTTTTCGGCGTTAGCTGTCTAAGCTCACTTTTGACCTAGTTTTTCAACCAATGAAATATTGTTAATAAAACTTATTATGCAGCGGGAAAATCAAATAGATAATTTTTGATTGGTTATTAGTGGGTCTCGTTAATGCTTACCGTAACGATTTTTATATTGTGTGTTAGTATTTACATGGCACTTATATGTTCGGGCATTTTCGTTTTTAAAAGCGATAATTGTATTGGAGAAAAAGATATTTACGGTATAAATAACCAGTTAAGTCAATTGATGGCTTAAATACGATTTTATATGGAATATTCATGGGTGTCAGGTAAACACTCGAGTACAATACACAGTGTAAAACGACAGAGAAGTGCAGATATTTCTGGTTCTTACTGGTTCCTTTCTAGTTCCTTTGATACTGATTGTTAATTTCAATTCCAGACATTCAAATCGCCTTGGTGTAGTGGTTATCACACTCGCCTCTCAAGCGGATGCCCCGGGTTCAATACTCAGGAGGGACACTTTTTTAAGTTAGTTTACGTAAAAGTTGGTAGATTTCGCTCTTGTAACAAGTTGTTATTATTTTCATTTATTGTATTTTAATAACATTTATTCGTCATTAGTACTAACTCTACAAGAGGTATTTTATTGAAACTGAATAAATGTACAGTTAATGTTAGACATTCTTCTTTAATCGACGTATTATCACCAGACGAAATTTTTGCACGCTCTTTATTTCTTTCTTTCTTATATATAAAATCTTTTCCATCAACGCCGTTTATCTTTTTTAAAGATATTTCTTGTTTAAATAAAAAAAGCACGGATAACTGAGTCCGGAAAGTGACCCATTTATATTTATTTGGATACGATTACAAAGATAGGCTATCATACTGTGTCAAAATGTTCATGTTGTTTCTAAGGCATAGGCTATCAGCATGTACATCTCCATTTCCTTGTTAGCCAAATCAAGTCAAGTCAACTTTTTATTGGCATTAAACAAATAAATGTTCAGAGCTAAACAACATTTCATATTGGCGGTATTATTAAAGTATAAAAGAAAACATTAGGAAAGTATGATATAAGAGGCATGGTATATAAGTAACAATTGTAAAATATAAAATGGTTCGTGTAATAAACAAAGTGCGCTACAATAATGATTAACATTCATATTAAAATAAACCATTATATTCCCTTTTTTCCATTTATCAAGGTTATTTAACTGTTTTTGCTTTTGGTTTGTAATAATGCTTTGAACTTATAATGATTGGGCCAGGAATATAATAGTTTTTAATTCTGTTAGTAAAGTTCTATATTTTGGACAAATTAACAAGTGGTATTCATTTTCGATTTGATGTTGATTGCATTGTACATCACTGTTATTTTCTGTGGCCAGGAACCATACATTTAATGGAGATGGAAACCCTTCGCTACACAAGACTACAATACTGTTCAGTGCGCCCAACCCGCATACCTTACATGCTTGTCATCAATATAATCGTATGGATCAATGTCTTCTTGGAACTGCGAGATCTGCTGTGCTGTGGTTGGGAGGAAAATGTCTATACCTCGATTCCGCACGTATTCATTCCCGCCTTCTCCTAACGTAGCAACACTGTAAGACTGCAAACGTATTATTATAAATAATAAATAATTACTGAATTTCTAATAAATATATGTTCGTTTAATATCTGGATAACGAATTGGCGATCCATGCAAGACAATAATGTGAGGTTCTAATAACATTTACCTTAAACTTTGTCAAGTAATTTTACTTGTTTTTCCCGGTTTTCGACTAAGCCTCTCCAAGTCTTACAGTAGTGAAAAATTCATTCTCGTATTATGCTACTTATGTTTACGAGGCTTCTTACATTGTTTCCTTGTCCAAGTGAGTTTTCTCCCGTTTTCGTTGTCCGCATAAGGAAGCAGGTTGCTATGACAACCAGAGCTATCAGAGCCACTCCGCCAATCACCCCACCCACTATAGGTCCCAAGATGTCTGAAATAAGAAACATTCTGAGAAATATTAGGTGATTCTTGATCAGTTGTACTGCATCATCATCATCTTTACGTTCTTACTTAATACTAAATGTGATGAAGAGCACAAGGAAATCAAAAATGTATTGATCAAGTAAGCAGTCTGGTTTAATAATATTATATTGCAAAACAGCAGTAACCCACGAAGGTTCGTGCGCTTGTCTTTCATTACACATGCAACCATTCTGTACATAAGGTGCATTTCAAGGTTGGGTCACTTATAAGAAATATATATTTGGTTAAGTGCATTTCGTTTAAGGATGCTTAATCTTACTGCTTGAAATCTGCTGGTTATTTATTCCACTTTCTCCAACTGTCATGTCTGTCTTGATCTGGAAACTAGTAGTCTGTTCGGTAACAACCTGTTTATTTGTTGAAGTCTGTTGAGTGAGAACCTGTTTAGTTGTTGTAGTCTGTTCAGTGAGAACCTGTTTAGTTGTTGAAGTCTGTTCACTGAGAACCTGTGTGGTTGTTAAGGTCTTTTCAGTGAGAGACATTGTTGACGAACCTGCGAAAGCAGAAAAACTAAAGATATTAACTGTTCTTTTTATTGTTTTAAAACAATATAAAGCTAAAGCCCATTCTCATTTTTTGTTTCTCATGTTTTATTTAAAAAAATTATCATCACAGGAGGAATTGGTGGCGGAAACAAGAAATCTGACCGTAGCTGGTGTGTTTTCATGCCCCCTCCCCCCCCCCCCCCAAAGGGAAGCATACACTAATCCCACCGTCCGTCCGTAATGTCATATTGTCCTCGCTTCTTCTCCAAAACCGCTTGAGTTATTTTGTATTGAAACTTCACATTAGTGTTTGTAACCAAGCCTAGTGTGCATATCGTCAGGAATTTCCGCTCGGATTATTTTTGGCTATGGGCCTTTTGTCATTTTTAACTAACCTTAACCTTAATCCTATATAAAAAGTCTTGAACATAATCGTTCAAGTATGTCTATAAACTGCCACCAACAGTAATTGCAATGTTGTATGGTTTGAAATTAGCATATTACAGTCAAGCGAGGTAGATTTTAATTAAAATTGATATCTACACAATGAATCATTGGGAGGCTTTACAGCCGCCGCAGGGTACCTTAATATATTAAAGGTAAAGATAACCGCAAAGCCAGAGACAGACACAGTACATACCATCCATATTCCCCCAAAATATAGTTCAAGTATATCTATATACTGCCTCCCACAATTTAAAAAGTACGCTTTTTTCCTGACAAAACATGCAGTCACGGAGGACAGAGATGTCCTGTGCCCAAGATCATAAAACTAAATCTGGAGATCAGTCTCAAATCTCAAGCATCTGATTGGCTGAAATGGCGACCAGTCGCCATTTCAGCCAATCAGATCCTCGAGATTTGAGACTGATCTCAAAACTTAGTTTTATGATCTTGGGCCCTATATACATTGCTTTTTCATTCCCACAATAATGCTGATCATCTTTAAAATCTCAAATTGTCTAAAAACTATTGATAGTTGCATAGCTTTATAATAATTATCTTCATATCTTGAGCATCATTCTGTAATTATTTTGATTTTCGTAAACATCCTATTAACCGGTTTAAGCATAGCGACAACGAAGATTACTACATTGCAGTTTGGCAAACTACTTGCAACGGTTGTTTCAGTTTTGCGATGTTCAGTACCATATACTAATATAAAACGTGGTGTTAAGATGTCACCAGAATCAGCAGATTGGTAAGATAACGTTGACGTTGACATGTTAGTAACAGACACGTGGTGTTAAGATGTCATCAGAATCAGCAGATTAGTAAGATGACGTTGACGTAGAGCTGTTAGTTAACAGTCACTTGGTTTTAAGATGTCATCAGAATCAGCAGATAAGTAAGATAACGTTGACGTTGACCTGTTAGTTAACAGACACGTGGTGTTAAGATGTCACCAGAATCAGCAGATAAGTAAGGTTACGTTGACGTAGAGCTGTTAGTTAACAGACACATGGTGTTAAGATGTCAGCAGAATCAGCAGATTAGTAAGATTACGTTGACGTAGAGCTGTTAGTTAACAGACACGTGGTTTTAAGATGTCATCAGAATCAGCAGATTAGTAAGATAACGTTGACGTTGACCTGTTAGTTAACAGACACGTGGTGTTAAGATGTCATCAGAATCAGCAGATTAGTAAGATAACGTTGACGTTGACCTGTTAGTTAACAGACACGTGGTGTTAAGATGTCACCAGAATCAGCAGATTGGTAAGATAACGTTGACGTTGACCTGTTAGTTAACAGACACGTGGTGTTAATATGTCACCAGAATCAGCAGATTGGTAAGATAACGTTGACGTTGACCTGTTAGTTAACAGACACGTGGTGTAAAGATGTCATCAGAATCAGCAGATTAGTAAGATTACGTTGACGTAGAGTTGTTAGTTAACAGACACGTGGTGTTAAGATGTTATCAGAATCAGCAGATATGTAAGGTTACGTTGACGTAGAGCTGTTAGTTAACAGACACGTGGTGTTAAGATGTCATCAGAATCAGCAGATAAGTAAGGTTAATTTGACGTAGAGCTGTTAGTTAACAGACACGTGGTGTTAAGATGTCACCAGAATCAGCAAATAAGTAAGGTTACGTTGACTTAGAGCTGTTAGTTAACAGACACGTGGTGTTAAGATGTCATTAGAATCAGCAGATAAGTAAGGTTAAGTTGACGTAGAGCTGTTAGTTAACAGACACGTGGTGTTAAGATGTCATCAGAATCAGCAGATAAGTAAGGTTACGTTGACGTAGAGCTGTTAGTTAACAGACACGTGGTGTTAAGATGTCATCAAATTCAGCAGATAAGTAAGGTTACGTTGGCGTTGACCTGTTAGTTAACAGACACGTGTATTAAGATGTCACCAGAATAAGCAGATAAGTAAGATTACGTTGACGTTGATCTGTTAGTTAACAGACACGTGGTGTTAAGATGTCACCAGAATCAGCAGATAAGTAAGGTTACGTTGACGTAGAGCTGTAAGTTAACAGACACGTGGTGTTAAGATGTCATCAGAATCAGTAGATAAGTAAGGTTACGTTTACGTAGAGCTGTTAGTTAACAGACACGTGGTGTTAAGATATCATCAGAATCAGCAGATAATTAAGGTTACGTTGACGTAGAGCTGTTAGTTAACAGACACATGGTGTTAAGATGTCATCAGAATCAGCAGATAAGTAAGGTTACGTTGACGTAGAGCTGTTAGTTAACAGACGTTGTGTTAAGATGTCATCAGAATCAGCAGATTAGTAAGGTTACGTTGACGTAGAGCTGTTAATTAAAAAGACATGTAATGTTAAATTTTACCAGAATCAGCTTAGTGCTTAGAATATGTGGGCTTTTAGCTGTGTTGAACTACTTGCTTACATCTATTTTAGTTAAACGGATAACGCATACCCTGCTCTGGTGTTGATATCAGACGATATGGATAACATTTCACGGTCACACTAACGGAACCTGCTGCAATAGAAAAATATTATATTGGCATTGATTTCTTACATCAATCAAACAGATGAATATGCTTATCAGGAATTGCCACACCAAGAAAACACAGCCTCCCCACAAAGTTAAAATGTAGAGAGGAAACCAGAGAATGGGTTTATAGAAGATCGATTTCAACTATTTCGGTAACCGCCTTGGAACGATCAGTGGCTGCCACTGGAGGTTTAAACCAGGTTCTGGAGTGCACCAACATCAGGTTGAAAATCCAATAAGTGTCTGCGAAATGTACAAGAATACTAAAATTCTAGAACACACGCATTTAGAGATGTCAAAATGTGGATATTTAAACAGTTTTTACTTAGGAGATGAAATAAACATCTAGAGTGATTGTATAAGTATTAAAATATTAAGCTGGACCCGTTTTATTAACACACTATAACTTACTAGGTAATATTCCGATGCACGCATCCCAGTCTGATATGGAGTTTGAGCTTTTGGTATATGTGACCTTGTATGTGGCGGGTATCACTATGAAGTTAGTGGTAACAGGCTGGCATCCCCAATTTACAACATCAGTGTCCACAGTTTTAAAATTAACTGGACAGTCAGAAAACGTCTCATTTTCGACTCTGTAACAACGCATAGATGTAGAGTTAAGTGGTAACATGTAGGAGCAAAGTTAAAACTGTGATGGTTGATTATGTCATAGGCGATATTTGGGTTTATGTCATATAAAATTAAAAACTGAATAACAGAACCGTCATAGCGTAATAAGTAGATAATGAAAGCAATGGATATGGCGTTGACACAATAATAATTGAATTATTTATTAAATGCCTTTATGTCGCCCTTTCGGAGTAAAGGCGATACATAGGGATCTCTTTGTCCGTCTGTCCGTCGATCCATCGAGAAAACATAACGTTGGCTATAACTTTTCCATTTCAAAATATGTATTCATGAAAATTTTAAATTATATTGCTTACGACAACACGGTCGTGATGATACCAAATTCTTAAGGTCAAGGTCGCATTTGATGGAGTTATGTCCCCTTTTGTACTTGGAATTTTTTTATTCTGACAAAAGTGAAATATGCATATCAGGAATCGCCACATTCACAAAACACAGCCTCCCCACGCGGCTAAAAAAGAGAGGAAAAGAGTGCATTTGTTTATAAGTATGTCAAATTCAAATAAGACACCACTGACAATTAAGGAACATGAGAACTCTTGGGGTAACTGCCTTGCAACGGTCAAAATAATTTGCCACTGGGGGTTTTAACCCGGTTCTAGGGTGCACTAACCTCACACTTGCCCCAACAGGTTCTCATATCAACACACACGTACAAGTTGTCTTGGTGAAATCACTCCAACCCACCCATCAGCTCAGCAATGTTGCATGCAGAGGAAAACAAACATATCAAACAAAAAAAATCTAATAGCATGTCAAAGCAAAAGGGGCGGGTACTCAATGATCTTACCGAGACCAGAGCACCTGGAGTCAAATCAGCAAGAACACGATGACAGGGATAAAAGAAATAAATCGAGATTCTAAGTTCTTATACAAGATTTACCCATAAACCTTTATAGACTCTTAAACCCCTGCCACCGTCTTGCAAAGAGGTTAACATAATAATCAGCTGTAAATCGGTTAATCACCAGGCCTGCTGAGCGCTGAAGAATATCATGTTGGTAACCTTTATTTTTAAATTGACATATGTTTTTTTACGAATAACCTGGAGAAAATACCATTGACTTTTATCTTCTTAAGTATATAAATTAAATCTTCATAAAAAACTGGCTGTGAAATACTTTGTTGCAATAGTGATTTTAAAGTGCTCCTAAGTATTTTTGAATAAAATCAGGGAGTTGGCGATAAAGCTTGCAAAAGGGGTTTCCTTAATAAGATTACGTTCATTGCAATCATTAAAGTACAAGAGGGTTGCAAAAGTGTTCACCTGAACACATATCTTGGTGCCAAGGTTATAAAGCTGAGATTGGAAACCAGTCTCAAATCTCAAGCATCTGATTCGCTGAAATGGCGACTGGTCGCCATTTCAGCCAATTAGATGCTTGAGATTTGAGACTGGTTTCCATGCTTAGTTTTATAACCTTGGGCATAGTTAATCTTTATTGATTTAAATGAATTCAGTACCATTCACATACACCGCATGGTCAAAATCAGAACTGGCTTTCATTTAAAGGGAAGTAATTATAACAATGAGTACTTGGAAGGTGGCTTATGTAAATAAATATATGCTGATTAGTCAGTTTTTATGGGTTTTTTTCTACTTAAGATGGGACATATTAAGACAAAACACACAGTTTAGAGCATTCTTTGTTGCTCGAACTTCATGCATGAAATGCATTTTAGCAAAATTTAGGATTACTCTTGTCAAACTGTTCCAAAGTTAATAATTACAAGATTGAAGACTGTTGCTGGCAAATGACCACAAATAAAGAGTTAATTCAATGTCTTTCAAATAAATATTATGGACAAAAGTGACCAATTAAAACTATCGGTGAGTGTATATTGTAACTAACCACAGTAAAAAATTTGCTTGACAAACAGTTAGACAGTCACGTACATAATTACTTTCAATACCGGAACTTTTCGAGAACACAAATGAAGAATAAAAAGAATCTTAATTAAAATGCTAACTTATGAAAACCAAGCTTGGTTTTAAATTTAAAACAAAATCTTGCTGAAAGTTGCAGTGGAAAAAAAGAACATTTTCAATAGCAAACGAAATGAGATCATCACCACTGTAACCTTACAAGTAACTTACTGCTGCATCATAACTGTAACCTTACCTGTAACTCACTGCTGCATTATAACTGTAACCTTACCTGTAACTCACTGCTGCATCATAACTGTAACTTTACCTGTAACTCACTGCTGCATCATAACTGTAACCTTACCTGTAACTCACTGCTGCATCATAACTGTAACCTTACCTGTAACTCACTGCTGCATCATAACTGTAACATTGCCTGTAACTCACTGCTGCAACATAACTGTAAACTTACCTGTAACTCACTGCTGCATCATAACTGTAACATTGCCTGTAATTTATTGCTGCATCATAACTGTAACCTTACTTGTAACTCACTGCTGCATCATAACTGTAACCTTACCTGTAACTCACTGCTGCATCATAACTGTAACATAACCTTAACTCACTGCTGCATCATAACTGTAACCTTACCTGTAACTCACTGCTGCATCATAACTATAACAATACCTTAACTCACTGCTGCATCATAACTGTAACCCTTACCTGTAACTCACTGCTGCATCATAACTGTAAACTTACCTGTAACTCACTGCTGCATAATAACTGTAACCTTACCTGTAACTTACTGCTGCATCATAACTGTAACCTTACATGTAACTTACTGCTGCACCATAACTGTAACCTTATCTGTAACTTACTGCTGCATCATATCTGTAATCTTATCTGTTAACTCACTGCTGCATTATTACTGTAACATTGCCTGCAACTCACTGCTGCATTATAACTGTAACCTTATATGTAACTTACTGCTGCATCATAACTGTAAGCTTACCTGTAACTCACCGCTGCATCATAACCGCAACATTGCCTAAACTTACTGCTGCATCATAACTGTAACCTTACCTGTTACTCACTGCTGCATCATAACTGTAACCTTACCTGTAACTCACTGCTGCATCATAACTGTAACATAACCTTAACTCACTGCTGCATCATAACTGTAACCCTTACCTGTAACTCACTGCTGCATCATAACTGTTAACTTACCCGTAACTCACTGCTGAATCATAACTGTAACATTGCCTGTAACTCACTGCTGCATCATAACTGTAACATTGCCTGTAACTCACTGCTGCATCATAACTGTAACCTTACCTGTAACTTTCTGCTGCATCATAACTGTAACCTTACCTGTAACTCACTTCTGCATCATAACTGTAAACTTACCTATAACTCACTGCTGCATCATAACTGTAAACTTACCTGTAACTCACTGCTGCATCATAACTGTAACATTGCCTGTAACTCACTGCTGCATCATAACTGTAACCTTACCTGTAACTCACTGCTGCATCATAACTGTAACCTTACCTGTAACTCACTTCTGCATCATAACTGTAAACTTTCCTGTAACTCACTGCTGCATCATAACTGTAAACTTACCTGTAACTCACTGCTGCATCATAACTGTAACATTGCCTGTAACTCACTGCTGCATCATAACTGTAACCTTACCTGTAACTCACTGCTGCATCATAACTGTAACCTTACCTGTAACTTTCTGCTGCATCATAACTGTAACTGTAACCCTTACTCACTTCTGCATCATAACTGTAAACTTACCTGTAACTCACTGCTGCATCATAACTGTAACCTTACCCGTAACTCACTGCTGCATCATACCTGTAACCTTACCTGAAACTTTCTGCTGCATCATAACTTTAACCTTCCTGGAACTTTCTGCTGCATCATAACTGTAACCCTAACCTGTAACTCATTTCTGCATCATAACTATAAACTTACATGTAACTCACTGCTGCATCATAACTGTAAACTTACCTGTAACTCACTGCTGCATCATTACTGTAACATTGCCTGTAACTCACTGCTGCATCATAACTGTAACCTTACCTGAAACTCACTGCTGCATCATAACCTTAACATTGCCTGTAATTTACTGCTGCATCATAACTGTAACCTTAGCTGTAACTCACTGCTGCATCATAACTGTAACATAACCTTAACTCACTGCTGCATCATATCTGTAACCCTTACCTTTTACTTGCTGCTGCATCATAACTGTAACCTTACCTGTAACTCACTGCTGCATCATAACTGTAACCTTACCTGTAACTCACTACTGCATCATAACTGTAACATAACCTTAACTCACTGCTGCATCATAACTGTTACCTTACCTGTAACTTACTGCTGCATCATTACTGTAACCTTACCTGTAACTCACTGCTGTATCATAACTGTAACATAACCTTAACTCACTGCTGCATCATATCTGTAACCCTTACCTGTAACTTTCTGCTGCATCATAACTGTAACATAACCTTGACTCACTGCTGCATCATATCTGTAACCCTTACCTTTTACTTGCTGCTGCATCATAACTGTAACCTTACCTGTAACTCATTGCTGCATCATAACTGTAACATAACCTTAACTCACTGCTGCATCATAACAGAAACCTTACCTGTAACTCACTACTGCATCATAACTGTAACATAACCTTAACTCACTCCTGCATCATAACTGTTACCTTACCTGTAACTTACTGCTGCATCATTACTGTAACCTTACCTGTAACTCACTGCTGTATCATAACTGTAACATAACCTTAACTCACTGCTGCATCATATCTGTAACCCTTACCTGTAACTTTCTGCTGCATTATAACTGTAACCTTACCTGTAACTTTCTGCTGCATCATAACTGTAACCTTACCTGTACCTTTCTGCTGCATCATAACTGTAACCTTACCTGTAACTTTCTGCTGCATCATAACTGTAAACTTACCTGTAACTTTCTGCTGCATCATAACTGTAAACTTACCTGTAACTCACTGCTGCATCATAACTGTAACATAACCTTAACTCACTGCTGCATCATATAACTGTAACCTTACCTGTAACTTTCTGCTGCATCATAACTGTAACCTTACCTGTAACTTTCTGCTGCATCATAACTGTAACCTTACCTGTAACTTCCTGCTGCATCATAACTGTAACCTTACCTGTAACTTCCTGCTGCATCATAACTGTAACCTTACCTGTAACTTTCTGCTGCATCATAACTGTAAACTTACCTGTAACTAACTGCTACATCATAACTGTAACCTTACCTATAATTTACTGCTGCATCATAATTGTAACCTTACCTGTAACTCACTACTGCATCATAACTGTAACCTTACCTGTAACTCACCGCTGCATCATAACTTTAACCTTACCTGTAACTTACTGCTGCATCATAACTTTAACCTTACCTGTAACTTACTGCTACATCATAACTGTAACCTTACCTGTAACTCACTGCTGCATCATAACTTTAACCTTACCTGTTACTTACTGCTACATCATAACTGTAACCTTACCTGTAACTCACTACTGCATCATAACTGTAACCTTACCTGTAACTTACTGCTACATCATAACTGTAACCTTGCCTGTAACTCACCGCTGCATCATAACTGTAAACTTACCTATAACTTACTGCTGCAATGCCATACGTGGAAAAAGTTAGATCGCATGAACACTCCACTTTTGTAAAATCTGGGGCACCGGAAGTGTCTATATATATGAATTCGCCAGGACCTCTCGATACCACACCAGACTCACACAGCGGCATGGCTGTAATTAATGAAATGTATACACACATACAAGTATTTAACACTATTGGCGATTAATTTAATCCAGATCACAGACAAGCACATGTCACATAGAAACTAGAATAGGACGGAGGTACTACTCTGCGTATGGGGATGGGATTTGTTCCTTAGTTACTGGACGGTAATGGGGCGATACGTCAACTCCTAAGCAACTAGGAGTTAGAATGAAAACAATCAAGAATTTCGATGAATTAGAAATAATACGGGTTAAAAATGTATAAATCATCCCGAAGAAAATCCAAATAAGTGCAGAGAGTACATGCCACCCGGTATCCCTAGTAACAGATAGTCCGTGGATGGTGATAAACTGCCACCCACAATGATCGACATTCTGCATGGTTTGAACAACATATAACCATCAAGAGAGGTAATTAAAACTAATGACGACACTGAAGAGAAAAAAACAACAACTGGACTGGAGGTTATAAAGCTGGGATTGGAAACCAGTCTCAAATCTCAAGCATCTGATTGGCTGAAATGGTGACCAGTCGCCATTTCAGCCAATCAGATTCTTGAGATTTGAGACTGGTTTCCATGCTCAGTTTTATAACCTTGGGCACAGCAGAAATATGAACAGTAAATCGTAACAATAAAACACCGTTTAACCGATTCTTTTTACTGCCACGCAATAATAAATCTTTGACCTTGACCTTGAATGGAACAAACAATGATAAGTAAATGGCAAAGTTATCGTACTTTCAATTTAATATTACATATTTTTGAGGTCTTTAAGCAGTTAAGTTGTGACAGTATATTATTTTTATTGACAATATGTTATTAATATAAACCCTAAAAGGGTTGAAACATAATATATATAATTTTCTGGTAGTAATGTGTCAATTCATAAAATAATACAGGACTTTTCGTGGTTATTTTTTTTTGATATCAAATAGTGCATAATTGTCTTATGTAAATTTTATTACGCCTATTTCACTTGTCGAAATTATCAAGTGAATACAAGTTGTTGTATGGTAAAATAAGATTACATCGTCAAGTGAATACAAGTTGTTGTATGGTAAAATAAGATTACATCGTCAATTGAATACAAGTTGTTGTATGGTAAAATAAGATTACATCGTTCTTTTTGTAATCTTGATAAATAATTTTTCGAGATGCCTTTCAAAGAAAGTAATTCATATGTAAAATATATTTTATATATCATACTTTCAAATGACAGCTAAAACCATTAAAACAAGCTGGCGCTATAAAGTGTATTCCCATAGAAATGAAACAAAGCTATGTTTAAACTTACAAATGGGCTCCAAATAAGTATATTACAAAAATGGTATTTGATGCATTTGTCATGTTTTATTTCATTTGAATTATTTATTTATTAATGATCTAGGTACTGATTTCATCTAATACATTTCATATATTATATATTGTTATTTTAAATCTGCTTACAATATAGCAAACATGTCAAAGTATCGCCACCTTTGTCATACATTGTAAAACGTTTTTGAAAAACAATGAAAAGAATAATGAATGGATAAACGAATTTTTAGATTCAATATCCACCATGCGTTGCAAGCATGGTTCTTCCTGGTTGGATACTTCCTTGTTCAAATTTAAACTTCTGCATGCATCGTCGATTTTGTTTCAATTGCGATAAAGCAAGACAGTATTCATTTATTGATTTTCATTTGATTAGCTATTGATTAACCTTTTACTTAATGTTTGGAACGAAGAGATTTCAAGATGTTAATTATATTAAACTTTTTTATATGAGGCGCGTTACGGGAAAAGGTACCTTCGGACAGTTGACGTCAATACTTGAAATGACGTCATAAAGTTGAGCAGACGACATTAATTATTATGCAATTCGAGGTAAAAATACCATTTTATTGTTAAATGTGTAACAAAATCACTGTATTGTTATGAGCAAATAATAGAAATTTGAAAGTTCTTTCTAAATATAGTAACAACAAAAATGACACAAAAAATTACCGAAGGCACCTTTTCCCGTGGCGTGCCTCATTAATAACCATGGTTGTTATAGAATTAAATGCAGCAATATTCTTTTTTCAACACGAAAGTATTCATTTTTAAAAGGGTAACCTATACACCGTATAATAAAACAACATTTAATATCTTTTTATTATTAAAAATAAAATTAAATACAGAACTTGTTAGGTGCATCGACCTCAAATGCATTTATATTGTTAAACTATATTCTGTTCTCCACGAACAAGGGAAAATGGACTTCCTCAACGTAGACAAATGGATTATCGACGCACGCACATACATATTCTTTACATCAATATCCAGTTCATCTTTTAAATGATTTTTCTTTATTCTAAGCTTACTCTCTTCACAAGAAGCATAAACGTGACCGGACAAAAAGTCAACCCTCAATTTATAATACATTGCTTATCTCCAATAACAACAAAGGCTCGAAACTGTAATGAAAACTGTCGCTGGGGAAACTGTCTTATTACACTAAAATCTAAATATCGAGTTATACAATCTATACATGTTTGACATACACTTTTGTGACAGATGTAGGGAGGTCTGACGAAAACCCAAGGGCAACGTCTCCGCTGCATCACTACACAACACTTGTAACACAAGCGCAATATGGCACATTGATCTCGGTTAAAACCAGTATACTTACATGGTGTTTCAAACAAAATAAGCTTGCAACGCGCCGAAATACCTGAAATTATAAAGTTGATATGTATTTCACATCCTGAAACACATGTAACGCAATTGTTTTCGGAAACACCATTGAATTTGTATTAATAGTTCAGATGTCAAGTTCACGATGATAACATTTGAAACTTGATCTCGGATTCCTTATTTTCGCTACTGATTGTTTAGGCAAATAGATCAAAGATGAGCGTGTCAGACATTTTAATTGAAAATTGGTTTCTGATCAATTACTCTGCTATCATTTTATTTTCATTTACTTAGGGTTAACTCGTGTATTTTGCTATCTTGCGAGTTCTCGAATTTAAACGCTAAAATTTGCCATGTCACCTGTTGTATTTTCCAAAAAAAAACCAACAACAATTTGTTTGTTGTTGTTTTTTTTTCAGAGAAAAACATGAAAACAATTGATAAGTAATATGTAAGCTAAAGAGGACATAAAGTTTGATGCATAAGCTGAAAACAGAACATCCAGTTTTAAAGCCATATTAACCCTTCTCTTGACATATACGCATTTTTACTCATGCGCGACCAGTGTAGATCCACATCAGCCGGCATATCCGTGCCGTCTGATCAGGATCTGCACTGGTCGCATTTTGGTCAGAAATAACCTAATGAATAAAAAGCGAACAGTTTAGATCCTGATCAGACGGCACGGCTGTGCCGGCTGATCTGGATCTAAACTGTTCGCCCTAGCAATAAAGGTGTATCTATACAGGAAAGGATTAAGCATTTATATAGCTGCTGTATTTAAGTATACCACATCTAATGATATGTGTTGTTGACTAAATGTCTAGGTTAAACATTTTCGCTCTAACCTGAGATTTATCAGTCCCGTGAGAATTGGCTCGATATCAACATCCGCATTGAGCATTGTAAATCGTCAATAACCAATAAAAATAATAAATGGAAAGACTTCATTTTCACGTTCTTTTATAATATAAAGTTGTGACTGAATAATAGTCTACATAGAGACTGTTGGTTTTTCTCTCAACTGGGTAGAAACTGAATTGGATTCGTTTTGTCTTTTTTGTTGAGCGGTTTAAAGCATAAGATTTGCACTTTCTGTTATCTGGTTTGAAAACTCATGTTTGGTATGGTGAATTTCAAGTGCCAGGTAAGTTCCCGAAGAGGCTAATAACCCATTGAGAGAAATAATATAATTTTGCCTGGAAGAGAAATGAAAAAAGTAATGTAAAAGATTGGAAGAAAATGCTTGTCTATGCATAAATTTTACTATAATATACTCAGCGAACAATAACCAGGGCCTCCAAAAGTTTTAGCATTTTATTGGAATATTAGATTAAAATATTGTGTAACAGTAATAACTTTATTTCATTGAAGA
This sequence comes from Corbicula japonica, assembly GCA_038501625.1. Lineage (NCBI taxonomy): Eukaryota > Metazoa > Mollusca > Bivalvia > Venerida > Cyrenidae > Corbicula > Corbicula japonica. The sequence continues at coordinate 6,219,121 of JAZAYU010000024.1, forward strand.
TACCTAATGCTATGTTAATTGTTAATACTACATACAGTAACTATATGAAGTGTACAGGTTATTTATTAGGTGAGGTCTCTCAAATAAAAACGAAATCGTTGTTGCATTTTAAGACATCAGCCATCAAAACTTAAAAAAAGTTTAGAGGGACAGTCTGGAATACGGAATATCCATTTTCACCTCAGAGATATTGTTATAAAAGCAAAGTAATGTACATGTAGTGTGGCTCTGAACGGTATTTTTATATACATATTGATTATTTTAGTTGAAGCATTTACATACATAAAACTTACCATTGAAACGATTGAAGCAAACAGTTAAAAGTAAAATCCAATTTATTTTACAAACCGGAAGTTCCATTTGTATGAATTTGTTTTGAATACCGATCACATATATTCACCTTTAAGTTAAATACGATTTTGGGTGTTGAGTTACAGTTGGTTAGCAGTCGTATAATCAATTCTTTATTTACTATTTATAAATAAGAAAACAAAGATAGAAAGAAGTATTTTGGCCAGTCGTTATAATAATAAAAATATATCATTTTGTAAATATTTTTTATTCAGGTATTGTGATTTGCTATTTTCTCAAATGTTTATTAACCTGTAGTTTTCAGTTTCGTCGTTGTAAGCAGATGTATAAAAATTACCATTGTTGTGGATCTAGATCTATATAAAAATTAAAAGTCAGCAGACAAACGATTTTAGTTAAATTTCTACTAAAACCCCCGTATCTTTGCTCATACGAGCAACAGCATGCTTTCAATGGATACCAGGAAAGGCACGCGTCTACTCTATCTTGTCAATCAGTAATTGCTACAAAAACAGACCTGAGAACACAGTATGTTGCCCATAATAAGGAAGTACCTATACGGTAAAGAGTTCCTTCTTTTAGGTATGAATACTAATTGAAAGTTTAATGAAGAAGACTAATTAAACGACATTTTGTACAGATTTTGTTTGAAGCAGTATGTAAATGCCAATTTTGATGGAGGTTTAATAATAGATAGTTGCAAATCATTGAACAGGGACGATTTTGCATGTTGACTGTCGAGATTGTTTACCTTTCACCCGAGATACTTTGGAAATTAGTGGAAGCCGGTCTATGTACCATTTCTTGATGTAAGAATATGTCGCATTGCATAGTATTACAAAGTTCAAGTAAGATTTTTCTTTTTCGGGACGTGAATAAAAATGTTCGGTTCACAGATGGTTATGTGAAACATACATGTATATTATATATTTTTGTTATAAATGTGCTTACAATATTTATAACTATAATTGCCGCAAATATGTCAAAATATTGCCACCCTTGGCATTCATTAAAAAACGTTTTGAAAAGCATGGTTCTTCCTGGTTCGATACTCCCTTGTTTAAACTTCTGAATGCATAGTCAAATTTGTTTTAATTGTGATAAAGCTAGACAGTATTTATTTATTGATATTCATTTGATTGACTATTGATTACCATTCTACTTAATTTTGGAACGAAGAGATTTCAAATTGTTAATTACATTAAGAGGTCGCAAACATTGCAAATGGCGAAAACAGGCTACAATTTCAAAAAAATGAATTTTGGGTGAAATACTTACTGCCACCTAGATTTTAGTAAATAAATGTATTTAGCTATGGATGTAGTAAATGTTTGCAAGCTCAATTTAGTCTTATTCATGTTCTAATTACCAAGCACATACTAAAACAAAAGAAAACCCATTTGCATGAGAACTCTGAAATTCATGAACAATATACCAAAGCAACTCATACCTAAAATATGTATATGCTGGTCTACAATGTTTAGTGCCAATCCTTCAAAATAATGTTAGGGTTATCAAGAAATTCAATGAAAACTTACTTCCTACTTTCACTTTCTACTTTCACTTTGAACCAGGAAGTAAGATTTCCTTGAATTTCTTGAATAGAAAATCGCATGTATTATCTTGTGTTTATATTAAAAGAAATTCATTACAGAACTTGTTAGGTGCATCAACCTAACACGCAGTGATTGTAAAACTATATCCGGCTTTCAATGTGCAAGGGAAATTGGACAACCTCATCGTGGATATTATTGACAACAGGATAATCCACACACGCACACACATACGAGTATTTATCTTTGACATGAATTCTTTATTCTAAGCATACCCTGTTCACAAGAAGAACAAACATCACCGGACAAAAAGTCTACCCTCAATTTATAATACATTACTTTTCTCAATATATAACGTGACTAAGTCCGAAGCATGTTGTGCAATCGGAATGAAAGGGGCAAGCCATACTTTAACAAGAATTTATCTACAAAAATAACATAACGTGCCGTAGCTCTAGTAACAACTGGTAATAACTGTTGCTATGAATAATTTATAAACATCTCAAATCCTGCCAGATCAATGTGCAAATTTGAAAGAACTACTAAACATGACGGCAATACGGTCACAGAAAAATACGACCATCTATACCACTGTATATAAACCGATTGTATCATCTACCGGATATAGCGCACTGATTGTCACAAAAATAGAAAACAGTTCAAAAATGAGGAGATTTTGTATGTATTGTAATGAGAAATCCAATCGACAAATACATGTTCAACAGGCGATTCTCGTAGCACTTGTTTTGAAAGACGTTATTATCTTTTTTATGCAATATACTTTTAAAAAATCGCTTAAATCACTCACACAAAGTACCGTTTGCACAATGCACTGTTATAAAATCAGCGTAAAGGTTTATGTTTAAACAGGTTTTGAGAGGTATTCTCATGCTAGCGATGATGAAACATATCATTTTTATTCTTACAATGATAAGAATACCATAGCTGATCAATCAGACATCACAACATTAGACCAAACATGCAGGTAGCTTCGGCTCAGACTGTATCATTTATTGAACATGTTAACTCAATCATTTGTATGTTTCTAGTGATCTATGTGTATCAGTTATGGCGATTTTTTAAAGATGATTTTAGTATATTTTTCGAATTTAAGAACGGCTTGATGTAAAAACATGTATTAATAGTGCTTCGTACAGATATATGTGATACGTTATGAAATATAAGGGCCTCGGTGCCTTTATATACTGCGGCGACACGAAACAGTTGGATCTACCTGACTTCATTAGTTAACACCCAGGTCGCTCTGAGAACTACAATTTACAATAAGGGATAATTAATGTCATCCCAAAATGTTTTGGATTTGATAAACACAGTCTGAGGTTTTTTGAAAGTAATAGTTTCGAAACTAAAGGTTCACGATTATAAATACATACGCAGGTAGGCGTGACATACAAATTCTGAAGCAAAGTGAGTTTTTTTTTAAATATTTATATTTTAAGCTGATGATAAACCGTTTACTCATTGTTCGAAAAATGTAGATCATCGTCAGCTGGAACATCCATGTCATTTGATCAAAATATACAATGGTCACTTGTTTTCAGAAATATTCTATTAATGTAATGGCAGTGTACAGCAAAAACAAGGTACTACATATCCCATGGAGTAAAGGGTCAAATGGAACTTTAGCAAAGGAATCAATGTCTTGTTTTCCGCCCAAGGATTGACTATCACAAAGGTCTTCCTTTGAGAGTCAGGTATGTTCCCATGCTGATTTCAGTTAAAGAAATTAACGAATTCGCTTTCTAACATATTCTCTTAATACATTTATACTAGCCATTAAAATACTGTTTTGACAACTGTTTTGTGTAAACTATGTGTATGCCAATTTATTAGTTACAAAACAGTTTATAGTTTATTTCGAGGTTTGTATGAAAAATAAAACGGTCGCCCAGCTTCGTTGGGCCTGACAGTTTAATTTTTATACAAGCCTCCAAACTAACAATAACCTATAGTCACTGCTGTTGCATCATTCTGTTTTATTATTTTAAAGTTCTTCTCTTCGTGTTTTTTGTACGCCATGATATATTATTTTATCCAAATATACCAGGGAAACAAACCGTGTTCTTAGGCTAAATGCTAATTACAAACCTCATTACATCGGCGATGTGTATATTAATATAGCAATTCAGATGTACCTTCGAGGAGTATGTGACCGACCCGAATAGTTTCCGCAATCACTGTAAACTATCTCATACGTGTGGAACCAGATGCTGATATACCGCAAGCTAAATGAGGTTTGATACAGTAACTGTGGTTTAGTTTAACAAAAAGCACATAATATACACAAACGCAAATTTGGGTAAACACGCGAAACATTGGAGTTCTTTATCTTTGAAGAATAGTCTATTTAAAGGCACCTTTTCCTCAAAAATATCTTTGATATGTTACTTCTCATCGTGTTTCATTCCATGTTAGACATATTTGATCCAAAGACACTCTCTTTTGCCCAAAATAACAGACAATTCCAGATTCCCTTATAATTAAATGACAAACCCTGAACATGGCTGTCAGCAGATTCCACTATTATTGAAAGACAACCACTAAAATGGCAGACTATAGATTTTTGAGATTATTTATTTAAATATTGTAAAAACATTTTGTTGGTTGTAGGACGCATGGCAGGCAGCACCGCCCATCCCGATCCTGACAAAGTGTCTTCCAGTCTTAGTTTCATTGAGGAATTATGAAAATAAAAAAAAATATTTATTGTTGAGGAGATATTGTTGCGCGCCTCCGGGGTGGCTTGTCAGATGGTTACACCGCTCCTGGTCAAGATTCTATCCGCCGGGATGGTCTTTACGATCGGTGCAACTAGGCAGCTCAGCCCCCGAGTCAGGATACTACGCTCTACCGGGAAGGTTCGTCTGATCGATGCAACGTCCCCACCGTCACCGCAGCTCTCCCAGAAACAGCAAGTTGATTGCAAGGTAGGCCTGGCCTCCTCCGAGGTGGTGTTTCCCCAGTTGAAAAACGGCTAAAGATTTACATGACTGCAGCGTACCTTTGTAACTGGGGCTTAGATGGTGTGTTTGTACTCCAACTTAAATAAGGCTTAATTTAAAGGGCAGGGTACGGGATGGGGAAGTTGGTACAAATACTATTTTAACTCAAGCAAAACAAAGACGCTACTTAACTGTTAATAAAATGTTTAATTGGGCAAAACAACTTACGTAAATAGACTAGATTACTCAACTAATACAACACTAATTTCTACACCCCGTGGCAGAGCCTATTACAAGTTTCCAAATTAACAGGGTGTCGTAAGCATGAAGAAATGTAAATAATTCTAATTCATTTAGATTCTATAGCAACAATTACACGATTTTTACTTAAATAATTTGCAAATTTGCATGCGTTAACATTAATTTCTCTATTTTTCAAAGACAAATATGCTTTAAAACTTCACTGAAAACCTTTAAATATTTACTAGAATACAATTTAAATTATTAAAGGCGCACACCTTTACAATAAAACTGAAGATCGTGCGAAATAAGGGTTATCCGTTTTTGAAGCGTTGGGGTCCTCGAAAATGAGAAATCAAGGTTTATATACTGAAGTAGTTTGCACACTGTGCGCGGTGCAATCTGCACATTCCCCGCTGTGCAATGCACCTCCGGCACACAAATTGTGCAGTGCGCATCGCACAGCGTGTGAAGTGAAACCGCACAACGCATGAACGCTGTACACACTTTCTGTGCAGAACAATTGTGCACATAGCAAAATACATGAAAATGAACGATTTAATGTATGCTCATTCATTTTAACTATAAAAAACAATCAAATAACACACCTTTATTCGGCTTTCTATGGATTTGTTGAGGCTGAACATTTTGAAACTGCCACTTTAAATAAAACAAGCTATACAAACACCGCGTCACAGCTTCCTTAGTTGCTAAGCAACGGTGCACAGGCAAATTCAAAATGGCTGCCGACGACAACAAATGTGCACATGTTTACATGGAAAAACATAGATATTCTGAGATTAAGACCATAATTAAGTAAAGTTAGGAACAGTGCACCACTATGGATTTTAAAAAACTGTACGATAACTCATGGATAGAGGTGTGATATAGACACAAACTTGTGTGAAAAACACTCGGATGATTTGCGATGGCAAATTAAAACATGAAAACCCTAGATAACACTGGCAAAGTATTAACATGGAGCTTATTGTTCTAATTAATTTTTAAAAGAACACCAGCTCCAATAAAATGTGATGCCAGTACTATCTACGAAGAAGGTTGGACGAATGGAGGATCAAAACGCAAGGTAAGTAAAAAGACCTAGTTTACACCAGGGCATTACAATATGGGTACTACCACCCGCCTTTACCAACCTTTAGCTGGTGAATATTGACCAGTTCAGTGTACAATGTATAAGAATGAAAGGGTTTGTGTGGGGCGGGTTTCCATCTTAACATTATTGATGATCTGTGTTTTTCATATTTAAATGGGGGGGGGATACTGTTAACACTTCTGATCATATTGCAAGTTTGCAAAATATTAAAAATCACAATTAAAGCTTTTTACTAGAAATCATGACACAGTAACAAGGAATAAAAATGAAAAAAAAAGAGAATTGTGTTTCTTGTCTGGTGGGAGGGCACCACCACCCACACCAAGAAATGACTGTCAGTATTAGTTTAGTAATAAAAGAAATACAGATATAATTACAAAAACAAACCTTTGTTAGGGTAGGGGCTACAACCACCTACTCCGACCCAAACTACCCCTTAAGATATTTGTGTTAGGGTCTTGGTTCTTACACTAAACCCTGTTACGATTAGATTAACAATTCTGTGTATGGATGACATTCCTTGCAGTTTGTGCTCCAGAAAGTATTAGTTTGCACAAATAATCACCTTCGAACTACATTTTGGCATTTTTGATTCTTTATACCAGTTTGACCTTGACCTTTGAGATAGGGTAAGATAGGGCTGGTTCCTGGACAAGACACTCCGTCATATTCAATGAACAGTCTTGTGTGAATATTTGTTAAGTTTTAAATCTCTGTCATAAATGGTTATTGAGCAAGACAATTGAACCAGGAAACCTGAAGACAAAAAGGGGGGAGGAGGGCATACTATGACAAAATAAAGCCAGTAGTTAGGAAACCTGTCCTGATAATTGCAACTGTGATGACAGACGAATGTATTAAGTATCGCAGCTCTATCTTGAATGGTTATTGACAAAAATACAACTTTGACAAACTTTATGTAAATTCCGCGTACAAAAATGAGCATAATTTTAAATTACTATCAGGGGCTATGAAACTTGTCCCTGAAAACTGCTGTAGTGCTCTCAGACAACTGTGTTAAGATTCAAAGCTCTACATTGAACGGTTACCGAGAAAAACACAAGACATAAGAAAATCTTGACGCGCGCCCGCCCAACGACATACCCCAATCTTATAGCCAGGATTTAGCTACAGAAAACCTGGTTAAAATTCCAAATAAACACTTTTATACTAAAAATCAAAGAAACAATCGACACGACGTTCCAGACTAGATACACGTTTTATTGGTCGTGAAATTTACATAATATGATCAAACCCATAATTAACGATTAACACAAGTTATTTTAATTCAATGTTTTTAAGTTTTTGTTTTATGTCCATTTTTTCAAACATGTTTGCATATCATACGTCTATGCGTATCTGCACTGCCCCTACTACGAAAATGTACTGATTAGTTGAATCAGATTGTGTGGATGGTAAGGCATATCTAGCTGAACGCTGATAATTGCAAAATGTTATGGATTCACATTCATATTGACTGAGATCCTAATTTTCTCTCTAACAGTCCAGAAGATCTCAGAGAAATTATATGTTAAACATATCACACTGGATGCAGGTAATCATCAGCCTTGGTATTCAGGTTATTATCAGCCTTGTTATTCAGATTATCATCAGCCTTGGTATTCAGGTTATTATCAGCCTTATTATTAAGGTTATGATCAGCCTTGGTATTCAGATTATCATCAGCCTTGGTATTCAGGTTATTATCAGCCTTGGTATTCAGGTTATGATCAGCCTTGGTATTCAGATTATCATCAGCCTTGGTATTCAGGTTATTATCAGCCTTGGTATTCAGGTTATTATCAGCCTTGGTATTCAGGTTATGATCAGCCTTGGTATTCAGATTATCATCAGCCTTGATAGTCAGGTTATTATCAGCCTTGGTATTCAGGTTATTATCAGCCTTGGTATTCAGGTTATTATCAGCCTTGTTATTCAGATTATCATCAGCCTTGGTATTCAGATTATCATCAGCCTTGGTATTCAGGTTATTATCAGCCTTGGTATTCAGGTTATTATCAGCCTTGGTATTCAGGTTATTATCAGCCTTGGTATCCTGGTAATCGTCAGCCTTGGTATGCAGGTTATTATCAGCCTTGGTATGCAGGTTATTATCAGCCTTCAAGTTGGTATTCAGGTTATTATCAGCCTTGGTATTCAGGTTATTATCAGCCTTGGTATCCTGGTAATCGTCAGCCTTGGTATTCAGGTTATTATCAGCCTTGGTATGCAGATTATTATCAGCCTTGGTATTCAGGTTATTATCAGCCTTGGTATCCTGGTAATCGTCAGCCTTGGTATGCAGGTTATTATCAGCCTTGGTATGCAGGTTATTATCAGCCTTTGTATTCAGGTTATTATCAGCCATGGTATTCAGGTTATTATCAGCCTTGGTATTCAGGTTATTATCAGCCTTGGTATGCAGGTTATTATCAGCCTTGGTATGCAGGTTATTATCAGCCTTGGTATGCAGATTTTTATCAGCCTTGGTATTCAGGTTATTATCAGCCTTGGTATTCAGGTTATTAACAGGGTTGGTATCCTGGTAATCGTCAGCCTTGGTATTCTGGTAATCATTAGCCTTGGTCTCTGTTGGAGCTAAAATAATTAATAAGTTAAACATTAATTTTAATTTTCCTCAAAACAAATCCTTCTTCCCATGGAAAGGCTAAATCAAACAAAGACTGCAATATTTCATATTTGTCGTGTTCGGAGACTCGTACTGTATGGCTCTACCGGTTTAAGTCATGTAGAAGTTGTGCTATGATGCAGTAAAAGACTTCAAGTTGTATTTTACTGTTTTGCTGTAATACCAACACTTAAGTCCGACAATAGAAATAAAACGGAGTGCATTATCTTTACTTACTTTCTATTCAAAATCCGAGTTCCATCAACCTAGCTTCAAAGTGTAACTACGGCATCCACTCTGGTCCTGACCTAGTATTATAGTGACTATATGTTATCAAGACTCGGCATCGCTTTAGTCGGACGACAAGTATTTAGAAATCTTAGAATATGAGAATCATATCGGAAAGACTCCCACCAAGGAAGTATCGGTAGGGTTTAACCGGCTCTTGGCCTTCTTTTTACAACTAGTTACCGCAAAACAAATATAACATTTAAGGAGATTTGAAGTGGGCTGAGCCCCTGTTTTGCAGACCCAAAAAAATACTTGCAAGGCGTTGGAGCATTAGCCGGACCAGGACCCTCTTGTTTGTTTAAGACCCAGTAAAACGATGCTGTGTTTGTGGAAGCATCATTCGTTACTGAAGTCTGTACATCAAACTGTGAAAAGTACATGGTGGGAACGGACCGGAGAAGAGGTTTTTAGAATCAGTTGAGTCCGAAAAAAAAGGTGTATCCAAACTGGTCGGGGCGAACACGTAATATACTTCGGGAATAAATTATATGCAAGTAACTCAATTATGTTTTGTATGAGATACTGCATAAGGAATGTAGCTATAAAATGAACTGAACCTGGTAAACATTACATAAGGCGTCGCCAAGCAAAACACGCTAAGTGAATAAATGTCACTCAAAGTAAATATGAGCAAAATAACGCCAATTAACATAACGAAAAGAATTCAAGAAAAACAAATTCGCACGCGAAAAAGTGTTAATAAAAACACAATAATGCCAAGTGGAAATGACGCCATGCAGAATAACGAGATAAAGCTAACGAAGCATGCCATAACGCTTTGATGGAATTTTGAATTTCCGTTAACAACATTAAAGTAGTAACGTTGTCCTTTTTTTAAATCTAATTATTACTATAACGTGATTGACTCGGGGTAATGGTAGTATGCAGGTCAGTTTGATTGGTACAATGACAGATCTTAATTTAATTTTAATCTTGATGGATATTTAAAATTAAATCGAACTAAATGTTAACATTGATTCTACGTATATGAATAGGATTCCGTATTCGTTGACACAGGCGAACAATGAGATATTGATTGTTTTATGCACACGGAACTGCTAAACTACCTTCAGCTGGCGGAAGTATTATGTATTGATTCTCTCCCTTGTCCGTCTTCTTAATATCAGATGCAAGGTCAGCATATTGTACTTTGGTACGTTTGGCCGGTTGTAGATATCCGCTTGCGTCTTCTCGTGGAGGTACTGCCGGCTTCGTTTCTGAGGGAGATATCGGGGGCTTCCAAACGGTGACTTCTACCTTCGCATTTCTGGTATATAAAACAATTATTATTTAGAAATATGTCTATAATAATGGAGCAAAAAGTTCTGTTCTACGTGACCTTATAAACTTAAATTGCCATTACAAAATAAAATTCAGGAATTTTTTAATTTCCTGTTAAGCTGCAGTATTAACCAGTGTGCACATTTTATTCCGGAAAGTAAAGTTCGACTGATCGCCGGATACTATCGTCAGTAAGGTCCTACGCTACACAAGATTACAATACTGTGTCCAGTGCCACCAACCTACATACCTTACGAGCCTGCCATCAATATAGTCGTATGGGTCTTCAATATTATCGTATGGAAAAATGTCTTCTTTGACTTGCGTGATCTTCTCTGCCTTGGTGGTGACGGAAAGACCTATACCTCGATACTGCACGTATTCATTGCCGCCTGTTTCTAACGTAGCAACAAAGTCAGCCTACAAAATTATCGTTATAAATTATAATTTACTTAATAATAAATGTGTTTATTAAATATATGGAATAAATTATAATTTAATTATTAATAAATGTGTTAATTTTATATATGGAATAAATTATAATTTAAATAATAATAAATGTGTTTATTTAATATATGGAATAAATTATAATTTGATTAATAATAAATGGGTTAATTTAATATATGGAATAAATTATAATTTAATTAATAATAAATGTGTTAATTTAATATATGGAATAACGAATTGGCGATTGAAGTAAGTATATTAATATACCTTAAGCTAAGTTATTGTGCATTATTATTTCCTGGTTTTAGACTGGACACTAGCATCTTCATGAGTCTAACAGTAGTGATTAATTATTCCCGTATTTTGCTACTTATGTTTACCACAGTTCTTACATTTTTTCCTTGGGCAAGTGAGTTTTCTTCAGTTTTCGTTCTCCGCATAAAGAAGCAGGTTGCTATGACAATCAGAGCTACCAGAGCCACTCCGCCAATCACCCCACCCACTATAGGTCCCAAGATGTCTGAAATAAGAAGCATTCCTAGAAATATTAGGTGAATCCATGATCAGTTTCACTACATCTTCACCTGATTTTGTTTTATACCCAAATGAACTAATTTTCTATATTTTTATCCAGGATTTCTTTGGAAATCCCTAGTTATAAGATTGGAGTATGTCGTTGGGCGGGCGGGCGTCAAACTTCCATTAAGTTATTTGTTTAAGTTCACTGTTTCTTAGTTACCATTCAAGACAGAGCTTCTTAACTAAACATAATTGTCTGACATCACTCTAGCAATTATTAGCAGTAGTTTTATAACTGTATTGTGTCATAGCTACGCCCCTTTTTACTTAAAATTGAAGAAGAAAACACTGTTTTATCGCACTTCCTCTTGATCCTGTTACAACACTGAGTTGTTGTTTATTTCCACAAGATTGTTTCATATTGTAATTGTTCGAGCGCTTGTCTTTTTATAACCACTGCAACCATCCCGTACATAAGGTTTTTTTTCAAGAATAGGTCGCATAAAAGAAATAAGTGCTTTTCGTTTTAGGATGCAATATCTTACTGCTTGAAATCTGCTGGTTATTTATTCCACTTGATTTAAGTGACATGGATGTCTGGTTACTGGTTGTCTTTTCAGTGGGAGGCTGTTTAGTTGTTGAAGTCTGCTTAGTGAGTGCTGTTGTTGACGAACCTGCGAAAGTAGAAGAACTAAGCATATTAACTATTCTACATTATTTTACAGCTTAAGTCTAAAACCCATTCTCCTGTTTGATTCTCATATTTGTTGTGTAGCGCCTGATAGTTCTGTGTCATTTGTAGAGCAATACTAAAGATAGCAGCAATACTTTTTATGTTCATCAAATTCCTGTTACTCTTGCATTAAGCAAGAGATCAACAAAGAAAAGAAAACATCCTTGTTGTGTGCAAGTGTTTATATTTTTTGTTTTGTTGATTGTTTATTTCCACAAGCGTCTCAAAGCCTGAGAAAATACTAAACAGATTCAGCAGGTTGGTTATGTAGAAGTTAAGCCGTAAACGAAAGAGACACGTGGTGTTATAATGTCAACAGAATCAGCACATTGAATGATTGTGTTGACGTTAAGCTGCTAACTAAAGAGACACGTGGTGTTATAATGTCAACAGAATTAGCAGATTGAGAAGATTATGTGGACGTTAAGCCGTTAACGAAAGACTCACGTGGTGTTATAATGTCAACAGAATCAGCAAAATGAGAAGATTATGTCGACGTTAAGCTAACTAAAGAGACACGTGGTGTTATAATGTCAACAGAATCAGCACATTGAGAAGCTTATGTGGACGTTTAGCTGCTAACTAAAGAGACACGTGGTGTTATAATGACAACAGAATCAGCACATTGAGAAGATTATGTGGACGTTTAGCCGCTAACTAAAGAGACACGTGGTGTTATAATGACAACAGAATCAGTACATTGAGAAGATTATGTGGACGTTTAGCCGCTAACTAAAGAGTCACGTGGTGTTATAATGTCAACAGAATCAGCACATTGAGAAGATTATGTGGACGTTTAGCTGCTAACTAAAGAGTCACGCGGTGTTATAATGTCAACAGAATCAGCACAATGAGAAGATTATGTCGACGTTAAGCTACCTAAAGAGACACGTGGTGTTATCATGTCAACAGAATCAGCAAGTTAGGAAGATTATGTGGCAATTTAGCTGTTAACTAAGACTTGCATAATTTTATCTATGTTATTTTAACAGAAAATTCAAACCTTGATCTGGTAATAGGATGTATGGATCACATGTCACGATCACAGGACGATTGAAATATCTTAGGAGTCCGTATTCTCGGTAATATCGTTCAACTGAAAAGATTATATTTTCATTAATCCTTTGAGATCAGGATGCAAGTCATATAAGTATGTCTGCTTAATGTACATCGATACTAAAATGTGGATATCACAGTTTAGAATCAGATTTAATAAGGAGAGAATTAAACGTCCACAGTAATTGTATAAATTCGATAGAGCTTCTTGTATTAACAAACTATAACTAACTAGGTAATTTGTTGTATTAACAATCAATAACTAACAAGGTAATTTGTTGTATTAACAAACTATAACTTACTAGGTAATTTGTTCTATTAACACTATAACTTACAAGGTTGTATTTCGAAGCGTGCATCCAAGTTTGATATCGAGGAGGAGGTTTTGGTATATGTGACTGTGTATGTAGTGTAGAAATCCACTGGTAATTCTAAGTTCCAAAGAGGCTTGCATCCCGCATTGATATCGAGATCTCCCCGAGTAATCTTAAGTTGTACTGGACAGTCAGAAAACGTCTCATTCTCGACTCTGTAATAACGCATATTTACAGATTTTCGGTTTAGAGTTGGGTTGATAGTAAAAACTGTGAGGGGTAAGTATGTCATAGGGTTAATATGAGAGAATTTAAATAATTATTTTTCATGGTCGTGCATAATGTTACATATATTAGACATCTCTTAAACCCCTGTCATAATCGTCCAAAGAAAGAAAAAATGATATTGCCTCTACCTGGGAGCGAATACACATTAAGTGCTTACTATACTCACTGTATATAAACCGATTGTATCATCTACCGGATATAGCGCACTGATTGTCACAAAATCAGAGTAGACAGTTCAAAAATAAAGAGGTAACAGGTTTTCAGAGGTTTTCTCATGCTAGCGACGATATAACATAGATTTTTTATTATTACAATAATTAGAACGCCGTAACTGATAAATTTTACATCAAAACAATAGACCAGACATGCATACAGGTTCAACCTAGACTGTATCATTTATTGAACATGTTAACTCAATCATTTCTATTGTTTCTAGTGATCTATGTGTATCAGTTATAGCGATTTTATAAGCTGATTTATGTATTTTTTGTTGGATTTTTCAAACAAATATTTGATGTAAAACCATGTATTTAAGTGCATCGTTCAGAAATATGATACGTTATGAAATATCAGGACCTCGGTGTATTTATATACTGCGGCGACACGGAACAATTGAATCTACCTGACTTCAATAATAACAGGTGTCATAGAATCAGTGAGTTTAGCACACATGCCGTTCTTAGAACAATAATTTACAAAACAACGATAATTAATGTCGTCCCGAAATGTTTTTGATTTGATAAACATAGTCTAAGGTTTGTTTTAAGTTATAGTTTTGACACTAAATAGATGAAAAGGGAACTTCGGAACTAAAGGTTCACGATTATAAACACGGTGGGGGGGGGGGGAATCGCGCACAACCGTTACCGCTGGTGAAGCGAGAAAAGTGTTCTGCAAGTTTCCGGTGACGGTACTGCAGATGTTTATTTTGACCCGGAAAGGTAGGTGGTCAGCTTTGACTCGTTGAACCTGGTTTAAACCCCCAGTGGCAATTTGTTTTGCCACTGACCGTTCCAAGGCGGTATCCCCAAAGGTTCTCTTGTTTATTAATTGTTTGTGGCGTCCTATTTGAATTGACATACATATATAAAACATGCGCTCTCTCTCTCTCTCTTTTCCTCTCTTCTTTTTCGCTGCGTGGGGAGGCTGTGTTTTTTGAGTGTGGCGATTCCTGATATGCATGTTGCTTTTTTATACAATCATGTGGGTTTTTTGCCAGACCTTCTTGTGATTAAATGCAATTTTGAAAGTTTTTATCCCTATATATGCGCAAAACAAATTGTTTTACAACCAATAATGACTATAAAAACTATATCTTAATTGTTTTTGTTGTATGTACTTAAAATGATGCTAATAATTCCATTTTCACTGTGTTATTTACGAATTGTTTATATCGCAGCCACAAAAATCAGCTCGCTATGTCCGGCAGATGATACAATCAGTTTATATACAGTGACACTCCTCCCCAACTCTTTCATCAATAAAAAAGGAAACTATCAAAATCTTAATAACGACATGATGCCATTCAGTGAAACTGCACAAATGAGTGTTACTTGTGTATCTTTATTTGCATATGGTTAGACACGTTAGAAAATAAAAAAAAGTTTTTGTAAGTAGAAGTGCTACATATTTTCAACAAAACAAAAACACAATTAGATAATCATAAAGCGCCTTACCTGTAATTTACTATTACCGCACCACTGTAGAAGAAAGTAAAATCACACGCACACTCAACTTTTGTAAAAGCTGGTACTCCGGAAGTGTCTATATGTATGGAATATACAAGATCCATCGATAACTCGCCAGCTACGCAAAACGGCAGGACTGTAATTAATTAAATATATATACACACATATATTATTTTTTGTTGGTGAATTTAACCCACAGCACCTGAGTAAGATGTATCAAAAAAAAATTTTTCGGGGGTGGGGGTGGAATCGGGTTTGTACATAGACATTGGACCGTAATCAGACGACACATTAGCTCCTAAGCAGGTAGGTGTTGGGCTGGAAATAATGATTCCTTCGAGCTATCAGAAAAATTCTCTTTCCCGACACAATGTTTAAAGTACCTCCAGAAATATAAACAAAATAGCTCCCATTTTTCACAGTTTCTTGCTGAAATCTATATCATCTTTGGTCCTGTCTTATTAGCCAATCAAATTACTTCAAATGCGGGCTTACAAGTGATATAAATATTAATTAGCACTGTTAAATGAAATCATCCATGTTGTGTACAGTGTTAGCATACATATTTTGATTTGCTGATTGTTGTTGTTGTTGTTTATTTCCGCGAGCGTCTGAAAGACTGTCATAATAAAAAGAGACACGTGGTGTTATAATGTCAACAGAATAAGTACACTACGAAGATTATGATTACGTTTATCCGTTAACGAAAGAGACACGTGGTGTTATATAATGTCGACATAATTAGCAATTTGAGAAAATTATGTGGACGTTTACCTGTTAACTACAGAGACACGTGGTGTTATAATGTCAACAGAATCAGCACATTGAGTAGATTATGTGACCGTTTAGCTGCTAACCAAAGAGACGTTTAGCTGTAATCTAAGACATAATTTTATTTATGTTATTTTAACAGAGAATTCATACCTTGCTCTCTATTACATGTCACGATCACACGAGTGTAATATGCTCCAACTGTAAAGAAATATTATATTTTCATTAATCTCTAACAATTATCTAGATGCGAGTCAAATAAGTAGGTCTGCAAAATGTACATCAATACTAAAATTCTAGTACACAAACATGCGATGTCAAAATGTGGATATAACAGATCAAAATCAGTTTTAATAAGGAAAGAATTAAATGTCCAAAGTAATCGCATAAAATCGATAGAGCATATTGTATTAACAAACTATAACTAACTAGGAAATGTGTTGTATTCACAAACTATACCTAACTAGGTAATTTGTTGTATTAACAAACTATAACTAACTAGGTAATTAGTTGCATTAACAAACTATAACTAACTAGGTAATTTGTTGTATTAACAAACTATATCTAACTAGGTAATTTGTTGTATTAACAAACTATAACTAACTAGGTAATTTGTTGTATTAACAAACTATAACTTACTAGGTAATTTATTGTAATAACAAACTATAACTCACTAGGTAATGTGTTGTATTAACAAACTATAACTAACTAGATAATTTGTTTTAATAACAAACTATAACTAACTAGGTAATTTGTTTTAATAACAAACTATAACTCACTAGGTGATGTGTTGTATTAACAAACTATAACTCACTAGGTAATTTGTTTTATTAACAAACTATAACTCACTAGGTAATTTGTTGTATTAACACTATAACTCACTAGGTAATTTGTTTTATTAACAAACTATAACTAACATGGTAATGTGTTGAATGAACTAACTATAACTTACTAGGTAATTTGTTTTTTAACACACTATAACTTACTAGGTAATGTGTTGTATGAAAAAAACTAAAACATACTAGGTAATTTGTTGTATAAACAAACTATAACTAACTAGGTGATGGGTTGTATTAACAAACTATAACTAACTAGGTTATGTGTTGTATTAACAAACTATAACTAACTAGGTAAGGTGTACTATTGACAAACTATAACTCACTAGGTAATGTGTTGTATTACATGTTACAAACTATAACTAACTAGGTAATGTGTTGTATTAACAAACTGTAACTAACTAGGTAGTATGTTGTATTAACAAACTATAACTTACTAGGTAATGTGTTGTATTAACAAACTATAACTAACTAGGTAATTTGTTTTTTTAACATACTATAACTTACTTGGTAATTTGTTTTTTTAACAAATTTTAACTAACTAGGTAATTTGTTGTATTAACAAACTATAACTAACTAGGTAATGTGTTGTATTAACAAACTATAACTAACTAGGTAATGTGTGGTATTAACAAACTATAACTTACTAGGTAATGTGTTGTATTAACAATTTATAAATAACAAGGTAATGTGTAGTATTAACAAACTATAACTAACTAGGTAATGTGTTGTATTAACAAACTATAACTAACTAGGTAATTTGTTTTATTAACAAACTATAACTCACTAGGTGATGTGTTGTATTAACAAACTATAACTCACTAGGTAATTTGTTTTATTAACAAACTATAACTCACTATGTAATTTGTTGTATTAACACACTATAACTCACTAGGTAATTTGTTTTATTAACAAACTATAACTAACTTGGTAATGTGTTGTATGAACTAACTATAACTTACTAGGTAATTTGTTTTATTAACAAACTATAACTTACTAGGTAATGTGTTGTATGAACAAACTATAACTGACTAGGTAATTTGTTGTATTAACAAACTATAACTAACTAGGTAATTGGTAATATTAAGAAACTGTAACTTACTAGGTAAGGTGTATTATTAACAAACTATAACTAACTAGGTGATGTGTTGTATTAACGAACTATAACTAACTAGGTAATGTGTTGTATTAACAAACTATAACTAACTAGGTAAGGTGTACTATTGACAAACTATAACTAACTAGGTAATGTGTTGTATTAACAAACTATAACTAACTAGGTAATGTGTTGTATTAACAAACTGTAACTTACTAGGTAATATGTTGTATTAACAAACTATAACTTACTAGGTAATGTGTTGTATTAACAAACTATAACTAACTATGTAATTTGTTTTTTAACATACTATAAATCACTGGGTAATTTGTTTTTTTAACAAACTTTAACTAACTAGGTAATTTGTTGTATTAACAAACTATAACTAACTAGGTAATGTGTTGTATTAACAAACTATAACTAACTAGGTAATGTGTTGTATTAACAAACTATAACTTACTAGGTAATTTATTGTAATAACAAACTATAATTAACTAGGTAATGTGTTGTATTAACAAACTATAACTAACTTGGTAATGTGTTATATTAACCAAAATATAACTCACTAGGTTATTTGTTTTATTAACAAACTATAACTCACTAGGTAATGTGTTGTATTAACAAACTATAACTCACTAGATAATGTGTTGTATTAACACACTATAACTCACTAGGTAATGTGTTGTATTAACACACTATAACTCCCTAGGTAATGTGTTGTATTAACAAACTATAACTAACTAGGTAATGTGTTGTTTTAACAAACTATAACTAACTAGGTAATGTGATGTATTAACAAACTGTAATTAACTTGGTAATATGTTGTAAAAACAAACTATAACTAACTAGGTAATGTGTAGTATTAACAAACTATAACTAACTAGGTAATGTGTGGTATTAACAAACTATAGCTTACTAGGTAATGTGTTGTATTAACAAACTATAACTAACTAGGTAATGTGTTGTATTAACACACTATAACTAACTAGGTAATGTGTTGTATTAAAAAATTATAACTAACTAGGTAATTTGATTTATTAACACACTATAACTTACCAGGTTGTATTTCGAAGCATGCATCCCAGTCTGAGAAGAGGGTTTTGGTAAATGTGACTCTGGAGGTATTGAATGGTCCCACTGGGAATTCTAAGTTCCAAAGATTCTCGCATCCCGCGTTGATTTCAAGACCACCCAGAGTAATGTTAACATTTACTGGACAGTCAGAAAACGTCTCGTTTTTGACTCTGTAATAACGCATATTTACTGATTTTCTGGTGTAGAGTTGAGTGGATAGTAGAAATTGTGAGGGCTAATGTCATGGGGTTAATATATCAGAATGGAGAATTTAAATAATTATTCTGCACAATCGTGCATACTGTTAGACATCTCTCAAATCCCTGTCACAATCGTCCAAAGATAAAAAATTGTATTGCCTCTACCTAAGAGCGAACCCGCATTAACCCTCTAACTAAGAGGTCAACAGAGCGATCAACTGTACATGTGTTAGTAACCAAAGCCAAAGAGCGGTATCATGTAACATTTCTTTTAGTATTTGCATACGGTTTAAAGCCCCAGTCTTAAACTTAAGTAATAATATATTATTGAAAAATCATATTTGTCCATATAGACTCCAATATACAAACTCTCTAACAGAACACAAAAGGTCCGATCGAATTCTATCTTATAGACGGGAATTTCAATGATATTGTTAAATTATCGTTAACTTACTTTTAAGAAGCTAAATATAGCGGAGGTATATTTAGCAACCTATTTTTGACGAAGAAACAACTTCATGTGCGATCTCGATTTCTGTAACGTTTCGGAAATTCGCTTTTAGTCGCGCGGACCAAATTTATTTTAGTAATATGGGACTAATGCTGCAAATTTGTGCCTATGGTTCCAAATATATGTGATACAAGAGCGGGTTAAATTGAAAAAAAAATGCCGCTTTAACAAAAAACGTGGGGAAATTAACTGTCTATTTTTCCTCTAATTAATAAATCTCCTTAGTTACTGCTACTATCGTAAATCAGTAGTGAAATTTCAATGCAGTCACATTTTTGAATTACTACTAACTCCGGTTTTCGGCTATATATATTTTTAATAAAGGGTTTTTGTTAGTTATCATCGTTGTAATTAGCTAAAGTCACATTTTAAATTAGGGATGTCAACGGATACAGAATTTGACATCCGGATATCCGTTGTCATCCCTATTTAAAAAGTTGTAGTGCGACAAATAAATAACATGTTTTCAAATAAAAACACAATTAGATACTCATAAAGCGTCTTACCTGTAATTTACTATTACCGAACCAATGTCGAAGTAAGTAAAATCACACGCACACTCAGCTTTTGTAAAAGCTGTTGCTCCAGAAGTGTCTATATATATGGGATGCGAAGTATCCATAGAATGCTCGCCAACTTCGCACATCGGCACGGCTGTAATTTATGAAATATATACACACATATATTACATTTTGGGTGGTGAATTTGACCCAGGCCACTGCACCTGAGTAAGATGTATCAAAATTATTTTTTTTTTGTGGGGGGGTGGAATCGGGTTTGTACATAGACATTGGACGGTAATCAGACGACACGTCAGCTCCTAAGCAAGTAGGAGTTGAACTGAAATAATGATTCATCATCATATACCGCATTTATATAGCGCTCTTTTCAAAAAAATATGCTCAAAAGCGCTTTACAATATATCATGGTTAAAAAGTACAAATTATTTAGAAAGGTGAAATGAATATACAATACTTGATTAAAATAATTAACAAACATAAATTAAAGGCAAAGTTAAACGTTATAGCAAAGCTTAAGAATAGGCATGGAATTAAAATTATAAAACAAATTTTCTAAGACACATTCTAAAAACATAGATAACGCGATCAAAGGGCGCTTTACAGTAATATAAACTAATAACTTATTACAAGCAATACAATTAAAATACTAAAACAGCATTTAAATAAAAAGATCAAAAGACTTGATCTTGATCCATCTTCCAGGAGATCCCCCAAGCGTTCATGACTGTCTATGATGCAACTAGAAGTTGCCTGTATGTGACTAGAAGTCACCAAAAACGCAACAAGTAGTCGCCCGTTTGTGACTAGAAGTCACCTGAACGCGACAAGAAATCGCCTGTATGTGACTAGTAGTCAGCTGAATGCAACAAGAAGTCGCTCCTGTGTGACTAGAAGTCAACTGAATGCAACAAGAAGTTGCCCGAAGCCAGAATGTGACTAGAAGTCACTTGTATTTGACTTGACATTGCCTTCATGCGACTAAAAGCCACATTACTTAATGTATCTCCACCTGAATCCCTGATGTGACCCTAGGCCACCAGGTCTAATCAGTTCCATAAACCTGAACGAAGAAGTGAGTCTTTAGTCGTCTTTTGAAACTTTCAAGAGAAGTACAGTCTCTAACATGTTCTGGTAAAGTATTCCATAGTTTAGGAGCAGCCGCCGAAAAGCTCCTGTCCCCGAAT
Organism: Corbicula japonica; assembly: GCA_038501625.1. NCBI lineage: Eukaryota > Metazoa > Mollusca > Bivalvia > Venerida > Cyrenidae > Corbicula > Corbicula japonica. The sequence goes on from JAZAYU010000024.1 coordinate 6,240,742, forward strand.
TTAAGTTTTGTTTTTGGTGGCACAAGAGTAAGGGATTGGTTGGCTGAACGCAGATTTCTAGCCGGTTTGTAGACGTTGATCATATCATTGATGTATTTTGGAGCTTTGCAATGAAGTGATTTAAACACATGAATTAGTATTTTGAAATTGATTCTGTAATTCACAGGAAGCCAATGAAGATCTTTAAGCACTGGCGTGATGTGACTAAACTTTGGCTTTCTGGTAATTATCCTAGCAGCAGTATTTTGTACAAGCTGTAGCCTGTTCAATGATTATTGTTGGACTCCATATAGGAGACAATTGCAATAGTCCAATGATTCATTCGAGCTCTCAGAAAACTTTCTCTTCCCCGACACAATGTTAAAAGTACCTCCTGAAATATAAGCAAGTTAAAACAAAATGGCTCCCATTTTCCACAGTTTCTTGCTCATTTTAGTCCCGCCTTTTTAGCAAATCAAATTACTTCAAATGCGGACTATATACAAGTGATATAGATAGTCACACTTTTATAAAGCAGGCCGTCGTGTAGCAGCTAATAGCGCTTATTTAATAATGCACATTCATATCGTTTAAAACCAGTTTACTTACATGGTGTTTCAAGCCAGCATATCGCAGAAATACCTGAAAACATAAGCTTGATTACATGTATGTAGTGCATCATATTGTGCATGTACAATATTAAGTTCACATAGTGTTTTCAGATAAATATTGCATAATTAACTTTGTAAATTATTCTCATAGTACATGTTTACGGGCCATTAAATGACAAAAAAGTACTTTCAGTTTGGCTATTAATTTTTTGCATACCCATACATGGTAATTTAGGAGGCGACCATTATATATATTTAGTTTATTTGAAGGCATGTATGAAAAATTAAGCTTCGCTGGTCCTTGCCGTTTAATTTTCCTACACGTCAAATAAACTATTACCTATACATAATTATTATAAGCTTAACAATTTTTATATTTTGAAAAATAGTAATGTTTTTGACTTTTCATTTGACAAATCTTATATCTTAACATAAAATATAACTTTATCTTTTTTCAGTATATGTTAAATGATAATAAAATCAGAAATCCGATAAGCATATTATATAATTTGTTTGCTTTAAAACATTTTTGTCGCACATTATAGTGACATAGCTTAATAATTTTGTTAATTTCTATAAGACGTAAGGGCGTGGGTCGGTATACTCTTCCGTATATTTTTCATTCAGGGAGTAATATAGATATTTACCTTGATTTGTACGAAATATTTTGTACTTACATTTCTTACCTAAGTGCAGTTATTCTTTTCGCGAATCGTAGTTTTTGAATCATCATTAAAAAAACTGTGGTTGACAACGCTGTTTTCATTAGTTAGATATTTATATATAGTGTAGATCTGAGCGGTATTTGATATAATATTATATAAACAAATCATTTATACTTGACGTATTAACATACACAACACTTACCATTAAAACGATTAAAGCCAACAATTAAAAGTAAAATCCAAGTTATTTTGCAAACCGGAAGATCCATTTTATGCATTTACTTTGTATAATGAACACAAAATTTCAACTTAACCTTATATATTATAGGTATTGTCACATCGGAAATTTGTGACAAACATTGATTAATTAATTTTCCTAGCACACTGAACTTATTTCTTGACACTTCTCAAAATTCACTTTTAAGTTTGACAACTAATCAAGGTAACAAAAGAGGTATAAACCGGTAAGTTTAACAGATGTCATAAATAATTTTAATCACTCTTTTGATACTTAGTGTCGATCTCGGGACAATTATTAATCGGTTAGTTAAAAAAAAACAAATACAAAATGCAACAGAAATCATAACAAACAAAGGACTATCACAAAGTCCAGCGCATATAATATAACAAATAATAAATATAGCGCATGTGAAGAAAATTTCGCTTAGTAGCTTTGTCGTTTATCTTGATTTGAGAGGGATTTTGAAATAAAAAGAAATGCAGATTTGTAAGAATACTAATACCCAAGAACATATTAGGGATCATAGACCTTAAAAGATTGTTCATTGTACTCCCCTTCTACTTGTTGATAATAATGGTGCGTAGGTTTGTGTACGATCTGCTTAATAATGTAATGATATTAATTAATTGATATTCGTAGATATTTATTTACAGGTATTTCGTGGTCACGAATTTAAAAGACATTTTTATCACTTTTAAAAAATTCGAAAAAAAAAACAAACTTAAATTTTCCTTCCATGATGAGCTTTATTTTTGAGAAGTGAATTTTGAGAAGTGTCAAGAAATAAGTTCAGTGTGCTAGGAAAATTAATTAATCAATGTTTGTCACAAATTTCCGATGTTACAATACCTGAAATACACATGTGGTATATAAGGTTAAGTTGAATTTTTGTGTCCAGTATACAAAGTTAATGCATAAAATGGATCTTCCGGTTTGTAAAATAACTTGGATTTTACTTTTAACAGTTGGCTTCAATCATTTCAATGGTAAGTTTGTATATGTTAATACGTCAAGTATAATAATTTGTTTGTATAATATTTACTGATATATCTACAGATCTACACAATATAAAAAACTAACTAATTAAAACAGCCTTGTCAACCTCCTTCATTTTAATGATGAATTAAAAATTACGATTCGCGAAAAGAATAACTGCAGTAACGAAAGAAATGCAAGTACACAATATTTCGTACAAATCAAGGGAAATATCAATCGAAATTTCTCCCTGAATGAAAAATATACGGAAGTGTGTACCCAGGAACAGAAGAGAACAAAACTTTATTTACATCTCAGGTAGTATTACAAGTATGCAGCATGATAAACTGTACATTGACATCAAATTTACATTGATGTGATTGCAAATAAATAGTAAATAAACAACTACACAAAAGACTAAGTATTTATACATATCACAAAGTAAGGGCGAGCGGGGAGGTGACGTAATAAATATTGGGATCAATTATTAATGTATCATATTTACAGTAGTTAATATTGTTATGATTGTAGTAAATTTTATATTGACCCACGCCCTTAGGTCTTGTGTACAGACATGAGAAAATTGTTGAGCTATGTGCGACAAATGTTGAAAGGCAAACACGTTATATAATATGCTAATCGGATTAGTGATTTTATTATAATTTAACATAAAATGATAATTTTTATTTTGTATTTAATGTAAAGATATGTACATGTCAATGGGTTGGAAAAGTCAATAAAATTACTCGGTCTATTTTACAAAATATTAAAATTTTTAAGCTTATATTTCTTATATGTAACTATATGCCTTCTTCTGTACAGTGCGTAGCGGTATATGTAATAATATTGTGATTTTGTTGTCAATACATACATATTTCACAATCAAAATGCTGGCTACGAATGCAAAACATACACAATATGATGGACTACATAGTTTATACAAAGTTTATGTTTTCAGGTATTTCTGCGACTTGCAATCCCTATTATTATGAAACACCATGTAAGTTTTCTAGTTTTAACAGATATTAATGTGCATTATTATATAAGCGCTATTAGTCCTATAATGAAAGCATTTGCCACACTCATTAACATGAATGGCCTGCTTTGTTCAGCGCTAATATCTATATCACTTTTAAGCCCGCATTTGAAGTAATTTGATTGGCTAATAAGACAGGAACAAAAATGATAAAGATTTCAGCAAGAAACTGTTGAAAAAAGGAGATAATTTGTTTTAACTTGCTTATATTTCAGGATGTAGTTTTAACATTGTGTCGGGGAAGAGAATGTTTTCTGATATTGCGAGCTCGAATGAATCATTATTTAAGTCCAACTCCTACTTGCTTAGAAGCTGACGTGTCCGATTACCGTCCAATGTCTATGTACAAACCCGATGCCACCCCTCAAATCTTACTCAGTTGCTGTGGCCTGGGTTAAATTCGTCGCCAAAAATGTAATATATGTGTGTATATATTTCATTAATTACAGTCGCGCCGATGTGCGAAGCTGGCGAGTTATCGATGGATGCCATATATATAGACCTTTCTGGAGCACCAGAATTTACAAAAGTTGAGTGTGCTTGTGATTTTACTTTCTCCGACATTGGTACGGCAATAGTACGTTACAGGTAAGGCGCTTTATGATTATCTTAATATGTTTTTGATTTTTTGATTGTTCTTTTTTTGTCCCACTACAATTTACAAAAAAAAAAAACAACGTTTGCATTTGTTTTCAATTTAAAATAGGAATAACAACAGATATCCGGATAGCAAATTATTTATCCGTTGACATCCCTAATTTAAAACAAGTGATTTCGATTAAAAACAACGATGATAACTAACAAAAACCCTTCCTTTTAAAGCTTTATCGCCGATAACTAGAGTTAGTAGTAATTCAAAAATATAACTGCATTGAAATTTCACTCTTGAATTACGGTATTTCTCAAACAGAAATTAAGGAGATCTGATTTATTAATTAGTCAATTTCAAACAGTCAATTTCTCCACGTTTTTTGTAAAACCATATGCAAATACAAAACAAAATTTCACTTACGTCATAATAGACAACGCTCTGTAGCTTTGATCTAACCCATCTACAGTTGATCGCTCTGCTGACCTCTTAATTAGAGGGCTAATGCGGGTTCGCTCCCAGGTAGAGGCAATACCATTTTTTCTTTCTTTGGACGATTGTGACAGGGTTTAAAAAGATGTCTAACATTATGCACGACCGTAGAGAATAATTATTCAAATGCTCTTTTCCCATAATGACATAATTACATGTACCCCTGACCGTTTTACTATCAACTGAACTCTACACCAAATATCTGTAAATATTCGTTATTACAGAGTCGAGAATGAGACGATTTCTGACTGTCCAGTAAAACTTAAGATTAATCTGGGAGGTCTTGATATCAATGCGGGATGCGAGTCTCTTTGGAACTTAGAATTCCCAGTGGGATCCTTCAGGCACACAGTTACATATACCAAAACCTCCTCCTCAATATCAAACTGGGATGCTTGCTTTGGAATAGAACTTGGTAAGTTATAGTTTGTTAATACAACAAATTACCTAGTTAGTTATAGTTTGTTAACACAACAAATTACCTAGTTAGTTACAGTGTGTTAATAAATCAAATGACCTAGTTAGTTATAATTTGTTAATACAATAATCTTATCGACTTTATAAGATTACTTTACGTTTAATTCTTTCCTTATTAAAACTGATTCTGAACTGTGATATTCACATTTTGACAACGCACATGTGTGTACTAGAATTTTAGTATCGATGTACATATAGGAGACATACTTATTTGACTCGCATCTTGATAATTGTAAGAGATCAATGAAAATATATTTCTTTTTAGTTGCAGCAGATAACATTGGTGTGAACGTGACATGTTATCCATACATCCTATTATCAGAGCAAGGTATGAATTTTCTGTTAAAACAACATAGATAAAATTATGCAATTCTTAGTTTACGGTTAAAAGTCCACATAATCTTCTCAATGTGCTGATTCTGTTGACATTATAACACCACGTGTCTCTTAAGTACTTTGGCAGTCTTTAACACGCTTGTGTAAATAAACAACAACAACAAAAAAAAAAACACAACAAAAACAACAAACAGCAAAGCAAAATATAAACACTTGCACACAACAAGGATGGTTTCATTTCTTTGATGATCTCTAAATGCAAGAGTAACAGGAACTCGATGAACATAAAAAGTATTGCTGCTATCTTTAGCATTGCTCTACAAATGACACAGAACTGTCAGGCGCGACACAACAAATATGATAAAAAAAGGAGAATGGGTTTTAGACGTAAGATGTAAAATAATTAAGAATAGTTATCTTTAGTTCTTCTTAACTTTCGCAGGTTCGTCAACAACAGCACTCACTGAGCAGACTTCAATAACTAAACAGCCTCTCACTGAAAAGACCACCAGTAACCAGACATCCATGGCACTTAAACCAAGTGGAATAAATAACCAGCAGATTTCAAGCAGTAAGATAGTGCATCATAAAACGAAAAGCACTTAACCAAATTTATATTTCTTACAGCGACCTAATCTAAAATACTTTCTGTACGGGATGGTTGCAGTGGTTATAAAAAGACAAGCGCTCGCACAAATTACAATATGAAACATTCTTGTGGAAATAAACAACAACTCAATGTTGTAACATGACTCTTTATGGTCCGTCTCAATTTATCCATTACACAAAGAATTCGGTTGAGTTTTCCTGACTTATTAAAGAACAAGAGGAAATGCGACGAAACCATTATGAAACTAGTGCTGATAATTGCTTAAGCGATGTCAGACAACTATGCTTAGTTTAAAACCTCTTCATTGAATGGTTACTAAGAAAAAGAGAAGGTTAAACAAATAAGTTTGACGCCCGCCCGTCAACCCGCCCAACGACATACGCCAATCTTATAACTAGAGATTTCCAAAGAAAACCTGGATAAAAATATAGAAATTAGTTCATTTGCATAAAACAAAATCAGTTATTTTCCCATCTTTAATCAAATTAGTTCATTTGCATAAAACAAAATCAGTTATTTTCCCATCTTTAATCAAATTACTTTACTCTCTGTAGACGATTCGACTATGTACAAACTTATTATAGTGTTGTTTTTTTCTATACTAGCTGCAAGTTATCAAAACTCTTTAAACCAGCAGCGACAACTCTTTGGGATTCGCTAGACTAGACCTTAACATTAATGATTATACGTCACTTTCAATATTACAATATAGAATAAGCTCTGTCTGTATAAAGTAGCATCGTAGTATCCAACAAAGGTTGGAGTACTTTTGCATATTTTTAATATTCGCCTTTTATGTTTGCCATTAACATCTATATGGGAAGAGCAGATTGCTGACTTTACTACATTCGTATTTGCCAGCTTCTATCATTGATGAACATGTTCATATGCAATAAAATATTATTAAACCAGACTGCTTACTTTTTGATTTCCTTGTGCTCTACAGCAATTTCGTTATTAAGTGAGAAAGTTAAGATGAAAATGAAGTAAAACTGATTGTTTTATCTGATTTATCAAATATTTCTAGAAATGCTTCCTATTTCAGATATCTTGGGACCTATAGTGGGTGGGGTGATTGGCGGAGTGGCTCTGCTAGCTCTGGTTGTCTTAGCAACCTGCTTCCTTATGCGGAGAACGAAAACGGGAGAAAACTCACTTGCCCAAGGAAAAAACGTAAGTAGTCTAGTAAACATAAGTAGCAAAATACGAGAATAATTAATCACTACTGTTAGACTCATGAAGATGCTAGTGCCCAGTCTAAAACCAGGAAATAATCAAAGGACTGGAGGTACTGATGAGTCAGCCATCAAAACACAATTGAAAAGCAATGGATTTTTGGGTTTGATTAAGTTGGACCAGAAATAAACTTTCGCCTCAAGAACGGGGAACAATTTACTTTATGTCCTCCGAGACATAGATCTTCGACCCCAAAAACAATTAATGTCCAATTAACAAGTCAAGACAAATACTGTTATCAAATTTGCAGACGTGGTGACATGGAAAGCGAACCTGGTGGTAGGACAATATGTCTAAAGGCATAATTTGAATATGATTGGACTTGTAGACAATAAAATGAAATTGACCAATCACAATTAAGTGAAGGATATCATACTTCATAGGTCATATGGTCAACAGTGAAACAACGCTGGTCAGTTCTCAAACACAACGCTTTATTTAAAGGTATTACTCCTTTCTTCCTTGCATTTTGCATTTAGAGAGACTTTTTAATTTTTCATTTTATCAATGAGAGTGCAACGACAAATGGAATATTACCTTAATGGCGTGAATACTTTTGTAAGTGTGGAAGAATCCTGTGAGCAGTTGTTTGCAAGCGCAGTATCATTAGACAGCACCTAAAATTCTGAGTTGAGATACGGTGACACCAATGACAGAAAAAAGTAGCTAAGCTAGTCATAATCTTTGAATATTCAAACTTGAAATCGACAAACAGAATTGGGTCACATGATTTAAAATAATACTACAAGTGACACTATGGTTTTTTTCAATGGTTCTATTACTCAGCAAATAATGTTCAAACACACAATTACACTGATGCTTTTTTGTCAACTGATGTTTTTTCAATGAGGTGCACATTAAAACGTTTTGGTTATATTTTATATAACTTGTCTCCATTCACATCCACTATTTGTATCGACATTTGTGATTTTTTTATTCTTGTCCATTACAAAAGCAGCATGCTCCATTGCAGGAATTAGTGGCAATCTAAAGGCTGTATGCTCCCTCAGACAGTCATAGACAGAATTGTCAAACTGGTCTCCTCACAGCATTCCATGTAGAGCTGTTATCCTGAAATATTAATTTCAACAAATAACCTATTTATATTGAAGTTGTAATGATTTTAGCTGAAGTGTCTTTGTTTTCTTTAAATTAAGGGTAATTTTGGTTATTAATTGCCAGAATCCACCAAAAAGTTACATTAGATGGGTGTTCACTTGTGTCGCCCTGGGAACTAGATCAAGTTAAAAATGCAAGAACAAAAAAGGGAATAACCCCATCTTGACATAAAGAACTTGGAGTCATGATGAGTGTGTTGTCATGAGCAATATAATTTTAAAGTTTGATGTAGAAATATTAAGAAAAGTCAAAGTTAAAGTCAACATTAAGTTTTTCTGTTAAAAAAAAGTACAAAAAAAGGATTAACTCCATCAAATGTGACCTTGACCTGAAAATTAATATCAGCTCAAGCATGTTGTCACAAACAATATAATTTGAAAATTTCATGAAGAAATATTAAGAAATGGCAAAGTTATAACCAACATTAAGTTTTTGGGATAGATGGACGGACAGACAAAGCGATCCCTATGTATTGCCTTTTCTTTGAAAGTGCGACACAAAAAAATGACCCTTTAGATTAAGCAGCTAGTGGACACCTGGAAAACAATACATCAGTACATGTATCAGCAAGAACAACTTTGATGTCTGATCTGGATCTGATTGGAATCTACACTGTTTGCATATTTGTAAGAAATAGCCTCATGAATCTTATTATGAACCATGTAGATCCTGTTAAGACTGCACAGATATGCCTGCTGATCTGGATATACACTGGTCACTCATGTCATGTATTCATGGAAGAAAGGGGCAAAAACAACACAGTAATTTTTATATAGGATGATTAATTTTCTTGTGAACTGAGGTCTCACAAGTCAACACATACATATAAACACAATTTTATGTTTTCTTGTTACAAGATACAAAAATACAAATACCAACATATACAGATAGATTTAGTGTGTCTCAATCATACATTCATGCAGCTTTAATAAATGAAAATAAAAAATGCAAACCTTGTCTTCATTTTCTACAGTAACATTCATATTCTGCTCCCTTATGTTCTACCAATTCTGCAGACATTTCAAGTCCACAGCTTTCACAAGACTGATGATACACATGGCTGAAAATAAATGTTGTATTTTAATCATAACAAATAACCAAAACCAATTTCACTGTACTTTTTGTTGCTTATGAAGTTGTACATAATTTGATGTTGCAGGTTAGTTAACAGATTACAATGTTGTCATAATTCATCTATTTTTATAAATATCACAAAAAAGAGGTATTTCTGGTGTAAGCTTCAAGCCATCTTCAGTTCCTATAGGCTCATACACAATTTATCCCATTTAACCTTTACATCCATATGCCTTTATGGCATGGGAAATCAGTGTAGATCTAGATCAGCCGACACATCCATACTGCCTAATTAGGATCTAAACCGTTACGGCGTTAGCTTTTTTATTCAAATTTCAATAGGTTATTTCTGACCACAATGTGACCTGTGCAGATCCAGATCAGATCATGAAAAGGCATGAAAATGTGTATAATATTATAGTAAAGGGTTAATTACTACAAAAAAAACCTGCATTTTGATACGTCATTTTATTCGTTGGATACACCTTTTAACACATGAGCAACTATTGTAAATCTAGGTGCTGACACATCTCCTTCCTGTTAATTAGAGCTTTAAATGTATCTAATGAACAGAGTAGATACAGAATGATGAGACCTCAAAATGTCTGATGTGCAAGCTGGTCTGGAGCTACATTTGTGCTATCTCTATCTGATGTAGATTTACACTGGTTACCCATGTGGTAAAATGGCGTGTAAATGGAGTAAAGGGTCAAGTTATTAACCATGAAAGTTGAAACAGCATTGGATTTTTGAGACACATTTATATGAGATTACCCAACTTAAAAAACAAATAAGCAACCCATCGTGTTAGTTCAAGGTAGCCCACAGATGAATATTGTTATTTATAATGTTAATAATCAAGTGAATTCAAGTTGACCTTGTTATTGGGTCAAAGGTAGTCATATATGCCTGAGACAGAAGGCTGAGGGTAAATATGACAGCCCGAGGCCCAATAACATGTTCAAATTCATATGAAGACTAAACTGGGCCAATACAGGTGTTCTGGACCAATATGAGAATTGCTGGGCCATTATAAAATACTTAAGTATTGATGTGGTGTACCATGTAGTGTCTGCCAGGAAAATGGCATGTTCAAGTCAGGTGATGACATGCCTCGAGATTTTGCCACACTGCAGTCATGTAAAAGAAAAGGGCAAAGTATGCAATGCCTTTACTGTATATTAATACAGGGCTCTCACTAGAGAGAGACTTGAAGGAATTAGTCTCATCAAAAGTGACCAGACTTCTCTCTTTGTTGAGCTTTGTTAGAAGTCATTTTGTATTTACGATATAGGGAAAGAAAGCTGTTGACTGCAAACTTCTCCATAATGCAGTAAATTATGAAAAAACTCTCCCTGATTTTCAAGTCTGGTGAGAGCCCTATTAATAGTCAATTAATAAAATTTAATATACCATTATCCTTCTTCCACTCCTTTTCCAATTTCATGCTTTTTGAACCAGAGATGGCACATTTCTTTCATTTGATTTTATCACTGAAATTAACAAACACAAAATTGCAAGGGTGCAAGTTAGGATTTCTAAAAAACCTGAAATCCTGAAAATTTATTTAGGGTAAATGAAGAAAATCAATCATTTTTAGACACACAAAAACCTGATTTTCAGGCAAACGCACCCATGAAATAATAACAATTATTTTGATCTTTGCTCAAATTACAAATATTCTTTATAATAACATATTTTATTTTTTAAGTGAGTGATCATAATTAGTTTACTCTCATTTTGTACTTTGCTAGAATGGTCTTTCTTCAGATTGTTTCTATTCTGCATTGAAATCCATTCAGTCTGAGGTGTGAGGTGTATCTACAAAAAGTCACCCACAATCTTTTGGACTGTGAAAAATGTTTTTCCTTTAGTTGCTGTGAAAAAGAGTGCTGTCATTTGTTTTGTAGTTAAAATACCTGTTCCGACAGCCGTTCAAGAAAATTTCATAAAGTTATATTGATTAACTGTTGATTAACTGAATTAAGTATCCATATTGTTTCATCACTGCCAGAGTTATTACGTGTTTCCTTCTTTTGAAAAAATAAAATATGGATCCAGGCATGTCACTTTAAAATTAACCAGAAAGTATCAGACTGCAAAAAGTCAAAAATGTGTTGACTGCTCTTATAAACTGGTCAAATTGGGTTATCACTAAAATTCACAAAGTGGGTTCCTTTTCAAATAACTACCGGTAATTTATTTCACATTGCTGATCAGAATTCAAGTCTGGGTAAAAATCATAGAATGAAATAGACATAAAATTAATGCCTTAAGTAGTTTTGGTTTATTTTACCTAAAAACAATTTGTAATGGAAGGCTAATAAATGAATACTTGTTACATCAAAATTATTGAACTGAAACACTGTGTAAACCTAGGTTCACTTCAATACTTAATACTGGTGTAACATCAAAAGGGAGACAATATATTCATTTTTATAATTTGGCACATGTTTGTAGTGAACAAAATGTATATCTTTGGTTTTCATTTCATAATTTATTGTCACTTTGTTAGGCAATTCTACTATTAACAAGACTTAATTTAACACTATGAAACTAATTTGAGTTATTTATCAAATTACAGGAACCTGAATTTCCATCAGAAAATATTCAGATAGGAAAAAATATTACATTTTCCCAATGCAACGGATTTGTACCCCACCCATTAACATGTTAAAATAATTTACCAGTTGCAATGTTGACAGCGTTATCACAGCTCAAGCATTACAAAGAAACTAAAATATACTGTTTAAAATAATTACATCTCCTAAACAGTCATTCTGGATTTAACTCAAACATTATTTTCTACCTTCACTTTTGTTGTCCACTTCATTGCATGACGTCAAACAGTTCTATACCGCTTCAAATGGTTCAAATGGTTGATACATGTCTGACCAGAACCAAAAATCATCTAAACCTGTTTATGAATAATTAAATCAATTAATAAATACTTCATTCTTTCTTCCGGGATGCAAAATTTACCTGAAATGCATTTAAGAGATACTATTAAATAAATATTGTGAAGGTCCCATTTCTGTATAAACTTGGTGAATCCCTGAGGTGCTACTCTTTTTCTTCTTATGGTTTTCCCTGGGTTATAAATTATGAGAATATCTGTTCTGATTAAATGACCTGCGAGACATATGGAATGGAGTGTAAGACAAAACTGAAAGTAGGAAAAACTTCTAATAGCGGATTTCATAAGGTGTACATATAACACGCAATTATTGAAAACATTAGATTTTCATTTCTTTGAAATTTTATACTTCAGAAAATCTTGTGTCAACTATGTAGCTGGTTACGGTTTGGAAATGGGTTAGATCTGGATATTTTCTGGTGGAAATTCAGGCTCAAGATTATGATCAAATGCATAAAATGCATTTATTAATATATCAGTTAAATCAATTCATGTATGAATTTTAAATTACTTTAAACATAATTTTCAATAGATCAAAATGTTATAAAATATCATTGTGAATAAGATGCTTTATGTTTTACTTTAAAGCGTTCAAATGGGAATATAATTCTTACACGAGTGACGATATTTTACTTAGTAATTCGTTAATCGTTCAAAATCCAACTTTTTTCAATGCAATACATTGAAATAATTTGATTACTTACATCTCTACAAGGTTCCATAATTAATATCCACAATGATTAGGGCCCTAAATTAAAAAAGTTTCGCTTAGCCCTACGGTCGATTTTGAGACTCCTACTTTCATTTTGGAGAGTGCATTAATTAATTAAATGACGTAACCGTTCAATAGAACCCAAAGAGCCAAAATCACGTTTACTGCGGTGTAGTCTTTCGAATCTAAAATTTCAAGTTTTACAATGATTTTGTAACGTAGGCTACCATTCGAAAACCACCAAATCCACCTCCATTTCCATATGAATAATTCTATTTACAAAGAGAACTTCTATTGTCAATATACATTCAAATATAACCTGGGTGTTATAAAAACATTGCATCACGAAAATAACTCGATAAATACTCGCTGTTGATTTGATTACGATGGATTTTTCGTCTTCACCGAACGTTGTCGAATCCAATATGGCGTTCCGCCATCAGGTATTCATGCGCGTTCATGACTCAAAATCTTGTCGAACGTTCCACGAGTTAAATTTCTTTGAATATTGATTGATTCCATATTTTTTAATATAAATTTTATCGTTTTGCACAGAATTACAAAATTGACTGCTTTGTAGCATTGACTTACTTTTTGAAACTAAGAACTATATTCTAGGGTAGCAAGCATACAGTCATTCTATGGTAGCATGCAAGTACTGTCGTTACTACATTGAAATAAAGAAGGAGTTAGGACAGTATTGCATGCAACCCTCAAATTGTTAGGTTCATAGTAAAGCAAAAACGATTGTCGAAAATTGGTTTTCACTGAGTCTGCCGACTCAAAAATGCTAAATTACTTAGCTTAAGGTATATTAATGTATGAACCTTACTTCAATCTCCAATTCGTTATTCCTTATATTAAATTAACACATTTATTATTATTTAAATTATAATTTATTCCATATATTAAATTAACACATTTATTATTAATTAAATTATACTTTATAACGATACTTTTGTAGGCTGACTTTGTTGCTACGTTAGAAACAGGCGGCAATGATAACGTGCAGTATCGAGGTATAGGTCTTTCCGTCACCACCAAGGCAGAGCAGATCACGCAAAACAAAGAAGACATTTTTCCATACGATTATATTGAAGACCCATACGACTATATTGATGGTAGGCTCGTAAGGTATGTAGGTTGGTGGCAGTATTGAAATCTCGTGTAAGGTAGGACCTTACTGACGATAGCATCCTACGATCAGTTGAACTTTACTTTCCGGAATAAATTGTGCACACTGGTTAATATTGCAGCTTACATGTAACAGAAAAAAGTAAAAAAATTCCTGAATTTTATTTTGTAATGGCAATTTAAGTTTATAAGGTCACGTAGAACAGAACGTTGTGCGCCATTTGTCATAGACATATTTCTAAATGATAATTTTGTTATATACCAGAAATGCGAAGGTAGAAGTCACCGTTTTGAAGCCCTCGATATCACCCTCAACAACGAAGCCGGCAGTACCTCCTCGAGAAGACGCAAGCGGATATCTACAACCGGCCAAACGTACCAAAGTACAATATGCTGACCTTGCATCTGATATAGAGAAGACGGACAAAGGAGAGAATCAATACATAATACTTCCGCCAGCTGAAGGTAGTGTGGCAGTTCCGTGTGCATAAAACAATCAATATCTCATTGTTCGCCTGTGTCAACGAATACGGAATCCTATTCATATACGTAGAATCAATGTTAACATTTAGTTAATTAAATATCCATCAAGATTAAAATTAAATTATGACCTGTCTTTGTACCAAAGACCCGCAGAGTTATAGAACCCTCTCAAATTGTATGCATACCTGAGATTCCATTATCAGAACGAGGCTGAGTGAGCAAACAAACTGACCAGCAATATGGCCACATCAAGGAGTAGTGCTAGACATTGCTAGACATTGTTGTATTTCTATGTGTATCAGATGATAGATTCACTGACAAAATAAGTTTCCATAAATTTCCAAAATATTTAAACTTAAGAAAAGAATGAAAAGAGAAAGTAAGGAGAGATCAGGATCCATTTTCATGTGTGATGTATAATCTATGAGAACATATCAAATAAAAATTATATAACTGTGATTTACCACATATAAACTTAAGTTAAACTAAAAATAATTGCTTGTTCTTGGTCTTAGGTCTTATATTTCCATTATTTTATAGTCTATCAGCTTTTAATGCAAATATTATATAATCTCATTTATGACATTTACCATAAATCTTCAACTAAAACATTTTCATCCATAACTGCTTCAACTGTAGTATGTTCAAATCATTTAAGAGATGCTTTTTTTAAAGGACTCCAAACAGGCCGGCCCAAGCATACGAGTTAACTTCTTGGTTTAAGTACTTTGCATATTCTGATGGATCTGATGCTATTCTATGCCGCATTGCTTCATTTGTCACTCGTCACTCTGGAGTAAAGGCGTTTCAGTCGACACCATCTTCATGTATAGGTTTGAAAAGTGTAGCTTTCGCTTCTTGTGGAGTTGATGTTAATGTAGACTGAGTGGGTACTAACAGTTAATTACCGACCGGTTGTTTGGTGTTTCATATCTTTTCTGCGAGTAATAGCACTCCTTGCACAACTGGATTACCATCAAATACTTGAATTAAAATTAGAATAACTATGGTACAGACTGTTTCTTGAAGGAACTTTCTTCCAGGTCAAGTTATTTATTGGACCCCTGATGAGAAAGGTTCAATCCATGAGATAAAATCTAAGGGATCAAGATTATCAAATTATTTGTTTATTGTACTGACTTAGTAAGTGGCCCTTATATGAAGTAGTGTTGGAAAATTGAAAGAAACAAGTGAAAATTTTTTATATCCTTAAGAATCGAAAGCAGGTTACAGATGCAAAAGGTTGTGAACTTATATTGTAACAAACATATGAGCTAATAATAAGAATGACTAGGAAAAAGCATTTTCCTGATAAGCTTTTAATGTAGTTTTCACAAAAATATTTAAAACCTCTGTCTAGAGATTTCTTGCCGATGATCTTGTGGTACTACTTATGTAACTTTTAACAAAAGAAAATGAAATATCTGGTATTAATGATAAAATTTGAGATCTATAAAATCATAGCTTGGGAATGTAAACAATCAGCTTGCTCACTCAGTCTGGTTCTGGAAAAAATATTTAAAACCTCTGTCTAGAGATTTCTTGCCGATGATCTTGTGGTACTACTTATGTAACTTTTAACAAAAGAAAATGAAATATCTGGTATTAATGATAAAATTTGAGATCTATAAAATCATAGCTTGGGAATGTAAACAATCAGCTTGCTCACTCAGTCTGGTTCTGGAAAATCACTTAATATTCATAAGATAATATTAAGACTGGTCTGCCCGACCAGTTTGCATACATCCTTTGTTTTGGACTAGTTGTAAAAAGAAGGCCCAAAGCCGGTTAAACCCTACCGATACTTCCTTGGTGGGAGTCTTGCCGATATGATTCCCGTGTTCTAAGATTTCTAAATACTTGTCGTCCGACTAATGCAATGCCGAGTCTTAATAAGATATAGTCCCTATAATACTAGGTCAGGACCAAAGTAGATGCCGTAGTTACACTTTGAAGCTAGGTTGATGGAACTCGAACACAACAAATATGCATGCTCGGTTGATTTAGCCTTTTCATGGGAAGAAGGATTTGCTTTGAGGAAAAATTAAAAATTCATGTTATTTTATTTATCAAACAGAGACCAATGCTAATGATTACCTGCATCCCCGGACTGACGATTACCTCCATCCCAAGGCTTATGATTACCTGCATACAAAGGCTGACGATTACCAGCATACCAAGACTGATAATAACCTGCATACCATGGATGACGATTACCTGCATCCCAAGGCTGACGATTACCTTCATCCCAAGACTGACGATTACCTGCATCCCAAGGCTGACAATAACCTGCATACCAAGGCTGACGATTACCTGCATCCCAAGGCTGACGATAACCTGCATACCAAGGATGACGATTACCTGCATCCCAAGGCAAATGATTACCAGCATATCAAGACTGATAAAAACCTACATACCAAGGCTAATGATTACCTGCATACAAAGGCTGACGAATACCAGCATATCAAGACTGATGAAAACCTACATACCAAGGCTGAAGATTACTTGCATCCCAAGGATGACGATTACCTGCATTCAAAGGCTGATGAGTACCTGCATAACAAGGTGGATGATTCCCTGCATATCAAGGCTGGTGATAACCTGTGTCACGGTACGAATCTAGTCCCTATCTGGAGAGAAGATGTGTAAGCGGACGGATAGCGCGGTCGGGAGAGCACTCGCCCTGTCAGCGAGGGGTCCCGGGTTCGAGTCCCGGTCTGGCTGCACATTCTTTCTCACCCATGTGACATTTGGCGCCCAACGGGGGACCGTGACAGCATTGCATGGTTAAGTCTAAGACGCCTGCAAATGTTAATATAAAGTACCCTCTGGAATTCGAGTTCGAAGGCTGACGATTACCAGCATACCAGGGCTGGTGATTACCTGGTAGCTATGACTGATGATTACCTGCATACCGCGATTGACGATTACCTGCATCCCAAGGCTGACAATTACCTGCATCCCAAGGCTAATGACCTGCATTCAAAGGCTGAAAATAACATGTATACCAAGACTGATAATAACCAGCATACCAAGGCTGATAATTACATGCATACCAAGACTGATAAAACCAGCATACCAAGGCTGATAATAACATGCATACCAAGACTGATAATAACCTGCATACCAAGGCTAGACGATTACCAGGATACCAAGGCTGATAAAAACCTGAATACCAAGGCTAATGATTACCAGTGCATCCAACATATTATTTCTCTGAGATCTTCTGGACTGTACGAGAGAAAATTAGGATCTCAGTCAATGTGAATGTGAATCCATAACATTTTGCAATTATCAGTGTTCAGCTAGATATGCCTTACCATCCACACAATCTGATTCAACAAATCAGTACATTTTTGTAATAAGAGCAGTGATGATACGAAACGACATATGATATGCAGACATGTTCGAAAAATGGACATAAAACAAAAACTCAAAAACATTGAATTAATATAACTTATGATATTAATCGTTAATTATGGGATTGATCATAATTTATAAATTTCACGCTAAATGTAGCTAAATCCTGGTTATAAGATTGGGGTATGTCGTTGGGCGGGCTGGAGTCACGATTTTCTTTTGTGTTGTGTTTTTCTCGGTAACCGTTCAGGGTAGAGCTTTGAATCTTAACACAGTTGTCCGACAGCACTACAGCAGTTATCAGGAACAAGTTTCATAGACCCTGATTGTATTTTAAAGTAATGCTTTTTTACTGAGAATTTACATAATGTTGGTCAAAGTTGTCTTTTTTTCAATAACCATTCAAGATAGAGCTTTGATAGGCCTACTTTATACTGTAGAATCTCGAAAATAAACTCATGTATTTCGACACGATAAAAATGTGTTTCAGGTTTGTTTTTACTTTGCTTTATCTTACCATATGCTTTGTACTTACGTTTAAAATGATTATTTAATGTATCTCGATATATTTGTGATCAAAGTTTTATCTTGTGTTTCGTTTCGCCAAGATGCAGCTTTATGCACAATATATCGCTAACATACACATGTTTACAAGAATATTATTGTATTAATGGCAGATTGATAAATACTGATCTTGCGTTTCGTTTCGGCAAGGTATCGTATTTTATCAGGTTTTATCATGACATTGGCTGTATTTAAGCCTCGTAATTGACGTGCGTTCCCCAAATTAAATCTTATCATAAAAAAATGTTTTGATAATTATAATTCTGTCGCCGTGACGGTGCGGGTTCGCTCCCAGCTAGAGGCACTATCATTTGAAATTCACAGTAGCGCTATTTGTGCAGTGTGGCGGTCGTAAAAAGTCTCCCCGTACATATAGTCAGTACTGTTATCAGTAAAATAACCCGTTACCGATGTCATGCAGTGATTGTTACGTATATCAGGGCTATCCGATAATCCTTTTTTGGGGATGTCCCGGTTAGCACAATTGGTTGCGTGGCAGGAATTGCAGGGCTAGGCGATGTCGCCGTGACAGTGCGGGTTCGCTCCCAGCTAGAGGCACTATCATTTGAAATTCACAGTAGCGCTATTTGTGCAGTGTTGCGGCCGTAAAAAGTCTCCCCGTACATATAGTCAGTACTGTTATCAGTAAAATAACCCGTTACCGAATTCATGCAGTGATTGTTACGCATATCAGGGCTATCCGATCATCCTTTTTTGGAGATGTCCCTGTTAGCTAAATTGGTTGCGTCGCAGGAATTGCAGGGCTAGGCGCTGTCGCCGTGACGGTGCGGGTTCGCTCCCAGCTAGAGGCACTCTCATTTTACATTTAGTTCTACTTTTTTCTTCATATGTACGTTCGGTTGTTGTTTGATCATTAAGATGTATATGCCTTCCATTGTCTGTATGTTAATTAAGTGTTAATTGTTAATATTCCGTCTATTTTGTTTTGTCATGTATAATACCGTTCTGTCAATTGTAACCTTGTTTCCTTATTTGTTACATGTATGTTTACCATGTTTGTAGGCCGCTCATCTTTTTGAGGATAAAAAGTATATCTATCTATCTATCTATCTTACAAAAACCTAATACCTAAAATAAGCACATACCCGTCCCTTACATTTAAATCTATCCCAAAATAAGCGCATACCCGTCCCTCACAGTTAAAATTTATCCCAAAAATTAGCGCATACCCGTCCCTTACAGTTAAAATCTATCCCAAAATAAGCGCATACCCGTCCCTCACAGTTAAAATTTATCCCAAAAATTAGCGCATACCCGTCCCTTACAGTTAAAATCTATCCCAAAAATAAGCGCATACCCGTCCCTTACAGTTAAAATCTATCCCAAAAATAAGCGCTTACCCGTCCCTTACAGTTAAAATCTATCCCAAAAATAAGCGCATACCCGTCCCTTACAGTTAAAATCTATCCCAAAAATAAGCGCATACCCGTCCCTTACAGTTAAAATCTATCCCGAAAATAAGCGCATACCCGTCCCTTACAGTTAAAAAATATATCAACCAACGTCACCAGATACCCCAGTACATGTATTAAGCAGCCACCGAAGGAATTGATAAAGTTGCTGTTTAAGACAGGTTGCTGATTGTAAGTCAGGTTCGGCTGTATATATATATATATATATATATATATATATATATATATATATATATATAAGATTAACAGCATACCAAGACAGATAATAACCTGCATATTAAGGCTGACGATTATCAGGATACCTAGGCTGGTGATTACCTGCATACCAAGACTGATAACAGCCTGCATACCAAGGCTGGCGATTACCAGCATACCAAGGCTGATTACAACCTGCATATGAAGACTAATAATAATAACCTGAATACCAAGACTGATGATTACCAGCATACCAATGCTGATGATTACCTGCATAGCAACACTGATAATAACCTGCATACCAAGACCAAGATATATATATATATATATATATGTATCTGCTGACGTTGGTTTACACCCATCAACTTACGACCAATCTAATTTGCGGGAGATATTCATGCATACTAACGAAGTGCATAAAAAGTTTAATGTAGCTGAGAAATATGCATTATAGTAGTGCATACGTAAACATTTCAATTTAAAATGTTTGATAGTAATTATTGTATTTGAGACAAATAATATTATACTCTCTGCTAAAGGGCCACTTCTATCAAAACTGGTTTTAAAGTTCTGGCCCCAAGACCATAAAACAAAATCAGGAGACCAGTCTCAAATCGCAAGCATCTAATTAGCTAAAATGGCTACTGATCGCCATTTCAGCCAATCAGATGTTTGCAATTTGAGATTGGTCTCTAATCTCCGTTTTATGACCGTGCAGGCCTGCCAAATCACCGGAGTTTGACTTACTTCTCCGGATCTCATGATTTACAGTCAAAATCTAAGGATTGCTATGAAATTGTAAACACATTGATTAACTGAACCTAATTTTAAGTTCTGCAATGAACTTAATACTGTTCTACTACACATTTGCCCATTTCCTGTTTTTTGCGAGATAACGAGTTCAGAGGACAGTGACATGTTTCCTCGGTGCCTCTGGCACAACCATACGTCATAAACTAAGATGGGACCTCGATGTTATACTAACCTTCATGTATTATTATCCCTGGTCGTTCAAGATAATTTTTAAAAAGGTCTGCAGAAAGTAAAGAAAAATAACGATAACATATTTTAAAAAATCAATGTTAAACCATTTCTTTAACAATTTCTAAACAAACACGGCAAATTCTTGGGCCATGGTTGTGTATATAATTGTCATGTTGATAATAAATCGAAACTCAACTTCATACATACATATTTCTATAGTTCACACAAAAGCGCCACCTCAAACGCCACGAGAACCTCGTACACATTAACATACCCACAAAGCCAAAATTACCCTCAAACGCCTCCGAATTTCTGCATATGCCACAGAACATCTTCAATCACATACACATACCCTCTAACGCCTCCAGGGCATGATTTGCATGATGTGCGTGATTTGTGGAAATGTGTGCCGTATATCACACTCCTTTAATAGTTCGATAATATTCAGGGCAGGATACAGAAAGCAAAAGTTGGAAGTGGGGGCTCCCAGTCCGTCAAAATTCTAGACAAAAAATCAAACGGGAATATGTCACGCGGAATCAATGCCGGGATGAGAAAATAGCCCTCCTCAATCTTAAAGTGAGTTATAAAAAAGTAGATGAGTTTAAAAAGAAGCTAATATGTGTAATCATTATTTATTAAACAAATAATTCTCAAAATGGTAATCCCTCACTGCTCTAGCATACATTACGCTATAAACACATAAGGTTGTTGTTGTTGTTGTTGTTGTTGTTGTTGAAGCACCATGTGTATTGTTGTAAGCACCACTACTGATAATTGCGAGAAATCATGTGAGAGAAAATATTTCAAAGAAAGTTTAATTAGTAAAATATTAATGCCCTGTAAGACATATTGCAACACGTTTATGTTTAACAAAAATTAACACATAATACATTTTATATGCACATTACTCAAACATATAAACTATGTACAGTACTAAAATTTACATATAACACTGAGTATTATATTACATCAAAAACAACAATTCAACAATACAAACTAGCAAAATATCATGGATTTCTTTTATCACAAAATACAGAAAGTCGCATCAGCTTCAATAGTAAAAACAATCAAAATGTGAGTTTAGTATATTTGTACGGTTTTATAAAAATTCTCATTGAACATAAATCAATGTTAAACATTTCTTAAATATTAAAAAATGGATTGTAAGTTTACGTCTAATGTATAATAGTAACATGCACATGACTCTACCTCACATGTACATAGAATGTTCAAGCACCATCTTTTATGGCTAAATGCTAAAACTATTTAAGCTTAGATATATCTTCCGTAAAAAAAACAAAAAACAAAACATATAATTACATGTATGTGTACGATTAACGAGCATGTTTTACTGGTAATATTCTGAGAAACATATTAAGTTCAAACTTGTTTATGATTGTCTTGTAAAAGCTGTTTTGTCAAGGGTTGTAAGTTTGACAGTTCCGGTGTTTTTACAACGATGAAACGTGTGATCAATATTGTCGCATGGTTCACTGCAGTGCTGGTATTTATCAAACACAGATTTGAAACCAGTTTCAAATCTCAGGGTTCAGATTGACTGAAATGGCGACCGAGGTTTCCATTCTCAGTTTTATAATCTTGGGGCCAGGTAACATACTGGGATATTAACCTGTGCCCCACCACACTACCCAGCATCCTCCAACCTCCACTACCACTTCCGTTGATCTTCACAGGTTGACAGTCACATGAAGAACACCATATAACCTGGTAGGTATATGTTGCCGGTTGCCAAAATATTTGAACGTTTTTCAGTTATCACAGCTGCATGTATTCCTGACGAGCATCGCGTGTTGCTGAAAAAGAAATTTATTATGATAACACATTTAGCCAGGATATTTTGACATCTCTTATTTATCGCATTTATTACAATGTCTATTTCATTATTACTGGTATATGTTTCGGACACCGTTTGGTATTATATTTTCAATTCACTTTTTAAATGGGGCACGTCACGTGAAAATGTACCTTCGGTCATTTTTAGTGATATTTTAGTTTATACTTAATTTAGAAAGAACTTACAACAAAAAATGTGATTTTATTACATATTTTGACAATAAAATGGTAAATTTACTGCGAAATACATAACAAATAATGTCGTCTACTCAAATTAATGACGTCATTTTTAAGATTTACGTCAACTGTCCGAAGGTACCTTTTTCCGTGACGCTCCCCATTAATTTTAACATGGCTAACGACTTTCTTGATATTTTGAAATAACAATATATTATTTGAATATATATGTAACTTTAATATTATATTGCTACGCTTTATGCAGATTTCAGTTGCAACGTCTCTCATTATGTCTGAAAGGGCCTGACTTGTATTCCCATATCCGTTGAAGCACACAGCTGAGGATTTTATGTTTCAACAATGACAAGTTTTACCTGCTGTAGGCTGCAGCACGTGGTAATGATGCTCTTCCTTGCCAGAGTCTTCTTTATCAAAGGCTGGGTTAGAATACATGGTATGATTGTCACCGACCGGTTCTAAATACCCGTCGCCACTTTCCCGGTACGGAACAGGCGGCTTCTTCGCTGTTGGCTCAATAATCACAGTTCTGGTTTAAAACAAGTTGTTGAATCAATTAACGTGAAACTAGATAATTGCAAGCGTTGTGAGGGTAAGCAAAGCCAACATCAAACCTCGAAAGAAGTTTAATAATTTCTGATTTATTTGTTAACTTACGATAAACAGCTCTCGTTTTTTAACTGAGTATAACTTAACACAAATAGTACAGCGCATTTCTCTCGTACAGAGAGTGAATCACTGAACATTAGGTGTAAGTATCGGTATACGCTCAGGTACAATGTTCTTTCCGTGTTGTGTTCCTAATTTCAATAAACAGAGTTTTTAACATACCTTACGTCACTGTCGTCAATATAATCATAAACCTCTTCGTCTTGATTGGACTTTTGACGTTTTGGCGGGGCTCGGTTGGGTGGTGGGGCACCGTTCTGCGCAG
This sequence comes from Corbicula japonica, assembly GCA_038501625.1. Classification (NCBI taxonomy): domain Eukaryota; kingdom Metazoa; phylum Mollusca; class Bivalvia; order Venerida; family Cyrenidae; genus Corbicula; species Corbicula japonica. The sequence goes on from JAZAYU010000024.1 coordinate 6,264,950, forward strand.
GGTGACCTTGCACCTGTGATTTGTATCCAGGATTACCCAAACCGTGTGCTCCGTTCGGTTTGTTGTTAAAATAGGAAGGAACATCCCTGGTTGGTCGAGATCCTTCAAGTGCCTGCAAAGGTAAGTAGGTAAAGTTAGTTAAAAGGTTGATGCATGCTTTTACAAATATCGTAACCGTTGCCGGTAGTGTCGTGCTGCTCACTATTCGTGTGACTATCGTGCATTCATACGACCACCGAGTTTAAATTCCAACTGCTGAGTAAAACGTTAAATAATGCACATCGTAAAATCTGCTGTAAAACACACGGACGGCTTCTCTAAGCCATATACTACGTCTTGAAAGTAAGTATGAATTAGTAATTTTTGTAATTTACGCTTCGGTCTTAAAACGCTAAATACAGATTATAATACTGGGCGCTTAAACCTGAACACTTACACTGACAACCGGTCCCTGTTGTTTATATTTCTCCGAGTTCTTCTTCCTCCGCATTATGAAGCATGCTGCTATAATTATCAGAGCTACTAAGACTACACCACCAACTACACCACCCACTATAGGCGCCACCTTGTCTGAAATTATACAAGTTAATAATTAACATGGAATAAACTAACGGGTGTACACTTCCAAAGACATCTTGTTTGCTTACTGCACACTTTATCACATAGAGATATATGAAGAACAACTAACACTGTGTGCCAAGAGCCAGATGTTTAAAACGTATTATAAGAAAGCGATCAATTCCACGCAAAGGCTATGTTGACGTTACAAAAGCAATGTACAAAATGTACAAACATGACGAATTAAGTTTAATAATTTAGGGTTAAATTTGTTACATGTATAAAGTGAGTAAATGGGTTAGCAGTGAATGTTAGTATCGTACATGAAAGGTAACCTTGAGTATAACTGAGTCAATAAGTAGCAGTTGTCGAAGTATAATACATGAGCAACTAATCATGCATGCAAGTTCTTGGTTTAAAGCTAATATTCACTAATGCGTTCAATTGTGTTTTTCAACGCATGTTATCTCGCATAAGCTCTCACTCAGTGAACGACTATTTTTAGAAGATGTAACAGAACAATAACAAGGAAGTTCTAAATCACCATGCCTATATATTTCGTTACATGATATTAAAGCAGGCTGATAGAAAAAGCCGCAAGGATACACCGCGCTCACACATGAACGAGTCATGAGCTACAGATTACAATAACCTGTGCCCAAGGTTATAAAACTGAGCATGGAAACCAGTCTCAAATCTCAAGCATCTGATTGGCTGAAATGGCGACCAGTCGCCATTTCAGCCAATCAGATCCTTGAGATTTGAGACTGGTTTCCATGCCCAGTTTTATAACCTTCAGCCCTGAAAGCGAGCGAAAGGACCCCGAGCTACAGACTGACGGACGAAACACCCACAACCTACACGATGAATCCACCAGAGGGCCATATTACTGTACCAGAGGGCCATATTACTGTAGGCGACGAGCGATCCGCTAAAAATTAATACAATACTGAGGTTACGATTGGGCGATGGACGAATTACGACATCCAGTATGAAGCCCCCGCGATACCATTGCCAAGATGATAACATGCCTTAACTTATCCTTATTATTGAGTAAATGATAAAAGTTGAATATTAGTATCTTGTGTTACAAAGGATTATTTTATAAAGTTTTAAGCTGTATCAATCCATAACACATTTATATGCGTTTCGTTAACAGAAAAACAATGCATCCTGGGTAAAAAAATGAGGTGTTAATTTCCAGCCGCCAGTGCATTTGGTTCTTCTCGCATGCAGTTATACCGGCGAAGCTTTGCATTATGTCTGCCATGGTCGACGTAGTTGCTGATTCCGTGATTTGTGGACTAGATGGCGTAGATGAGCGATATGTAGGCCTAACTGAAGTCGGTTTTTGTGTGAAGGTAGAGGAGTAATGATCAACTGTCGTTTGCTGTGTTGTTCTGTTCGCCGACGTCGTTGGTTCAGTTGTTGTAAGTATCGGCGTCGTCGGTGGTTTAGCGGTTGTCGTTGATTTCAGTGTTGTCTTTGGCTTAGCGGTTGTCGTTGATGAAATCGTGGTTGTTGCTATTTGGTTTATTTAAAATGATCATTTTAGTCAATAAGCCAAATGTGTAATCACAGATATCTGATCACAATAGGTTTCTCATATACCGGAAGTCTAAAGCGGCTACATGGATGAAGCAACTATGTTGAAAGCACACAAGAGGTTACGGAATAAAAAGTTAGAAATATGGGACACGATATTAAATATTGACGCTGTAAGTACAAGGCAAGAGACTACACAGTATGAATACAATAACCGGCGAGGGAGATTATATATAATTAGTGCACATAAACTGAAAGGGGGTCACAGTTCTGATGTTTAATGGTTACACTGCGGATACAAGAGATGGTGCGTGTAAGGGGCAAATTTAAATGTTGACCACTTACTGCCGCCGCTTTGTTGATCTGTGTTTCCAGTACCATCCTGTGTTGTGGTAGAGTACTGGTCAGTAGATAGGTCCGTAGATAGGTATGTTGGTCGTGTAGGGCCCCCAGTGACTGATCCTATGTAGCCCCAACATGTCCGACAACATTGCTGCCGTCGCTGTACGGTGTACTTGCCACAGTCGGACGAGGAGCAGTACTGGTAACTGTCACCATACTCACAACCTGGAAGGTAAACACAAGCTTCCTTAAAGATTTGTAACGATAGTCCGAGAGCTTTTCCCAAGGTTATAAAACTGAGATTAGAAACCAGTCTCAAATCTCAAGCATCTGATTGACTGAAATGGCGACCAGTCGCCATTTCAGTCAATCAGATGCTTGAGATTTGAGACTGGTTTCTAATCTCAGTTTAATAACCTCCAGCCCTTATTCCTTTGAAACAACCATAATATGGTCAATTAACAACAATTTTTGATTTTTGACTATTTTCATATATATATATATATATATATATATATATATATATATATATATATATATATATATATATATATATATATATATATATATATATATATATATATATATATATATATATATATATATATATATATGATACATTATATACCACTGTGAGTTTGATCTGCGCTTTGGGGGATTTCGTTCATTCTATTGCTACTCGATGACTTAATACATACAAAGTGTGAGAATACTTCTTCGTATGAGAAAATTGTCGCAGTACAAAAAGTAAAAGATTTTAAGAAGCAATCTTCTTGATCACTGTTGTTTTTAATGCATCTTTTAGACTCATATTAAAAGAACAAGACTGGGACAAGTGAGCGTTTGTTGTGATTTGGCCATTATATTTTCACCACAAAGATAGTTAAAAGCTACCACACTTCGTACGTACATTCGTTCAAAGATTGCACTCAATACTAAATTTTAATACGGATCACTGTCTTAATGAAGCAAACATTTAAACCGTTTTACTTCAAACTGGGTTGAAGGTTATAAAGCTGAGCATGGAAACCAGTCTCAAATCTCAAGCATCTGATTGGCTGAAATGGCGACTGGTCGCCATTTCAGCCAATCAGATGCTTGAGATTTGAGACTGGTTTCCATGCTCAGCTTTATAACCTTGGGACCTGATTACCTTGAAGCGTTGGATCTCTAAACTTTGGACAGGAATAACAACATAGGTTCTCGACTGTCTTGTTGTAACATAGGTGTGGGTTACTGGCTAGATCCTCGCAAAGTACATGCTTGTCCTTGTACTCACAGTCTGAAACAAGGGCTGAACGTTATAAAGCTGAGATTGGAAACCAGTCTCAAATCTCAAGCATCTGATTGGCTGAAATGGCGACTGGTCGCCATTTCAGCCAATCAGATGCTTGAGATTTGAGACTGGTTTCCATGCTCAGTTTTATAACATTGGGCACTGCACACATTGATTCAAACTCGCCATGAGCTACGTCATGGGTAACGAGCGTCTTCTTCGCCATTTTTACAGAACTTACAATCATCTTAACATTCAACTACAATATTTACTAAAATTATATATAATCAACAGCATTGCTGCAATTAAATACGTAATACATGGCGTCATATTTGGAAAAAAAATCAAATTATACTTTGATTTTTTTCTCGTCGCTACCGATTACCCATATGAGCGAGGCATCCAGAAGAGTGTAAGTCATTGTAGGTTTTGGTACGCTAGTGCAAGATACAGACGACTCTCCAATTCCAGAATCGTCCCTGGTTCTTTTAAGTCCCCGGTGTTAGTAATTTAGTTCGGGAAGCGGGGGTCGAACCAGCGATCCCTTGACTCAGAGGCAGATGCATTAACGTCTGAGTTAACGATCCGCTCTAATGATTTTAAATTTCTAAAGAATCTTATTTATATGTTGGTGGTGACGAAATCGCCCATGGCGAGGTCTAAACTCTTGAATGTGCGTAATTAAATCACAATATTTATCCATCAATTAGGCTAGTCAGTTCATTGCACAGAAAAAACATTTCTTAAGCTAATTATATCAGTTTATCTGATTTTAAGCTGATTTGTGTCTCAAACATCTTACTTGGATTATCAGTCCTGACATAACGACAGGATTCACAACACCGGTCCCCTACAAGACCGTTGTAACAACAACCACTTACTTGGATTTGGATTATCAGTTTTGACATAACGACAGGATTCACAACACCGGTCCCTGACCAGACCGTTGTAACAACAACCATTTACTTGGATTATCAGTTTTGACATAACGACAGGATTCACAACACCGGTCCCTGACCAGACCGTTGTAACAACAACCACTCACTTGGATTATCAGTTTTGACATAACGACAAGATCCCTGACCAGACCGATGTAACAACAACCACTTACTTGGATTATCAGTTTTGATATAAAGACAGGATTCACAAAACCGGTCCCTGACCAGATCGTTGTAACAACAATCGCTTACTTGGATTATCAGTTTTGATATAATGACAGGATTCACAAAACCGGTCCCTGACCAGATCGTTGTAACAACAGCCACTTACTTTGACTATCAGTCCTCACATAACGACAGGATTCACAACACCGGTCCCTGACCAGACCGTTGTAACAACAATCGCTTACTTGGATTATCAGTTTTGATATAAAGACAGGATTCACAAAACCGGTCCCTGACCAGATCGTTGTAACAACCGCCACTTACTTGGACTATCAGTCCTGACATAACGACAGGATTCACAACACCGGTCCCTGACCAGACCGTTGTAACAACAATCACTTACTTGGACTATCAGTACTGACATAACGACATGATTTACAACACCGGTACCTGTAACAACAATCACTTACTTGATTTATCAGTTTTGACATAACGACAGGATTCACAACACTGGTTCCTGCGCTGAATGTCGTAACATTCGAAACTTCGTTCAGTCACGCTGTCACATGTTGTCACCTTGTCGCCATACAAACATGTGTCTGAAATTATAACGAAAATGGACGGATCATCTCACTAAATCAAGGATCCATGCAGATTTCATTTTAATGTTTTAAATTTGTTTTGTCTTAAATTTAGAAAAATTACTTTATTTGGTGGAAATACGGGATATCGTTTACTCGACGATTATTGCTGAAATAATGGCTGAAGTTAAACGAATATTATTGCTTAGAAATGTTGGAAAAGAGCCATGGGAAATGGATGACACTTGTGGACGTGGTGTAATGATGATATCCAGGCAAGAGTTTATCTGCAGTAATAGGCAACATTGATCGAATTGAAATGAAACTATTGGAAGTTACCGAGCAAAACTTTTAATTTTTCTAACTTATAACAGGCAGGTACCTGGTAAGTCGGATCGTCTCTTGTAGTAACATGTATTGCAGCAGTTGTACTGTGTGATGTTGCTGTAGCACTGGTGAGGTAAGATACTCGAACACTGGTCAACCCTGTCCCCGTACTTACAATTACCTGATGATAACAAAAACCGGTAAGTTAAAGCACAACAATTGAATGTATACTCGTTTTATGGTATAGAACGCGAAGAATAGGTGCACAAAGTCGGTCTACACAGCAATAAAACAAAGCATCAAACAGTGTTATTTTGCTTTGCCATTGACAAAAGGCGAATGCGTTCTATTCCAAATCTAATTGGTGAAACAAAAAAGCACGAAGAGTAACTTTCATCGAATAATTTTAGTATTATTTTTTATCTCAAAGTGTCTGAAAGTTGCCTACTTACTTTAAACATATAAAATATTTGATGATGGTTGAAAGCTGTGTTTTTCTTTAACAATTGTCACTATAGTGAAGACATCCGGTACTTACTGAGACCAGTAGTGTAGCTGAGGTGTGTCTTGCACGTTGCGCAACAATCGTTTTCTCGTGTGTAACAGTTCCATGGCTGTATGTATACACAGTCGGTAGCTCGGTCACCATAAGCACAGCCTGAAACTGTGACATTACTTCAGTCATATAACTAATCTTAGGTAAACTGATGTTTCCGGAATCAATACAAATATAAAACATGCAGTTACAACAAATGTGTCATCGAAGTTTTCTATAGGAGTTCACGTTGAGTATCTGATAGTTGGAATGATAACAAATGCAGTGTACTCAACAAAATGTAATGTTTGCTATCCTAGTCAGTATGTACTAGACGTTATAAATAATTAAATTAATATTGTCACACATTTCTAAATGGCATGCAGCACTGTATTGTCGTAAAGTCAGATCAGCTTTGATTGCTTTTAACCGCAGATATCCTCAGGCAGAAAACCTGGTCAATTTCGAGATTCTTTTGTGAAGTTATATACCTCCACATTCCAAAAACATAAATAGATAAAATAAAAATGTGTTAATTGCCAAGAAATTGCAAATAATTGTCGATCAGGTTCAAATTGCCTTGTCAACATCGTTTGCAAGAAACAAGATTAGGTGCATGTATTATTGTCATAAATGGTGATTATGTTTGGCATCTGTTACCATACAAACGTAACTCGTTAAATCGTCATACATTTACAAACAGAGTGTGTACAAACCGTTGTTGTTGTTATTGTTGTTGTTCAGCAGCCAGCAGGTCTCACAACATTGGTACGCTGTTGTTTTGTCGTAACATTGTGATGCGGAAATACCCGAACAATTTCGTCGGTCTCCGTACTGACAGTCATCTAAACATAAAATGACAAGAAGTTTAATATAAAGTGTTATTGATAACCATTGGCAACGACATGCCAGCATGATTTCGAATAGTATCAACATGAATCATGATCGATATATATTCAAAATAATACATATTTCTTTGTAATTCATGGTATGAATCCGTATTTCATAGTAGTTATAATAGATATGTTTGTGTATAGAAGACTAAGAACTATCAACAAACCTATATTGAGGTGTTTGACCATGCGGGGACATGTTGCACAGCACGTGCTCTCGAGCTTGTAACAGTCGCTAGCGGTCAAACCCACACACTGTCCACTTTTATCTCCAAACTCACAGCCTATAAAGCATTATAATGTATAAATACTGGTATATTTATAAATAAGTAAAGCAATATCAGAACAGTGCTAAACATTGTAACGTAAGTATTATTGAGCTCTCTAGGATAAGGGTTGTTAAAAGTGTTAGAAACCAAAATGACATCACGGGATAACTTTAACAAATCAAACTAGGAAAATAATGAATTATCCATTCAATTCTTATATTTATAATATTCAATATTGTCAATTCTTAACATAATAGAAGGAAGGATTTTTGACACAACTGTGTTTTTGGCTGCTTGAACAGGGAGGTTGACAACGGTTTCGCAGTAACTCGCAGCAAAACAGATACCAAGTCAAAATGTTGTGTACGATCAAAAATGCTTTTATTGTAGCGACTAAAGGAGAAGGACCCATTACACTGAGTTTGTAGACCAGTCTCAAATCTCAAGCATCTGATTTGCTAGCCTTCATTGCCTATTATAACTGTTAGTCATTTTGAACAGCGTTAATTTTGCGTATTGATATCTTTGGTGTTGCAATGTTGTTGGTTTTTTTTAAAATTTCAAACGTTGCAAAAAATCATTGAAAGATTCTACCACCAAATCAACATTCTACGTTTTGGCCCTCAGTCTTTGTCAAGCATTATAGAGAGGAAAGGTTCTAAAGCTCTTAACGAACCTACTCACAAAATACAAACACTGTATTGCAGTGGGCAAGACTTTCGATTTTATTGGAGGACAGAGTTCTTCACATATTTTACACATATCGTACTTTACCATGTACTGATATTATACATTTATAAATTCTTTTCATGATTTAGCGAGACTCATTTACGTCCTCGAAAATATTTTACAATGTATACATAATCAGAATATCCAAGTTGCACAACCACGATCACTTGTTTTTAAACCCCAATATGCACAGCTAACTTTACTATGCTGCATATAAAAATTTCAGTGAATGTGCTCGTATATTCGTCATAGGAATGCTGGCCGCCCACGTAAAACCCCCTTTTTTGGGAGGAACTGTGTATCCGTAGCAAATGCACGAAATTCTATATCTTTTCGTTCTTTTCAGAACAGAATTTCTCAGACCATTCCTCAGAATATTGGAACTACGAATTTTGTCCAAGTTGTGCACATTGATTACGCTTCAACAATATTAAGTAACTAGCTAAGACATTCTATTAAATAAATTAAATGTTATATCCTTATCAATTTGAATAGCTATAGTTGTAAAGTTATCAGTACGAAGTCGAGCCGTAGAACTGAATTTCAATAACAACACGCGGGTTTTATCTCCCGCGTATTACCACGTGACTAACCACACGAGTAATTCGCACAAATCCTTCCGCGATTTTGTGCACCAGAACGTTAAGACATACATTCTTCGCTTTACTCCGTACCGCGAAGAACTTCAAATTTATTTCCCAGCAGTTAAGTTACAGTCTTGTTCGGCATCCAAGTTTACTAATACGGGACTATAAATGATTATAATATTACATCATGCTAAACACAGTACTTACCCGGCTCGTCTGAGTTTTCTAATGACTGGCAATATTTACAGCACTCTTTCCTCTTGGTTGGGTCATAGCAGATATACGGTTTCTCTGCGTGGCAGTCATATCTCCTGTCACCGTACCGGCAATCTGAAACGTTCGTGGTTTTAAAACATTAATGAAGTCACAACTGATTAAAAGTTACTTTTTTCTTGCAAACGTCATACTATGTATACATGTATAGTAAGGCTAATGGCTTATGACTAGCAGTGCCCAAGGTTATAAAACTGAGCATGGAAACCAGTCTCAAATCTCAAGCATCTGATTGGCTGAAATGACGACTAGTCAATCTCAGCTTTATAACCTTCAGCTCAGGCTGAATTCAAAGAAAACTCATTGTGAAACATGTTGTTGGAGGAAACAGAATGCTCAAACACTCATATCGGACCGTTGAAAATATATGCGATTGATTAAATTATTAATTAAAAATAAAACAACAATCTTTGAAGTGAAGTCGACAACTTGCGGAGTCGGCATTAATTGTCATGCATTTTCCGCCGTTAATTTAAAACGTATTAAAACTTACAAGATTTATAAGGAAACGAAATGAAACGGTGTTGCGTCACGAACTAAAAAATATGGAAAAAATACTTTTTGCCAATTGGGTGCTTTTACGAGTTTACACATTCTGGCTGCCTTGTACTGCTCTTAATTATTCGTGTGCATAACATACCTTGTCCCAGGTCAGCAGACTGGTCGTAGTATGTGCAGGTCTCACAACACTGGGCGGCTCGCGCAGAGTCATAGCATTGGTAGGGTGAAATCGACGAGCAATTGTTTTCTTTGTCACCGTAACGACAATCTGTTAATTTAACAACAAAATTAAATGACTGCATCTAAACCATTCTGTATGTGTTAAATAGAAAACCATGTTTTCAAAACGATTAATTATGTAGCAAAAGTTTTATCATAACTGTATTAGGAAGCCATAGTTTACAATAAATTATATGTCATTTTGTATGAAATTTAATTTTCACTAAATATATTGGATGGCGGGCAGCGGTGTCAAAAAGAGATTTCTTTCACTTAGCCAAACGCAACGTTAAAGAAACTAAGGAAATACATTGGAATCAATCTCGAGGATATTCACTGTAAGGAATGTTAGAGAATATTTAATTACTACAATGAAGGTTGAAGCATCCATATTCACTTGCAGTACATACTTTAATTTATATACGAAAGCCTTTACTGACGGAAGGTTGAAACATATTCATACACTGTGCGGAAGGTTGGGTTATATTTTACGTAAGTATTTACAGTACGGAACGTAGGGTCGTGTTAACTTACTGTACGGAACACAGAGTCGTGTTAACTTACTGTACGGAACACAGAGTCGTGTTAACTTACTGTACGGAAGGCTGGAACGGCGGTAGTAGTGGCAGGTTTCACAACATTCTGTCTCTATGCTAAGGTCGTAGCAATCATGGAAGTTTATAGTGCGACATTTACTTGGACTGCGATCTCCATACTTACACGACTCTATAAGGACAAAAAATTTACTATGATAAAATTTTGCTGAAATAACATTAGCCAGTAAGTATTTCGCAAACAAACTGAATAACATTATGACAACTATTTAGTTATGACAACATCTATAATTCAAATAAAATTTATTATGTTATGACTGGATAAGTAGACAGTCAGGTGGTAGCTATTAAGTTAAACACATGTGGTCTAGTGGCAGATATAAGGGAGTTTAATTTTCTTCCAATTATTTATTATCGGAACATAAAGAGATCAGATTCGTAAAACGTTTTACTCATTATTCATATTGGAATTTACATCTTTGTCACGTGACTGTCTAGCTATTAATAACATACATTACCTTAAGTTAAAAGGGTTCACCTACTCTGACAACATTTATGATAACAAATAGAAAAGCTAATGTGTTAGCAGATCTTAATCATTAATAATAATAATAAAAGGTCAGAGAAGACAGCCATTGATAAAAGAACAAAAAAAGGATAATATGCTTTTAAGTCACACATTTCTGCTGCTTTGAACAAAAACAAATTTAATAGTAGAATTAGCAAAGGTATAAACAATTAAGGTTTAGTACAGCGTTCGAACAGCGTTAACATGCATAAAATAAATAACGGTTCGGAAGTCAGACGTTTCATTTCAAGGATAATGGGATACTTCTGTTACAAGTTCAATAATAAGAGAGTTAGTAACAAACAAGAACATATATAAACAAGAATATTCATATAACGATAAGTCGGTTAGATGTATGCTGAAAATATAAACTGATTATTATCAACTGTAAAACAAGACCCATTTTGCGTTTGTAAGGTCAACTGCAATATTAAAAAAATAGTACTTCTTATTAATTTCGTCATAATGTATTTCTTTAAATGTAAGAAACAATGGCTGCAAGAGGAGACAGCATGCTCCACCATCAAAGGGAAACTTTGAACGATACATTATATGGATATCACGTACTAGTATTAATACATTACACGATTGACCCATGAACTTTTTTCCCAGTGACGGGGTAGGATATTTGTGTAAATTATCACAACATAAGTATTTTAATTTGACGACTTTCAATTTACAAAAATTAACTTGACAAGCAAGAAGTAAATTAAGGTCGCTAACGTGTTTGTATTGGAAGAACATTATTCAATAACTAATTCAAAATAAACAAGATCCCCGAACTTTTCTTGAAAGTATTTTGATATTGAAATTAATTTACTAACGCAAAGCAGGTTTTTAATAAAAACAAGAACATGTTGTAACTGTGATAAACCTTCTACATAGATAGCCAGATAATAACAAGTTTCACAACAGTCGGTGTTGACCTTGTCGTTGTAACACTGGTACGGCAGAACTCTCCAGCATCGCTGGTCCTTCACGTTACCGAACTTACACTGCTCTAAATACCAGATATATACCGTAATCACAAACAACTAACAAGACCCGTACCATATTTCTGGTGTACAAAAGCACAATTTGAAACATTTGAGGAGGATATGTTCCAAGATGATAAAACAGAGAATGGAGACCTGACTAAAATCTCAAGGATCTAATTGGTTGAAAATGCGACTAGTCTCCATTTCAGCCATTCAGATGCTTGTGAATGAGACTGGTCTCTTTTCTTAGTTTTATAATCTTTGACAAGGTAATATTTTAAGAAGCGGACTTCATGTGGAGACCCAGCCCCAGTTGCTATCAGGGAAACGACAGTAATAGAAAAGTCATTTGAAAAGGTTACTTTATAGAATTTATCATTATTTTATCTGATATCTTAATAATACAAACTTATGTTGGTTCCAAACTCCAGATGCACTGTAATTGAGATTTTGAGTGTATTCTTAGGCAATTTTATCCTTTACTTCAAGGGATATGGATGTTATCGATGGACAAGCTTTTAGATCCAGACTACGCGAATTCGACTTAAAATATTGCATGACACAAATCAAAATTTATAAAATGATGTGATAACAAATTAAATGTTGTAAAAAAAATACATTTTCCATTTTAATAAAATTTTAACAAAATTATAAAAATGGAGTAAAATTTTTTTCATAAAAATGGTCCATCAAAGGTTTCGTAACGTTGCATGTCTTTTTGTATCAATGTATAAAACCCAGATCAAGAATGATCTGTATGGTTTGACGCATAACTGCAGTTTCTTTTTTGCTATTTATTACTACGCGACTGAGTAAAAAGGCAGGCAATGTAGTTTGTAATTTATCTTGCAATTTCGTCTTTAATTGTAAAAAATAAATAATACTTCACGAATTCTCCATGTCCTATAGGGTCTGCTGATGACATAAAGCAAACCCGATTCTTAAATGCAGTGCAGCAGGGTCGTAGCTCCGCCCTTAAAGTAGTTTCTATCCCAGAGTTCCTGGCGCCAACGTACACAGGTCATGTCTTGGACCGTGAACTGTGTTTTATACATTGTTTTTGTATAGATGATATGATGGAGCACAAAATGACAGAAAATTATAATTTAAAGGATGTGTAGAGTATTTCAATATTCAAAATTGTTAAGTTAGAATATAACGAAATAGTGTTTCAGAGTTTGGAAGTTTTTTTAATAACCCGCTGAACTGTGATTATCCACCTCTAAATGGATTACCCACCGTTAAGATGCGAGTTGTTGATGTAGTAGTCAAGACACGTGTAGCAGCACTCTCCGAGTGTCAACGTGTTGTAGCAATCGCGTGGTTCCTTTAAGTAACAACTTTGTGGCTCCGATGTCGGGCATTCTGAAATGTGTATCCAGAAAAAGTTAAAAATGATAAAGATACTAACTGTTAAGGGGGCATAATATACATAGCTTTTAAGATAAACATTGATCGGTGCACTGGCGCTTGACCAGCCGCCCCACCCCCTGCCAACCCTTACTAATACGCCCATTTTTTGTAAAAATGGTGTCAAGTCTCTAATATTATAGCGTTCTGATTGGTCGAACGATTTGTGTGCAAGGTATTTAGCGTTCTGATTGGTCGAACGATTTGTGTGCAAGGTATTTCCCGGACTACGTCAATAGTTCTACCAATCAGAACGCTCCGACCAAAAGCGTCGGGGATTTCCGGAAGTCGCACGGGGGTGAAGAATCTATGAAAAAATAACCTGCATTTCGGAGGCCGTTTTATGTTGAATATTACGCGTATTTCGAGCTTTTGGTGAGACTTTTTGACATTTACTGTTAGATCATACCCTCTTGCGTTGAACCAAACAGCTGTCAGGCTGGAACCCACAGTATTGTAGGAGAAACAGCCTCTCGAACGGGGCTAGGGTCTGGAGCCGTTCCTGACCATTATTCAATTATATACATAGAAATATTTTTTTTTTAGAATTCGATTTTGACGGTGTATTTTCGCTTTTTTTAATAGAATGGAATAATATTAGTGACTTGACACCATTGTTACAAAAAAGGGCGAATTAGTAAGGGTTGGAAGGGGGTGGGGCGGCTGGTCAAGCGCCAGTGGATCGGTGCTGATTATTTTTGTCGCGAAAAAAGTGCTCCATTTATTATTTAGAAATTGTACAACAATTATATATATATTTTTCGCAAGTCAACAGAATAAAATCGCCAAGCGCAGTAATGCAAAGCGAAAAGATCTCAAGCGATATAACGTCAAGCGAAATAAAAAGAAATCACGCGGAGAGAAATAACGCATGGAAATAATTTGATGAACGGAATTATGACGACGTCAAGCGATACACTTAGCATAAAACGAAAACAGCAAGCAATAACGCATCTAGAGAAGTCACAAATGTAACTAAATGCCAAACAAACAAAAAACAACACGCAATTTTACCTTTGATATGGAGGGGTTTTGCACGCGGTTTTTCTATTGAGCACAAAATAGAACGTTCTTGTCCGAGGCGTTTTTAATTAAGGGGAAACAACTTACTGTTATCTTGTAGAAACTTGCATGTCTCACAGCACTCGTTTTGTATAACTTTGTTGGTACAGTTGTTTATAGTGACGCCCGAACAATCCCGTCTGTCACCATACGCACACTCTGTAAGGCATAAACAATGTTTGAACAAGGGACATTGCATAATCCAGAAATGGTGTCAGCAAGCTGACATACCAGTTAATAAACCAGCACTACGCCATATTACATGACTTACATGAAGTAAGGAAGAAAGATCAAACGTATGTAAAATTCTGCCTTGGGATGTGATTAAATTTATACAGATGGTATTGTTCATCTTAATTATACACTTTGTATCAGTTTCGCATATAAATCTCTATCTACAATACGAGACTAAATAAGTTGAAATAAGTTAAATAACCTGGGAAGTTGTTGTTGGCGAGGGCAACACAGGTCTCACAGCAGGTATCTCGGGTGGACGACAGGTAACACTCCTTTCTGTCTATGGTGTCACATTTCAGGTTCCTGTCTCCGTACTGACAATCTAAAAATAGCAATGACGATGATGGCGATAGCGATTATGATGATGATGAGATGATGATGATGATGATGAGATGATGATGATGATGATGAGATGTTGCTGCTGCTGCTGATGATGATGATGACAGAAAAGCCTTCAGAAAGTTCGTGACAACTTCGGAATCGGAATAGGCCTTAGGTATAAACTATATCCATATATCATGCTGTAAGAATTATTGTTTAAGCACATATTTGGCGAATAAGCCCAATCTTCTGATTAGCTTTCTGATTCCTGAAAGGCTAGCTAAATTAGACAAGAACCAGCAGTAAAAGAACAAAACACGATGTGTTACTGTTTCAGATTAAAGAGAAAGTCTTCCAAATAAGGTTCAGAACAGTGCGGTTAATACGTCACTCGCATTGACAAAATGCAGAAACCTCTAAATGAGGACCACCTCTGGGCCCAAGATCACAAAACTAAGATTTAAGATCAGCCTCAAATCTCAAGGATCTGATTGGCTGAAATGGCGACTGATGCTTGAGATTTGAGACTGATCTCCAGATTTAGTTTTATGATCTTGGGTTCTGCTACTTGACAAATGTGGTCTTGATAGTGAGTTATCAGTCACTGGTTGCGATTCAAAGATATAAATTAGTGCAAAACTGTTACAAGGAACATTGAAGTAGTGGTCTTATTTATCGGAGTGGTCTAAATTGTGTGTTTGTCTTTATGAGGGGTTATACTGTAATTTTTCCGATACTTGGAATGTGTCGGTAAACAATTATTTTGTTTTCTTGACAGTGGCTTTCAAGGCTTGATTTTTTTTCAGAAAGTGGGTTTTGGTTTTGGGGTGGCACTCTTAGGTTTCTAACATTATGATTTCCATCTTTCTGGCAATAATTTCTTACTTAAATCAAATATATACACCAATGAGATCCAGAAACCACTGAACCACTCTGGGTACGCCGTGCACTGACCACGTCTTTTTCTTGTCATTCAAATTTTTATTTTATTTAATGTTAATACTTAATATAATAAAATATTATTTGTAAACAACAGTAGATTATTCAGCCGAAGAGAAAAGAATAGAAGAAAGCTACCGACTTAACATAATCCGTCTACTCATTATAGGTTTGTAAATAATATAGTTATTTTCTGACAGAGGCAATGAGAGAGAAGAATAAAAGAAGCAGGATTAACTAGCTAACATTACCTGGGTATTTGGCGTTTCTCAGGTCTGCGCATGTGCCGCAGCAGTCACGTTCTATTGTTGCGTTGTAACAGTCGCTGGTAGCAATCCCAGAACACACCGAGTCCGCCTTCCGATTGCCATATAAACAGTCTGTAAATGAACGCAAAAATATGTTAACCACAGTTTTTTGAAGTTTTAGTTATTTTTGTTAAAATTCCTTAGACAGTTGTAATAATATACTTTGATATAATAGATTCTGTGGATCCATTATTTCATGTATACGATTGCTATTTATTTATTATATGGTATCAAAAGAAGAATTAAAATATGAAATTAATTGAAAGTAAAACAAAGTGACGAAACAAGATAGTTATTGAACCAGAGAGAGAGAGAGAGAGAGAGAGAGAGAGAGAGAGAGAGAGAGAGAGAGAGAGAGAGAGAGAGAGAGAGAGAGAGAGAGAGAGAGAGAGAGAGACCTTTTCATTACACATTTTCAAGTTTTTGCCAGTATATGTTCTTGCATACATATGTTTGTCCTCAGGTACAGCTGCAATACATGTGTGCAGAAATCTTTGTGGTGTAATAATGAAGGTTTCATGACTTTTATCCAACAAATACGTATTTAGGCCTTAAATTAGTACGCCTCTTAAAGCAACTCGATCTTAACCTATAATTGTGGAAATTATATCTTCTCATACAAAACTATCATATTACAAGGTATAATGATCATTACTCAGTGTTTCGCATCTTTCAAATTTTTATTCAATTTGAGCTTTTTATTTTGACATTTTACACGACACATGATTTTTTTTTCGAAATAATTTACATCATTATTTCAACAAACATATTATGTTCTGCTTTTCGCTCGACCGACGCGGTCATAATCAAACAAAATAATTATGCTCTAATTTGGGCTGTCCTCTTATAGCCATGCCGTGAACGGAGTTATAATATTGTTTTTGTATATGTTCTCTTGTTTATGTATTGTACATACAGAGAAATGCAAATGAAATAAACTTGAAACTTGAACTTGTAACTGGAACGTTTTAAAATGTTGAACAGATATGATATAACTTTGAGCGAAACAGAAAGAAATTTAAGATATTCCTACATAAGGTCCTATTCATTTCAAGTACCTTATTAATTAATTTGTGTTGCTGCTAAACCTTTCCTACTAAAACACTGAAACGTAGGTTACCTAATTACAAGATAACAGACGAAACCTGCTCCTGAGCACAAGTTAAAACTGGCATTTTAAAAATGATTTATGATGGCTGAAGTTATTAACAGCAATAAATTCTTTGTGACGTTTATTAAGATTCTTGTTAAGGTTTTACCCAGCTTTAAATTGCTATGTGCACTGACCTGGTTTACTGGAATCCGCCATCCAGTGACAAGCTTCGCAGCATCTGTTAGCATTCTGGTAACACATGTACGACTCGAGCTTCTCACTGCAGAACGACGGGTCCCTGTCACCGTAACGACAACCTGAAAACAGAACACCTTTTATGCACGTACCAAGGCAGAAAGAACTACATGTATTCCTTTTCAAATGCAAAGAATCTATAAGCGTCTTCTAACGAAATTTGATTTAGAGGGTCTAAACATCTAACTACATGTCCTTAGCAACTGCATGAACCAGGTATATGTGCATGTGTTTTTCACAATTGCTCGTATTAGAAAATCATAAAAATTATTAGTTTCTGTTCGTGGGAGATTAAATAACAGATATCTTTTACAGATCGTTAAAATATATATTACTGAAAGAATTTATGAAACTAGATCTCGGCCTAAACCTCAGCCGGTTTTCAATATTTTTTCACATTTCAAACATATTTGATGAGCATTTTACATACTGTACAAATAATATAATTACTAGAAACATTTGTCTTTCTATTAATAGAATTCCATTGCGTGGCTTATTAGTGAGAGAAGATACATGTACCACGATCAACTATGATTGGAAGTATTGTATTTAAAATCCACAAAATACATGCTTGGAGAAACATGAGCACTGATGTATTACTGTAGACGTCGTCTCTGTGTGGCTTTTACAAGTACATTTACTGGTCAAACATAATAAACATTCTGTACCGTCGATTTTGGGAAACCTTCTCTCGGCTATATCATTGCAGGTTTCACAGCAGTTTTGCTCAGTGGACGGAAAGTAACACTGCTCGTCTGCCAGACTGGTACACTGCCATGGCCGATAGTCACCAAATGGACAGTCTGTAACACAAATGACAGTATCTCACTTTAGCGGAGAAATCTCCAGTTAAGTTACGTTTCACATATTATCTGAGCCTGAGATCCTGAAACCGTTTCTAAACTCCATATAAAATAAATAAAATAAGTAGCTCTAATAAAATGTGATGTACAACTACACTGCAGGTACAGGCACTTATGAAGGCTTGCCTTCCCATCCCACCCACCTCCCCCTTCCCATCCCACAACCTCCCCCTCCTCCTTTCTATCCTATTCTGTTGCCTGTCATTGGAAAATAAATGGTATTATTAATGTCTGACAGTTATATTACTAGACAAGAATTCCTTTTAAGATTTTTACTTTTACTTGTACCATTCAAAAATGTGAAAACTGACTCAAGGCGATTAATACAAATACACAAGTCACAAAATAAACAAACACATTTTTAAACAGAACAATCGGATTCAAATCCCTAAACAAAAAATCAAATCTTATTTGATAGAACTATAATACGTGCTTACTTGGAATAATTTTCCTGTAGTCATTACACGCGGAACAACATTGTGAGAAGATTGTTTGATTGTAGCAAGCATCAAGCTGTTGTCTGACAACATCAAAACATTTCATCCAGCCATTCATTACAACACCCGGCGAGTCCTGCAGACCGGGGCATGTGGTCGCTGAAATAGGGTAGTTAAAGTCATTTCAAACACACCATTAAATTAAACATACAACAATCTTTTGTGTGTTCCAACGACAAAAAAGGTATCACTGAAACAACCAAACTTATTTCTGCAGGACGTAGAAGCACTGACATTCGCTGTTTAAGTCGTAACAGTACTTACATTCGTCCTTCATTAACATTGGCTCTGCAGAACGTGCCGGCAGTGACATTTGTTTTTTGCAGGATTTGAAAGTGGTGACATTCGTTCTACATAATCTGGAATCACCGACATTTGTTCATTACGACGTGAAGACAATAACAATTGTTCTGCAGGACTTGGAAGCGCTGACATTCGCTCTGAAGAACAAAGCACCGACAATCGTTACGCAGGACATTCGTACTGCATGACTTGGAAGCACTAACGTGCCTTCTATAAAACGAAGCAATGACACGTTATTCAGGACATATGATGGTACAGAAATGCGTTCTGTATGATGACGTAGCGGCATTAACATTCGTTCCGCATGATGTGGAAGCACTGGCGTCCGTTTTGCAGGATATTGCAACACTGACGTTTTTTTTTACTGCAGAATGGCCGCACAGACATTCACTCTGCAGACATGGGCTGAAGGTTATAAAGCTGAGATTGGAAACCAGTCTCAAATCTCAAGCATCTGATTGGCTGAAATGGCGACTGGTCGCCATTTCAGCAAATCAGATGCTTGAGATTTGAAACTGGTGTCCATGCTCAGTTTTATAACCTTGAGCACTGATGGCACTGAAATTTCGTTCTACAGGACCTGGCAGCATTGAGATTACTATGCAGACATAACAGCACTGACATCGTTGACTGCTGTAGTTGGTGATTCCAGTGATTTGATTATTGTCGCAGCGTATATATTTACTTATAAAATAGCACGAAAGGTGGTTAAATAGAGTTAAAAAAGTGCGTTGAAATGAGTTGGAAGATTTATGCTTACGTGTTACCCATCCTAGCTGGCACGTGCCGCTCGGGACCGGTGACTGTGTGTAGTCAAACTGCACGTCAAACTGACACATGTTCTGACTGTTGCTGTACACAGGGAATGTGTTGTTCAAGTACCAGACTGCACTGGTCGTCACTTGTGCTGCCTTGAAGTTTCCAAATGCCTATAAGGTATATACATTTTAAACGTACGTAATTGTTTAATCAAACAGTGTATTTTAACTTTGTTTTAAGTTTGAATATAATTATATTTTTGCTCTTGCAGCAAACAAAATATGTTGGAAAATATAAGTTCATGTGACAAATTGTAAAGTTGCCTCTTTAAATTACCACCGACTCACCTATTGAATAAAAAATGCACAAGTATCGTTATTTTGGTCACCAACATTCTGGAACAAATTGTACAGTTACGCTTTAAAATAGCTCCCTCTCACTTACCGATTTAAACATTTTTAAGAGTTGCGCGTGGACTGTAAAAATATAGGTAGATACTTGAAAACAATTATGAGACCAGGGTCCAGGATCATAAAAACAAGATTGGAGTCCAGTCTCATATCTGGAGGATCTGATTTACTACGATTAGTATCTATTTCAGCCAATCAGAATTTTAAGATTTGAGACAGGTCTCCAGTTTTACTTTTATGATTTTGACCACGGTATTAAAATCTTCAAGTTCACAATAAAAAGTCTCAGTGGTTTGGTTTACCTCGAAGTTGCTACATATTTTGTCGAGGACAATTGTTGTGGTAAACTGTCCGGGTGGGTAAGGTCCTGTGCAGGGCAATGAACAGCGAGCCTGGTACCCGTACACATTATTGTATGCATAGTTGTTCAAAAATATCAATTTCTGCTGGCCTACAAAACAAGATTTTAAACGATTTTATATACACGTGATTGTTTATGTTTTGTTCTAATAAAGTTTTGATAGACTACGTGTTGATATGATAACGGGAACCCGAAGCGTTCGCTTGAGAATAAATTGTAAGTGAAACTTTTAAAATTTTATATATTCAGACTTTTTCAAATACTTTCTGGCTGACAGTGTATTGTTTGTATTTAATTTAAAATGTATGTTTAGTTACAGTATTTTTTTCGAAGTCTGTAATACCGAAAGTTCAACAAGGCGATTTTGAGTGACGGAACAGAACATACATAAGCGTGGAGTCAGAGGTATTGTGAATGTAATGACAAACTTTCAAAAGTAGTTTATTTGATTTTCCCTCTGCATAATAATTGAACACGCGTATGATTTACAGCACTTCATTGGTTGAAAAACTAGGTGAGAAGCCAACCAAAAAATAACATAATGAATCTTAAAGTGAACAGCGTCGATCCTGATCAGACGGCACGGAGATGCCGGCTAATCTGAAACTACACTGTTCGTCCGGGCATATACCATGGAATAAAGGGAAAATAAAATACACAGACAAATGTGAGACTATGTGCTAGTCTATATTATCGGATTGAGCTATCACAAAACGGTCGGTAAAGCCTATAACACATTAGCATTTTCTAGTCACGCGAATTGTTCATCTGCAGTGCATTGTTTTGAAGACGGTTTTGGTAGTTTCAGATTCCACAATGGTATGAATTTTACTTATTAAAGACCTTTTTGCATATTTCATTTCTTTTTATGGTAGTTTTATTTCAAGAAAATTTAAATTCCGTAATATATTGGCAAGGGAGAGACCTTTTTCTTAACAAGAAAAGTATAACACACACGTGTTATATGTGGACGACATTCATGCTAATGATGTAATGTCCCTGAGCCAAGTTGTGGTTGGATCCATGTGATTGTAGATATGAAGTGAATAGTTGTTTGACCTATGATATGAAATAGAGATCAAGTATAAGTAGCTATATAAGTGGTAAATTTTATTGAATACCACATATGACTGGCAATGATGTGATTATGATTTCTTGAAGAATATCAGAAAGATCTCTGGCTAGAGGGAAGTGGATGTTGTCCAAATAAGTTAAGCAATGTAGTAAAAACGTTTAATTAGAATAGATATCACAAAAGATAGACATGAGAACTTCTGACATAAGTAGATGTTGCAATTAAATGATATAAAGTAAAAAGGTATTTTATGCAATCCACATTAGTGGTAAGAAATCTTTGATCACAATGAAATAGTTAAAGGTTAACAAGAACCTTTCAATACAATATATGCATGCAAAGGGAGAGCAATTGAAGTAAGCTGTGTCCGAGTTTCATGAATACAGTTAAATTTTGATGTAAAAATAGAAACTGCTGTGAGGGGTCAGCTCAAAGATATCACGCACAATGACGTATTACGCCGTATCCTCACGAGATATACATTCGCACATCCGAATAAAATTTCCCTGCAAATAAAAATAAAGTTTTATCAAAGAACACCTAAAACATATTTAACAAAAATAAAAAAATCCAGACAATTTACCAAATGCAAACAAATTACTTTGACATTTTCCCTTATCAAACATAACTTCCGTTATTGAAAGTTCTTCTACCCTGTCCAAATCACTCAACAATTTCACTTCAAAAACTAAGGTTTCTACCCATAAAAACGTTCATTACAATACATTATTTTTCTCAAACAATAATTTTGAATGCATAAGTAACAAAACTCACGTATTTACCAAAACAACGTCTTTTCTAAACTTTTTTAGTAACACTCTTATCTCTCTTGGGTCAAACTAGATGGACGTATTAAATATCATCTATTAATAGTTAAATAATAAATATAATACATGACCCATAATTCGTCCAGAAAAAAATACTTGTGTATCAACTTACGTCGGTGTCTATTCAACGATTTCGATTGTGTCAAATTGCAAACGGTGTACAGGTAAAATTCAAAACCGTGTGAAATCGGAAACTACCGCAAACGTCTTTAAATGTAATGTTCAGAAATGAAGAATCAATTTTACCGTCTTTTTTAAATACCCAACAGATAAATATCATATATACTATTGAATGCTACATATAACAGGCCTTTTAAAGAGGTTGGAAGCCTTCGGCACATTCGATAATCTGTCTAGTGTTTCGGTTGTAAGAAAGCCAGTTAATGGGTTAATATGATAATACAAGATATACGTTAGTTCAGATCTCCATTATTCCGCCCCAGATCTACCAGATATGGTTATATTCAGCTGTATATATTTTACAAAAAAACAATCATCTTTTAAAATAGCTTCATATATAAGTTAAGCATTTCTATGCATTTCGTGAATAAATGGGATAACATCAATGCCCCAGGTTAGACATAAGTTAGATCGTATCTACAAAAACAAATCATCTGCATAGTTTAAATGCATTTTTCTTAACATTTTTTCATCAACTTTATATGAACTTCGGAGGTACTTATTATATACCCTAGCTGACAGGATACTTTGTAAAGAAGCGTGGTCTAACGTCTTGGAATCACATGAAAGCAGTTCAGGATGCAACTTAAACATTTCGGTTAAGTTTATTCAGTTCAGTTCGATTGGCAATAAACTGTAATAAAGTATGAATGAATCATTTTGAACTGTAACTTTTTTTAACTTTTGGATTTCCTCAACTGATTTGTTTTAAATGCAAGCCTACGTTTTGTTGTAAAATGTGTCATACAGTGCAAATTATGTGTGAATCACTCTACTTGACTCTATAGAGTATTTCAATATTCTAAGTTTTATGGTGTTAATTTTACCAAAACTATTTCAACAATTTAAGAGTCAGTGAATATGTGATAGAATATGTAAATACAATGAAAACATACAGTTCTTAAACTATAAAACTAAATTTGTTCGAACGATGATATAATTTAACCTGTTCTACCATTCCTTGAAATAGCTTCTCCCTCATACAAATAACAGTATGAAACAACTTTAAGCTATAAATTGCAAGGGATACGGTTTTTATATAATGTGCGACCAGTGTAGATCCAAATCACACGTCTTGTCTGATCTAGATCTAGTCGCTTTTAGATTTATAGGATTATTACTGCCGATAAGCAATAAGTGTAGATCTAGATCACACTAGACGGATGCACAGGCTGATCTGGTGTTACACCGGCCCATGTGATAAAAGCTTATATCCCATAGAGTAAACGCGAACGTGCGTTAAATCTAGCTATACTTTGAAATTCTTTATTGTGTTTTTTAAGGGTGCAGAAAAGTTTCTTTTATATTTCTCAAAATATTAAGTGAGCCCTATCTAGGTGTTTTTGAAGAAAAAAAAACTGCGCCGATACATGCTGCGAAATAAATGCATCGAATCAAAATGTTATATTTCCTATAAGTCAACTCTTTTGGATACCAAACAGATGGGGGTTTCTTTATCTGTATTTTTTGTTCTTGCAAGTCGACTCACTGTTTGTTTGTCGAACCATCTGTGTAATAAGATCATTTCAGTTACAATTCATGCATCCACGAAGTACATAGATAATGAACTTAATATTCAATACATAATGTCATATATATACTTATAGATCTGTTCTGTTTTGTTGTATACATATACATTAGTTTTGAAGAATCCAGCGTTACAAAAAGATTGACAACCTTAATCAGAGATGGCCTGTCGTTTCAGTGAATCGGTCGTAATAATCGAGAACATTGAAACCTCTTTAATAAGACCACCTTTATGACTGGACAAAAGAGTGGTCTTTTATCGAGGTGGTCTTAATTTCGAGGTTTTCTTTAAATGGGTTTTACTGTACATAATTGAGGACCACAATCTTATTGGATTAAACATCATATTCGTCTGTACCCAACTTTAAAAGTTTAATTCTGCCTCGCGTTTGTCATGCTGTTGTTTTTTCCCCTCAATTAATGCATGTGCATTTAGATAACTTGACATATACGTGTTATAAAATTCTCAATCTATAAACTTGAATGGTCAAATTAAAATTATCGCGTCAAAATAATATGATATTGCTACAAAAGCGATGAATATTTTGTATTGCTGAGCTTTGAGCAGATGTCCGGTAGCCGGACCAATAGAGCGGCGGTATAGAAGTCAGATTAGCATTCATTTGACCGTTTTCTAGAGATTCGGTAATCCAAATATATAATGTTGTTTTAATAATGATTTACATAAATGATATAATTTGTTTTAAAAAAGCCATTGATCTGTTCGGCATTATTTAGGGTATGTGTACTCATTAGTCGCAGATGACGGTATCCAATCTCAGACAATTTAACAGTCCATGCTCCAATATCAACAATCGGAAACGAGGGTTTAAAGAATAAAACAAATCAGAAGCGAGAGTTCGGAGTAAGGTCTTCAGTATCGTTCTTCTAAGGAAAGCCCATAAAACATACAAACAAACCTGTCACTGAAGACGCTGACAAGATTATCATCACAAACAACGAACATAGTACTGACGAATCTTGTACGGTTAACTCCATTGTTATTGAATTATTCCTGTTCTAAAAAGGAAATCACTATATTCTATATTTTTTCCATATACACAGGACGTTCACACACTACCAATTTCCACAATATTTTGAATAAGTTAAACATTAAAAAATATGACAAATCGCACTATTTCTCAATAGTTTTCTCAGGTTACCAAAAAAGGGATTAATCCTATTGTTCAATCATTGGTTTACTCCCGTGTCATAAAAAGAGCGAAATTCTCACTTTGTAAACAAAACATGTAACCGTCAATAAACATACATGTGGAATTTGTCATTAGATCATTGTATAACAAAAAATTCCTTTGAGCAATTGTTCAACAATAAAAGCTATAACATCGCGTATAATGAAGGTGTAACATTTATCCCGGGGTAAGTATAGATGTGAGATCTGAAGTCCCGATATCCACGCTCTATTGAACTACTAGTCTTTCACTTTTTAAACTATGACTAAAGTATTTAACTATTTATACCCTATACGGGTAGTTTAATGCTAAAACACATATTTTAACCGCAGTCTAGTACCTGACTCATTCGTTTTCAATTAGAAATTCATGATCATGTTAACCTTAATATGACTGACCCTCCATAAATTATTAATGCAAGTATTTGTTTTCATTGTCCAGTGGTTTTTCAATAATACCCCGGGTGCGTTAAAGGTACTTCTACAAGATTTTCGCAAGAAATAAGTAAAAACTGACGAATGGTAACATGACCGTATAAGTTGTGTGGTTTGCTATACTGCTAATTTAACGCTGCCAGGCTGCTAACTTCATGTCGGTTTTAATGGCTCAATAGAACTTGTGTAATTTGTTATTAAATCCGACTAAATAAATAAAATGTACTTGATTTGGGCAGCAAGGCTGCCAACTTCACGAACAGAGTTGAGCGTTTTTCATCAGACTTACTGAACTGTAGCTGAATAATTTGATTACTTTAAACATTTTTTTCGCCGCTTTAAGGATTCCTAACATAACCAAAATATCCACATTAGTGTTGTAGAGGTTATCATTTCTAATATTTTCTGAAAATACGACTTGACAGTCACACTGCTTACGTCAACATACGAAGCGTCGCTTATTACTAAAAGGTGATGGGCGAATTCGACGAAGAGGATTATGGCGACAACAACAATGATAACGCTGAAGAGGAAACTACTGCTTCTAGCTGCTGCTGCTGAAATGCTCGCGTGATTTTTTTTAATTATTTCTTTTACTTCATTTATAAGGAAGCTATAATGTGGCATTGAGTATAGTTATTAAAGAAAATAAAAATTATAATAAACGATGATAATTGTCTAACACCTTCTTCAACATCAGGTTGAACGTTTTCAATCTGTCTCAAGGAATCATAACCGGCGAACGCTCGTTTATGTTGGTTATATATCATATGTTACATACGTATACATTACTAGCTGTTCTAAATGTAAGGTGATACCCCTTTAACGTGTATTTGTTGTTCAAATCGTGATTTCTTTATAAAAGGTTTCCATTTCTGGATATTCGGATTCATTAATCGTATTATTTCTACGTCAGATGACACTAAGTACATGTATCTTAGTCACGCTACCAAACAGGAAACAAAACAGTATCCGGAGACCAGTCTCCAATCTCAAGCATCTGATTTGCTGAAATGGCGACCGGTTCCCATTTCAGGCAATCAGATACTTGAGATAAATGACAGATCTCCAATCTTAGTTATATGATCTTGGGACCTGGTCCATCCTGGCAAACATTTGAATCCGTTGTAAAATGCAAAGGTGTGCAGCTGTCAATATAGACGAGTGAGTTGTTTGTATCCCAAACCGTGCAATGTTTACACCAGAAATCTTCGTGACACCATTCTACATCTCCATGACACCATCTTACATCTCCGTGACACCATTCTACATCTCCATGACACCATCTTACATCTCCGTGACGCCATTCTAAATCTCCATGACACCATCTTACATCTCCGCGACACCATTCTACATCTCCATGACACCATCTTACATCTCCGTGACACCATTCTACATCTCCATGACACCATCTTACATCTCCGTGACACCATTCTACATCTCCATGACACCATCTTACATCTCCGTGACACCATTCTACATCTCCGTGACACAAGTCTACATCCTCGTGACACCATTCTACATCTCCATGACACCATCTTACATCTCCGTGACACCATTCTACATCTCCGTGACACAAGTCTACATCTTCGTGACACTATTCTGCATCTCCATGACACCATCATACAACTCCGTGACACTATTCTACATCTCCGTGACACCAGGTCAAACCTCCGCGACAGCATGCTACATCTCCATGACACCATCTTACATCTCCGTGACGTCATTCTAAATCTCCATGACACCATTCTACATCTCCATGACACCATCTTAAATCTCCGTGACGCCATTCTAAATCTCCATGACACCATTCTACATCTCCATGACACCATCTTACATATTCGCGACACCAGTCTAAATCTCCATGACACCATCTTACATCTCCGTGTCACCATTCTTCATCTCCGTGACACCATTCTACATCTTCGTGACACTATTCTACATCTTCGTGACAAAAGATTTGTCGTACACAGACAAAAAATAACCCGTCATGCGGAACAACAAAGTTTTGCTTCAAACTAATAAATGACTAAAACCCTCTCGGAGGCGTCGCTCATATGGTCTCTGACATAATCTTCTCCGCCATAATTGTAATTATAATATGTGGTATAGAATATTGACATTGTCAAATAAGTCACCCTCGCAATATAAAGTCGTTATTATTATTATTATTATTATTATTATTATTATTATTATTATTATTATTATTATTATTTATTGTATACGACCTTCGCTCAATTACCCAGACACCATGACCTTGTTGACCCCGACCGCTTGAAGTTTCTCTTTTACTACGTAATTTCAACGCTTACAATAATTTTACATCCAGTGACGCCATATGAATAGCACATCTGGTCACAGTACGAATATTATACCAGATGGTGAAGAAATAACTGAACAGAACAAATAAACGTATTTAACCGAAGTGGTAATTGGATAAGAAGACGATTAGCATAAACAACAAGAGCGTGTCAACATAGTGTGACCAATGACCCCGATTACTTGTCCAAAACTGAGGCTTCATTTCTTAAGGAAAATTATAATGATTAAGAAATCTTAGAAAGAGTAAATGATAAAATGAACTGTTTTTTTCCCTCCTACCTCCATGTCATCATCAACTGTCGAGGTTTATGGACGAACATGAAGCAATGAACTTTTATGATGCCAGCCAGTTTAATGCTCTAAAAACAGAATATTTCAATTGCTGAAACTTAAATTCTATGCATGTTCTTGACTTTTGTGGTAGAGCCATGGTTTTTACACACGACACTCTGTTAAGGTTAACACTTTTGTATGGTTTTCGTAAATCTGTTAATATCTTGTTCTGCTTGTCTCTGGAGACTAAAATGTGCACAGGTTTTGACTTTTGAACCCGAACTGTGACATTGACCTTTGAGGCACGGCCATGGTATGATGCTCCGGAAACCAGATTTGTGACGAACAAACGGACTTCCGGACACTATATGTTTCCTATCCTCCGGGATCGGGGACGTATTAAACACATTGCGGGTTTGGAGATTTATTTTATATTTTAAGGGTAAAGAAATTACATTAACACATTAATGATATTTGGTATTATTGAACGCTACACAATGCTTATGTCATTAAGAGCTACGATAAAAAGCAAAGCTCTTCTATAACCTGAGAAATTATTACTTAACAAAGCACATGACGACGCCGGCGATGAGGAAGAGACCGCCGGCAATAACGGAGAACGCGAAGCCGACGTTGAGATCTGTGACGCTGAACTTCTGTCCCTTCTTGACTGCTGTAGCCCAGATAATGACGCCAACCAACATAAACAATGCTGAAACAAACCAAGAAGTTGTGTTGATGATAATGCGACAGTAGTCCAGCCCGTCTGGACGTTATCAGTGACGTCGTCTATCGACTTGCTACAGTAACGTCCAGAGACGCCGTATAGTAAAAAACGGAAATTTCATATACCTGTCTCGAACTAGACAAAACTGCAACGACAATTTCAACAAAAAGATTAAAATGAAAGAACGTAGCACTCAAAAACATATTTTCTTATTAATTATATATATATTACACGGAGGAGCTGCCTTTTTATTAAGACAAACGTCTTGAAACTTCGTAAAATATGAAGCGCTTCTGATTGCGTACATTTTACACGCTGTGACAAAATAGTGTTTACTGAGCGTAGCGGGATGTGGCGACCGCTTCCATAAGACGCCTCTTTCCGACAGTTTTGTCAATTAAAAAAGATCAAAACACAGCAATGTAGTAGTGTGCAGCGACGAAGTGTGAGCTTGATAGGAAAAAAAAGTTTATTTTTTTTTTAGCGACGCACAGCCTAGCTTGAATATAATGTTTGATACTGTATACAATTTTTTTTTATTTCTATGAATTTTAATGATTTATTTTTAAACTTTAAATTTTAAAAATGATATATAATTATGTGTGCACTTAAATAGCAATAGGTAAGTTTGATTAAATATACGTTTGCAAAGTAAACTTCTGGTGCTAAAATGCCGAGCTATAGTCGCGCGAACAGATAGCTGAAACCAAAGGTGGGTTTGTTGTTGTTTTCTGAACGTTAAACTGTTTTCGTGCTCATCAAATTGACTCAGTTGAAAGATTTAGCATTATTAGAAATAAAAAAAACTTCTTAAAATGCTTCAAAATGATAATAATTATTGTTTCATGTTTAGTTAGAGGCGGGGGGGGGGGGGGGGTGGGGGGGGGGGGGGGTGAGGAATGATACGAAGTGCACTCCCAAATAGTCAATAGCGTTTTTTTCTCCGTTGGTTCAGATCGCTGACGATTTCACGGTGGCTCTTGGTATCGCCTAAACCTTTTTAAATGCCGTTGGTTTTCGAATGCACCAGGAGATTTTAACAATTTCATAAAAAAGAATTAAAAATGATGAATCCTATAATAATAATTAAGTTTCACCTTAGATTCCCTGTGGAAAAAATACAATTATATGATCAGTGTATTAAGAACATTGGTTAAGTGTATCTATATCATTATCGGGGTGCAAGCGAGACGATTATCAAACCTGGGTAAAAACGGCGGGTTTTCAGGCACTGCAATACTTCGTTTTTTCTGCTTTAGTTTGCTTTACCTGCAGTTGCATTTTGTGGCTATGATAATGAAAATCATTTACCCATTCACAAGTATCAAGCCGCTTGTTTAACTCTTGGGTTGTGTGCACATTCTACAAGAGTCTATTAATTGATAGACCTTGATGCACCAAACATATTTACAAGTTTAAAATAACTTGAAATTTTATCAAGGTAGAAATGTTATACGGGGGGAGGGTAAAGCTACCGGCAATCTTATATATCCCGCAAAAAAATAACTTTGAAGTGCATGAAACGCTTTGTCTAGTTATCTAACCTGGCCGAGATATAATGCCCATAAACATTTCCACAAGTTTCATGAAAATCGGACAGCACCTATTTGAATAAGAGAGCGGACAAGAAGAGTTTGCCATGATTTTATAAATAAACGGCCATAACTCTGAAGTGCATGAAGCTATATGGCTGAGTATCAAACTTGACCGAGATAAAATTCCCATAAACATTTCCACAAGTTTCATGCAGATCGGACAGCACCTGTATGCATTATAGAGCGGACATGGCGTTTTATAAATAAACGGCCATAACTCTGAAGTGCATGAATCAATTTTGCTGATTATCGAACTTGACCGAGATATTATGCCCATAAACAGTTTCCCAAAATTTATAAAGATTGGACAACAACTGTTTAAGTTTGAGAGCGGACATCACTGTGGACGACTCCCAACCACCCGCCATGGCAGGCGTATAAAAACAGAAAGAAAACTTCTTGAACAGTACATTTATTCATATCAATGCAATTTTAATAAACAACCAGAAATCAATGGCATTTCATGTTATTTATCTGTAACAGACAAGCTTAAAATACAAATCAAGTTCAATATTTCAAGAGTTTAATAACTTCATATAAACAGACACATGCGCCAATTAATCTTGCTTGATTAAACAATTTTCTGCATGGATAATACCGGTAAACTCACAAGTGAACAATGTAGATCTAGATCAGTCTTCACATATGTGCAGTTTGATTAGGATTTTAACTGTTTGTTTAAAGATTCATTAAGTTATATCCCACCAAAAAATACAAATCTAGATCAAATGGAATAGATGTGTCAGCTTATCTGGATTTACACTGGATGAAAATGTGATAAAATGATCATCCATGGAGTGAAGATACAAGTTAATATATATAATTGCAAGTCCTTACAATTATTGGTTAAACTAATTTAGAAAGATGTGACAGATAGGAGGTTTAACAATAATTATCATGGTTTCTCTAAAATTCAAGCAAATTAATTGTTGATAATACAAGAATTTGTTACAAGTACACTTATAGTGAAAATAACAATAGGTTATAACTCTTTAGAGGGCAACTCTATAATTATATGCCACATAAAATGGAATTTATTTCCAATACAATTCCGTAGTTAAATACCAAAATGCTGATCTACAAAGATGGACTCCTGGATATTGTTAATTTAACTATAAAATAAGCAGTTGTGTTACTTCTAAAACCCTCAAATCAGAAAGTTTGATTTCAAGTTAGACTTTATAGAAACAAATCTTTTGCAATACTGTTTATATATAGCAGTTTTGTATTCATAGAAATTGAAAAAAATAATGCTCAACACATCAAAGAATAGACAATTAGTACATAATTAGGTCATTTATAATGTCATAAACTTATAAAATGTCAGCCTCCAATAAACATTTATGAAAAACAAATGCTTATGACTATGAGCAGGTGACTTATTCAGTGCAAAAGTAAACTGGTCCTCGGTGCTGTGATTTCTGTATATTGCAGATCAGACTGGTTGGTTGATATTTTAATTTTATTCTTTCCATAACTTCTTATGTGAGTCTGTGTCAATGTCTGAAAATAAATAAAAATTGTTTTTAATGGTAAAGTATATTCAGTAAAATGATTTTAAGACAAAATAAGAGTTGCATCACTACACCACACCACTGGTTAATTACCTTTATTAAATCCTTTTATTTTTAATAATTATTTTTAATTTAAAATAAAGATGTGAAATTGACCCATGGATGTTAACTAATCAACTATCAACTTGCTTGATAAGTTTTGACCAGTGTAATTCCAAGTGTGAGATTATCAGAAACATGTTAGAAAAAAAGCAAAATTCATTAAATATTTTCTGAGTTTTCCACAATCCACATTCAGCATGTCAGGTACTGGCTTTTAACTAGAAAGCAGTTATCCACCATGATGAATACATGCAGAAATATTTTTTTAACTGACCCAAAAAGTCCATTCTCTTTAAAGTATTTGATGACATAAAATTATTTTAAACATAAAATAAAAATAAATAATAAAAATATATAAAATACTTGTAAGAAATTACTGTAATTAGACTTACATAACTATCTCCATCTAGAGTCTTATACAACACCACTTAGTTCCAGATTCATTCAAATTCAGCATCTGAAATTGCAAATAAATCAATTATTTCCATTGAGCTGACAGAAAAAAAAACAAAATAAAATAGTTCCCATAACTTAATCATAATGAAGGGATTAAAATTATAGCTTTGAAAATCAGTGGCCAATTGACCCCCTGTGGAAAATTTTCAAGGGGTCATAATCAGCTTGGCCCGAGTCATATCATAACTTTACTAGCTATAAAATTGGTTTAATTTCCTTTGAAGTTATTTTCAATGGTCAAATAAGTATTAACTTCATATTAAGATGCAATAAATACAATATTTATCTTTATTTAAAAAAATGACCACTTTCTAAATTCTCCTGCATCAAAATGACCCCAAACTCAGTATAAGGTGGAGTAAAAAGAGAAAAAATTAAATGTGCTTGCATTAAAATGCAAGAATATGTATCTAATGAAATCCATGTAATGCAAACTATAACTTTCATTTAATGTTGCCTTTTACAATAAATTTAATTTTAAAAAAATTGGTAAATGATAAAAATAAAAAGATGTAAAATTTTTCTGATTCTAATCAAATAGAAAATGCGAGGTCTTAAAGTGACTTAATATTTCTGGATATATGTTCGTGTTAAAGACCTTGGATTCCAGTAACCAGACCTCTAGATTGCCAGTCTACAGTTGACTTTTTGTCCGGACCAGAATTCTAGCCACTGCATACAAAATATCAATGAATGGTCTGGCTTAGATTAAAATAATAGTAAACACATTACGTTTATTAAGCATGTCAATGATGAAGAAATAAATGTTTAAAAAATTCAGTAAAAAAAGCTTACGATCTTACGCCTAACAACGCCCAACACTGTAACAGACGCCGTGATGAATTCCGTGCCTTTCACTGTTTCAGTTTGTTTATCAGCCAGTTACACACATCATAAAACACTCTCAGTTTAACGGCAGAATCAAATACGATTTGTCCATCCTCAATATTCCAAATCTCCGGTTAAATCTCATAAAAGAACCAAACATATTGAAATGTTCTTCTGTTTACTTCCAAGTCACTTTGTTCTCTACCCCAACACCGGAAAATAAAATGCCGGTTATGCGGTATAGATCGGGTATGGTGCGTAGCTAGTTTTAGGTCTTTTTCTCGTTGTACACAGTCATATCTAAATAATTTTATGTGTTAACACATAGAACATGTAGTCCTAAAGTGCGGTCAGTGGTTATTATCTGTTTAAATCAGGTTATAAGTTCACAGTTTTCGCCGCAAGATTTGATGCGCACTTTTTGACAGAAATTTAAGTGAATGGAGTGTCCCGTACCGCAGATCCTGAAGTACGGAGTACGGAACGGTATGCGGTACGTGCCGGACCTAATGCGACAGCAGATGATACTTTTAGCGTCACGTTATTCTAGCACTAGTTGAACGTGCTGAACATCCTTAAAATTTATGATAGTTGTAGTAGTTGTAGACCAGTATGTTAAAGCCCCATCGATGCCAGGGCTGAAGGTTATAAAGCTGAGATTGGAAACCAGTCTCAAATCTCAAGCATCTGATTGGCTGAAATGGCGACTGGTCGCCATTTCAGCCAATCAGATGCTTGAGATTTGAGACTGGTTTCCATGCTCAGTTTTATAACCTTGGGCACAGTATTCATTTCAAGTTTTCCCGAAATATATTAATCAAGGTCAAATTAAATTATGAATTTATCGACCAATTAGAAACGTGGAAATTATCATTATAATAATGATACTAAACTTCTGAAGTGATATAATTAGATCAAAACATACATATATCTTTTACATATAAAATGCCTTAAAAACAGAAACATAACATATATGTGGGTTCCAAGACACAAAGGGAAATAAAAGGTAAACCAGGTGGAAAAAATTGGAAGTTAAGCACGATTCAAATACAAATAATACAACAACGTCTAAAATATAACATTACCACAAGCAAAGTGAAAGCAAACTTTTACCGAATAAAAATAGGTTTTTTTTAAAGTAAGGGGATTTCCGAGAATTCAAATATAAAGCGAACTCTGAATTTTAGACTAACTAACGCTATGTTGCAGGAATCTTAAATAATTATTTGTTTGAAATCTGTTAACCTCTTTCAACTATGTTGGAGGCGAAGTTAGGATCTACACGATGTTTACACAAGCATGTTAAGGGGTCCAGTGGGTATGCTCCGCTTTTTTGTTCGCAACTTATCGTCAATAAAATGTGACTGCATTTACTGCCTCTTATTATTATAATAATAATAATAATAATAATAATTATTATTATTATTATTATTATTATTATTATTATTATTATACTTGCCCATTTAAGCTTTGGCGATTTCGTCATTTATTGCCTCAGTGAGCTACAACGTTCCGGAGTAATCAAAGGCAATCACTATGACTAAGATGGAGGCAAAGTGTCTGGATAGGACGGAGCGTTGGAGTTACCTTCAGTTAATGCAAAGAAACATTTGAAGGGAGATAAATCTAATCGGTATCAATAGTAGTAAGCAGCGTATTAACCCGGATGTTGGGCTTATGCAGATGGACAAGGTTGTCGCGATTTCGAGTTAAATTTGGTGCATATTTTTATTGAAATAATCAGAAATAAAATCAATCTACGTAGCTACGTGCCTGCATGTCTCCTTTGAATGCTCAGAATTCTGACAGGTTTTAGACAAATCGTGTGTGCGGAGCTGTTAAAAAATCGGTCATTTAGGGTAAAAACAAACATCTGTGCTTGCACAACAACAAAAACAAACAAGAACAATAATTTTTAAATCAGAGTGTTCTTACATGGGCACCTCTAATCTTAATCGCTTGTACTGAGCGTCTGACCCCGAGTGTGTGACCCTGAGTCAGTTTGTAAGACCCATGATATATCAACCTAATATTAGCTTAATAACAAAACCAAACAACACGTCGATGAGCACACTCGCCACATTGTGTTGTTGAAAATATGTGTTGCGCTACGAAGCAATATTCGTTACTATAAAAATTAAAAAGGCATTTCGGGGGTCCGCGAGATTAAGTAAAACCTCAATGCGAAATAAACCTATTCCATAAGAACATGAGAGATAGTGTGAACGTGCAAATTAAACTATTGCTTCATAATAGAAAAATAAAATAAATCTTCCCCCCACCCAAACATGAAAAATACCGTTTACTTTATACTGTAAATTTACATGTTCAATGTTTAAAATATTTTTATATAGTTTCTAATACATTTTAAAAAATGTATATATTATGCAATCGAAAATATAGTAACCAGTTTTCATAAATGTACGGCCCACAAACCTGCAAAATACTAGTAACTCATTACGTATTACGCAGGATTAGTGACGCTTAGAGTATTAGTAGGTCAGAGAACACTGAATAGTTTACCATATATAGATTTACAATAAGATTTTATCATCCTCTGATTTAGTTTACACGACTAATTCCAAAACTACAACAGATTTGCGAAATGGCACTTTTGGGCTAATCAAAATGGCCAGAAATCAGGGTCTTCACCAACTCATTCTCTCAGCATTTTAAACCGAAAGTTATCACCCCCAGAATGTTAACAAATCTTCAACCCAAAATAAGGAAAGTACCAACTTCATTAAAGTGGCACAAATCACCTTTCAAACATTGTTTTAACAAATCATTTTTTTATTTTTAAGTATGTAATTAAAGTAATTTTACATTTTTGAAAACAAAAAATTATTTTTATTCTATATAGTTTTGGCCAATGAGAATTTGAAAAAAATAAGCCCAAATCTTCCCTAGACAAAATTGTCCAATCCGCGACAGGCTTTTCTATTAACTGTCCTCTGACCTTAGTAGTTGTGGCGGTGATGGTGGTGGTGGTGACGTCCGAAATGCATATACTGTAGCTTTGTAAGAGTAGTAATATAGAAGTGATGGTAACTGCGATCATGGTAGAATACGTAGGTCAACACTTCCCTTATGACCACTACTGCACGTAAGCCTGGCACTAAATACTCACCCCCAGGATACATATCAGCGCGGGCACTAAATACTCACCCGCCAGGATACATATCAGCGCGGGCAATAGATACTCACCCGCCAGGATACATATCAGCGCGGGCACTAAATACTCACCCGCCAGGATATATATCAGCGCGGGCACTTAATACTCACCCGCCAGATACATATCAGCGCGGGCAATAAATACTCACCCGCCAGGATACATATCAGTGCGGGCACTAAATACTCACCCGCCGGGATACATAACAGCGCGGGCACTAAATACTCACCCGCCGGGATACATATCAGCGCGGGCACTAATTACTCACCCGCCAGGATTTATATCAGCGCGGGCACTAAATACTCACCTGCCAGGATTTATATCAGCGCGGGCACTAAATACTCACCCGCCAGGATACATATCAGCGCGGGCACTAAATACTCACCCGCCAGGATACATATCAGCACGGGCACTAAATACTCACCCGCCAGGATACATATCAGCGCGGGCAATAGATACTCACCCGCCAGGATACATATCAGCGCGGGCAATAGATACTCACCCGCCAGGATACATATCAGCGCGGGCAATAGATACTCACCCGCCAGGATACATATCCGCGCGGGCACTAAATACTCACCCGCCAGGATATATATCAGCGCGGGCACTAAATACTCACCCGCCAGGATACATATCAGCACGGTCACTAAATACTCACCCGCCAGGATAAATATCAGCGCGGGCACTAAATACGCACCCGCCAGGATTTATATCAGCGCGGGCACTAAATACTAACCCGCCAGGATTTATATCAGCGCGGGCACTAAATACTTACCCGCCAGGATTTATATCAGCGCGGTCACTAAATACTCACCCGCCAGGATTTATATCAGCGCGGGCACTAAATACTTACCCGCCAGGATTTATATCAGCGCGGGCACTAAATACTCACCCGCCAGCGCGGGCACTAAATACTCACCCGCCAGGATTTATATCAGCGCGGGAACTAAATACATTTTCTCACCCGCCAGGATACATATCAGCACGGGCACTAAATACTCACCCGCCAGGATACATATCAGCGCGATAAGTTTGATGATGATTGTACTGGTATTGAAGATACAACACTTCAAGAAGAGTACGACAACGGCCGCCGCCCCGAGACCTCCGCCCAGGATCAACATTGACTGAGTAGCCTTGATGCTAGAGTCATCTGAAATGTAATATCACCTGCAGCAGACAACAAAGGTTGTTCACCAAACTGCGAATACTAAAATAAATCAAATTTGATGATGATTATGATAATAATAATAATGATAAATAATAATAATAGTAAAATAATAATAATAATAATAATAATAATAATAATAATAATAATAATAATAATAATAATAATAGACTTTATAAGATAATTCGTTTCAAAAAATTAATCAGCAATTAGACTTGTAGCTTAAATCGGGTGGCATGTTTCGTTTGCGGAAAAGCGAAGGTCTTTGGCGAAAATTAATTGCAGTTACGACGGGATATGAAACAGGGCGTGTCACGTGAAAAGGTTCTTTCGGACAATTGATGTTAATTCTTATAACGACGTGATAAATTGAGCAGTCGACATTTCTTATTATGCGATTCCCATTAATAAAGCATTCAATTAAATGTAGGGAAAAATAAATTGTAACAACATTTCCTATTAGGTATGAGAAAAAATAGATAACTGTAAGTTATTTCCAAATGTAATAAAAACCAACACGTCCAAAATATTAATGAAGATACATTTTCCAATGGCGTGCCCACTAAAATGGAACGGACAATTATGTCGACTATTAAAACATGAGATTACAAAGAAAGAATAAAAACCTGAAAGTACTTACAACCGAATGGACTGTCCGCATGCAGCTCACAGGAAAGAGTGTTGGAGTCCTTTACCTCTAACCAGGTGCACGTGCTCCACAAACCACTGTAAGTATGGGTCGTTATTGTCTGGCTGCTAGTAGCCGCGGCATCCGATTTGGTTTCTGACCACAGTGGCACAGCCAGAGACGTTATGGCAGTAACAAATGCCACGCCGATGACAATGGTTGATAACAGCAACAACGCTTCCATAGCTTTGTTTCCACGTACGCTTGTTTGACGGCACAACGTAAGGTCAACCAGTGTCGTATTCCAACAGGTGGAACAAAATTTGCAACCAGAAACCAAAAATAATAAGTCTTCTTAATGTTAAGATAACATGCAGATTATTTGGTAACAGCGACAGCAATAAGGTGATATCAATATAATGTTAGTACGGGTGACTAACAAAAAAAAATCAGCTACCGTGAGATATCATTGTTATTGTCAAAAGTGTGAAGGTATTGTTTCAAATTATTAAATAAGTAATCTTTATACTAATCAATATCAAAATACAACAGATAGGGTAATAACGCCAAAAGAAAGTAAGTTAAGACTGAAAACATATTATTCAATGGAGTTACGTTAAAACACAACATATATTTGCCATCATTCATCCCATAAAGGTTGTTTAGCGAGATGAGATATGCAAAAAAAGTTCCATTACTACCTTTTTGCCCTTTTATTAAGGTGTGCAGACGTTTTATTTTCAGTCACTACAGGTCCCAAGGTTATAAAACTGAGAATGAAAACCAGTCTCAAATCTCAAGCCTCTGAATGACTCGTCTCAATTTCAGCCAGATGCTTAAGATTTTAGACTGGCCTATAATCTCAGTTTCATATAATCTTTGATTCTGATTTTCCTTATACTACATTCTGATCAAAGTCGTAGAGTGGCACTACGACCGTGTATGCATTCGTGCAGGAATGTCAGGTATGCCAGGCAATATCCACCTTTCTGAAAGATGAGCTAAATTTACCGTAAAGGTTAAAATTGTGCATGATTACTGTGTAATTATAAAAATTCACTCCCTATATCAGACATTTGCAAGTAAATCAAAACAAACGAGTGAATAGAGATATTGGGAACTTGGATTCGTTAACGCGGTACTGTGATGTGTCACAGCACTAATACACAGCACAGATAAACACTCAGATACTCTTTGGCCAAAAGCAACACGCTTTTAGTATTATTTGTTGGAAACACACAAATGTTCAGCCAAATCATGTTCAGGATTTGAACACATGACACGGATTGTTAAGACAAGTGTGTTACAGCTAGGTCAGTGTTCTTTTTTGCCTGACGGTGTTTTCAAAAGTATTATCACGGTGATTTCAAGTGTGTTGTAACCATAGCGATTCCTTATGGGATCTCGGAACATATTAGAACACAATCGAATATCTTAACCGATTTTAAAATCATTTTATTCAGTAATATTGTTTATTCCGATACCGTTTTAAATTATAATTGGAACATGTTGAATATTTAAATCTGTATTTTGACAACTTGCAAACTGCACAAAATGCAAACGCTTCCGAATTTCGATATACAATAATTGAATTTTAAGTTCATTGAGTACCCGCCCTATTCTCCTCTCTACTTTTTGGCTGTGTCTGTGGGGAGGCTGTGTCTGCTGAACGTGGCCATTCCTGATATGAATATTAAACCTTTTGTAGTAACTATCGTTAATAATATTCACTTAAGTGCATGAAAATGGAACTTTGAAAATCAAAGACTAAGAAAAAACTATTGAAGATTCATGTGCTGTAGTGTAAATGAAACAAGATATGTCACTTGAAATTGACATATGCCCCCGAAATGCAGCTTTGAAATCGAATTGGCATACAAAGGTAATAAAAACAATATGCCTGTGGAAGAGACGAAGCATACTGCATGCATATAATATGAAAGATGGAAAGGATCATTTGTTTAAAGTCTGTAGTAAATATCTTAAGTAATAAACAAATTCTAAGATAATGCTGGAAATATGATTATAAGAGTTGTGGACCTTTCCACATATGATGTGAGTAATGAAAAGGAATAATGTGAGTGATGATAAGGAACATAATTATAATTTAAGCTTGAAGTAGCCCTCACTAAATATAGAAGTTGTGCAAACCAAATCAGTTAGGGCCCATAACTCTGCTAAAAGTAATCCAAGCTGAACATCCCATCAATATGCACAAGTAGACTAGGGTACAAGCATTCCTGTGAAATTTTGATGAAATCTTCCAAATGGTATCGGATATGGATTATGGACAACGTTTTTAATAAAGAAGTTACAGAACAAAATGACTAAGGACCCATAACTCTGGCAAAAATAATTTGAGCGTAAATTCCCGATGATATGAACTAAGCTTGGTGATAAACATTCATGTGAAGTATCAATGAAATCCCCCAAGCGGTTTTGGAGATAATGCATGGACAAGATTTTAATATAGAAGTTGTGTAGTAAAGAATAAGGGCCCATAACTCTTGCAAACGTTATCCAAACGGAAACTCCTGACGATATGCACACTAGGCTTGGTGACAAACACTCCTTTAAAGTTTCAATGAAATCCCCAACTGTTTTGAAGATGAAGCATGGACAAGATTTTTTTTATAGAAGTTAGGGTAAGGGTTCGGGTTAGGGTAAGTTAAAAATGACAAAGGGCCCATAACTCGACAAAAAAGTAATCCGAGCAGAAATTCCTGATGACATGCACAACCAGGCTTGGAGACAAACACTTCTATGAAGTTTTAATGAAATATTACAAAGGGTTTCGGAGAAGAAGCGAGGACAAGATTAAGGGTTAGAGTTAGGGCAAGATAAAAAAATGACAAAGGGCACATAACTCGGCAGAAATTCCTTACGATATGTACAGCTAGGCTTGGTGATAAAACACTCCTGTAAAGTTTCAATGAAATCCCTCAAGCGGTTTTTGAGGAGAAGCGAGGAAGAGATTTAGGGTTATGGGACCCATAACTCGGCAAAAAATAATTCCAGCAGAAATTCCTGACGATATGCACAACTAGGCTTCGTGACAAACACTCATGTGAAGTTTCAATGAAATCCCTCTAGCGGTTATGGAGAAGCGAGGACAATATTTTGCCTAACATAACGGAGAGACGAACGGACGGACGGACGGACGGTGCGATTACTATATGCCTCCCTTCGGGGGCATAAAAAAATACATGTAGTTTATGTTGCTTAGGCCGATATTTTCGAAAAAAAAGTATTTAAACAATAAATTCAGTTAGAAGAGGTATACCATTAAGAGCCATTTATGGCATTGTTTTTTATTTACACCAACAAACACAAACAATCCCATGTGATCTCTAATTTTCATCACGTCTGCATAGTTTTATTGTAAATAATTGTTGGAATATAATTTCACCTTCTCGGAGTCTTATTTGGTACATTTATACAAATCGGCAAACTAAGCGAAGGCAAACATCTAAGGCAAAAAAACAAATAAGAAGTTGTTGTCAAACCTCATAATAGCTAAGGTAGTCAACGTTTACAGATAATCTTCGGAAGTGATCGGTTATGATCGGGTCATCTCATTTGTAGTATCGATTAAACTTACGTGATTTAATAGGTGTTTACTTAAGAATTGAATCTTTCGCCCCATTTGGTTTCGTTTTAAATAAAAAGTATTCAATTTGATATGAATACAGTATATTTCACTTCATAGTATAAACAAGTTTCTGGTATATAATTGTTATGTCTGAACCTTTCAGTTGTTTTTCTTTCTGTTGTCGTTCTGTGGAAATTGGAAAAAAATCAAACGGTAGGCATGTGCTTATTTAAAATGTTTCGTTTTTTTTCATTTGAATCAAACACTACCATTGAACAATGTAATAATTTCTATTTCATAATGCAAATCAGTTTATCTTGGTATCATGGTTTCTACCCTCACGATTAATAATAAGTAGTTTATTTATTGAAATTTGTTTACTTCAATCGGTTTATTTGTTGATTATGCTTTTGATATAACACAACTTTGTAAGTTATGTTCGGCAATATTATGTTTCATGGAATAACTAAAGTGGGTTGGGTGTGTGACAGCCTAATTTCATACTAGATGGGAGTTTAGTTGAACACTTGTGTCGCCCTCTGGTGCTATGTCGGAAAAAAATTGCAAGTACGAAAAGGGGCATAACTCCATAAATCAATACAATTTGAAAGTTTGATGTAAAAATATTAAGAAATGACAAATTTATAGCCAACGTTAAGTTTTCGTGTAAAAATCCAAGTACAAAAAGGGACATAATTCCATCAAATGTGACATTGACCTTGAGAATATGGCATCATCTCGAGCGTGTTGTCATAAGCAATATAATTTGAAAGTTTGATGAAAAAATATTATGAAATGACAAAATTATAGCCAACGTTAAGTTTTCGTGTAAAAATCCAAGTACAAAAAGGGGCATAACTACATCAAATGTGTCCTTAACCTTGAGAATTTGGCATCATCTCGAGCGTGTTGTCATAAGCAATATAATTTGAAAGTTTGATAAAGAAATATTAAGAAATGGCAAAGTTATAGCCAACGTTAAGTTTTCGTGACGGACCGACGGACGGAAGGACGGACGGACAAAGCGGTCCCTATGTATCGCCATTTCTTCGAAAGGGCGACACAAAAAGTAAATTTGTGTTTCAGACTCCAAAGCTTCTTTTAGCTTTAGGTATCATTACTTAAGCACATGAATGTGAAATGTCGTGCAAAATTAAAATAATAGAGAATTATGTAGCAATATTTATACATTGACACCTTACTTTCTGTGTGAGTCCAAACTTCCTATACTTCCGCTGTTGTAAAAAAAACTGCCATAGCAAGACAGTCAATAACAAGGTCAACAACGTGTAAGAATATAATTCATTTAACACAGTAGAAATGTACAAAAACAGCATTCTCCAAGGAGCTATACAAATAACTTTACATCTATATTTCTTTACAAGTTTATAAAGACTCTAAGTTGGTCATCCCAATATGCAAGGTATAGTGTTCAATATAGGACATTACTTTCGAGGTTTCTTTTAACAATTCAAATAATAATAACTAAATGAAATGTATTTTCTTCTAGAATTTGAAGTGTTTTTGAAATGACGTTAATTATACTAACATATTAGTATTAAGTAAATTAAGTATATAGTCTTTCTCATGCATTGTTAAAAATACTTCTTAACGATATGTAAACCCGCCCTTTTCAGGCTATATAAACCTATTTTACAATAGTTGGATAGAAATAAGTTATAAGAAGGTGTATAAAAAGTTCGGGGAAAAGTGCTACAATTTATTTTTAAATTGTACAAAACGAAGTGACTTTCTGATTTTGAAGATTTGACTATTATAATGCATTTATTGTACAAAAATATAGCTTTTCATATATTCATAAGAAAATGAAAGGCTCTATGGCAACGTCGCTCAACGTTAACTGGACTAGTTTGTAAAGAATTCAAGAGAAATCTCGTGTGGAAAATGACGCTCCATTGCGTTGTTTTGTGTGTAAGGCTACTCTTATGAAACTTTCCTACCTTGTGGTACCAATATGTGATGTGACATTCGTGAAACAATTTTAAATTCTGATGCCAAAACACTGTTTGTTGACCATTAGTTTCAAACCTTCCGTGAAAATGAGCGATGAACAGGAATCAACCATGAAATTTTGAATGCGCTTAAAGGGTAATAAAATAAAAATTGACGAAAACATTAAACAATCATATCCTCAATAAATGATACGTGTAGCCACTG
The DNA here is from genome assembly GCA_038501625.1 of Corbicula japonica. Lineage (NCBI taxonomy): Eukaryota > Metazoa > Mollusca > Bivalvia > Venerida > Cyrenidae > Corbicula > Corbicula japonica. The sequence goes on from JAZAYU010000024.1 coordinate 6,309,396, forward strand.
TGATTGACATTGTTAAAAGTTCAGTTTGTAGCACGCTTTTGCATGAAGCACTACCGACTAGCTTAGCAAGTTTAAGTTTATCCGCCAGTGTAACATGTATGTTGATAGAAGAATCTGCTGGCGGGGCAAGTACGACGTTGGTGTACCATAAAACCTGGCTGAAAACCAGCAGTAGCTAATAAATTTTGCCGCAGACCGTTCTATGGCACCAACCTATTTGGTGCTCTTGATAGTTTATTCGTGTTTGCAATATTTGTTTTGAAATCTTTAAAGAACCTAAAAGCTCGATTTGTTTCTTTTATTCCTGCCATCGTGTTCCAGGTCCTCTGGTCTCGGTAAGATCATTGAGTACCCGCCCCATTAGTTTTTCAATGCTTTGAGCTGCTTATGCTTTATATGTTTGTGTGTTTTTGCATGCAGCATTGTTGAACTGACGGATGGGTTGGAGTTATTTCACCAAGACAACTGTTACCTGTTTTGTACTCTGAGAACCTGTTTGAACAAGTGTGAGGTTGTTGCACACTAGAATCTGGTTTAAACCCCCAGTGGCAAATTGGTTCTATTTTGCGTTGTTCGTTGCGTCTTATTTGAATTTGACGTACTTATAATACTCATACTCTCTTTTCCTCTCTTCTTTTTTGCTGCATGAGGAGGCTGTGTTTTGCGAATGTGGCGATTCCTGATATGCATATTTCATTTTTAACCAGGTTTTCTTTAGAAAAGTCCTGGTTATTAGATTGGGGTTTGTTGTTGGGCGGGCGGGCGTCAACATTCGGTTAAGTTTTTTTGTTAAAGTTGTCTTTTTCTCAGTAACCGTTCAAGGTAGAGCTTTGAAACTTAACATAGTTATCTGACATCACAATACTAATAATCAGGACAAGTTTAATAACCCCTGACTGTATTTTGCCAAAGTAATGCCCCCTTTTCACTTAGAATTTTGGTTAAGTTTTTTGTTAAAGTTGTCTTTTTATCACTAACTGTTCAAGGTACAGCTTTGAAACTTATCATAGTTATTGGACCTCACAATACCGATAATCAGGGAAAGTTTCATATCACCTGACTGTATTTTGTCAAAGTTATGCCCCTTTTTAATTTAGAATTTTGGTTAAGTTTTTTGTTAAAGTTGTCTTTTTCTAAGTAGTCGTTCAAGGAAGAGCGTTGAAACTTAACATAGTTATCTGACATCACAATACTAATTATCAGGGCAAGTTTCATAACCCCTGACTGTATTTTGCTAAAGTTATGCCCCTTTTTCACTTAGAATTTTGGTTATGTTTTTTGTTAAAGTTGTGTTTTTCTCAGTAACTGTTCAAGGTACAGCTTTGAAACATAACATAGTTGTCGGACATCACAATATCAATAATCAAGGCAAGTTTCATTTTGCCAAAGTTATGCCCCTTTTCACTTAGACTTTTTAAGTTTTTTGTGAAAGCTGTCTATTGACGCCCAATTGCCTATTGTTGTCAAACTTGGTATGTGGATTTCTTATATCAAGAGTCTGCTTAAGGATTACTTCCCAGGTGTCTCTGGTAAAGGTCAAGTTATCTGTTGCTAAAATTGAAATTCAGTTTCTGCTCAATAATTTGCGTTTGCTTTGGCCTATTTACGCCAAAGTTTGGTGTGTCGGTAGCTTATATCAAGATGCTACTCAGGATTGCTACCTGGGGTCTGTGATCAAGGTCAAGATCACAGTTCCAAAAATAGAAATTCAGGTTCCACATAATTATTTGAGTAAGCTGTGACCTATTAACACCAAACTTGGTATGTGGGTAGCTTATATCAAGACACAACTTGAGATTGCTACCTTGATAACTGTGATCAAGGTCAAGGTCACTGTTGCTTAAAAAAGAAATTCAGTTTCTGTTCAATGACTTGAGTTTGCTTTGATATATTGACACCAAACTTAGTGTGTGAAAAGCTTATATGGGATGCAACTTGGAATTGCTTTGCATGTGTCTTCGATCAAGGTCAAGGTCACTGTTGCTTGTTGCTTAAAATAGAAAATCAGTTTCCATGCAATAACTTCAGTTTTCTTTGACCTATTGACACCGAACTTGGTGTGTGGATAGCTTATACCAAGACGCAATTTAACCTTTTCTTCAGATCTCTTTGATCAAGGTCATGGTCATGGAAATTCAATTTCTGCATAATAACTTGAGTTAGCTGTGGTATTTTGATATCAAATACAAGTATTAAATGAAAACCTGGTTTTCGGAGCGTGGCGACGTTTTTTTCTTGTTGATGAAAATCGCATAGTGTCTGTTTGTCTTAATGTTTGTTTTGCATTTATTCGTTATCTGAGTTTCGAATTAAATTAGTAATCGAATTTATCCTTTGCCGAGTACGAGACGAAATCCCATTGAACAGAGTTATTTCTTTGTTGTGTCGCCTGCAATAGCAAGTAGACACAAAGGGATCATATGGTTCGGCAGCTTCGTCGGCGGCGTAATTCGGTAGTACCCAAACTTTGGAATCATCGCGAGCGTGTTGTCAAAAGCAATATAATTTGAAAGTTTCATTAAGAAATATTGAAATATGTCAAAATCCATGTACAAAAAAACAGACAAAACGCCATCAAATGTGACCTTGACCTAGAAAATTTGGAATCATGTTGTCTTAAGCAATATAATGTGAAAGTTTTATTTAAGAAAGTTATATATGCATATCTGGAATCGCCACAATCACAAAACACAGCCTCCCCACGTAGCGAAAAAGAAGAGAGAGAGAGAGAGAGAGAGAGAGAGAGAGAGAGAGAGAGAGGGAGAGCATGTTTGTTATAAGTATGTCAATTCAAATAGGACGCCACAAACAATTAACGAAAAAAGAGAACCATTGCGGATACCGCCTTGGAACGGTCAGTGGCAAAACAAATTGCCACTGAGGGTTTAAACCAGGTTCTAGGGTGCATCAACCTCACACTTGACCCAACAGGTTCTCGTATCAAAAACCAAGTACAAGTTGTCATGGTGCAATAACTCCAACCCATCCATCGGCTCAACAATGTTGCATTCAAAAGCACACAAACATATAAAACAAAAGAAGCTAAAAGCATTGCAAAGCCAATGGCGGGTACGAAATGATGTTACCGAGACCAGAGCTCCTGGAGTAAAATCAGCAATAACACGATGACAGGGATAAAAGAAACAAATCTAGCTTCTAGGTTCTTTTAGGAAACGATTTTCCCATAAATCTTCATAAACCCCTGCCACCGTCGTGCATCCAAAGAGGTAAGCATAATAATCAACTGTTGATGAGTAAATCACCGGGCCTGCAGAGCGCTGTAAAATGTCGTGTTGGTAACCTTCTTTTTTAAATTTACAGATGGTTTTTAGTTTTACGAATAACCGGGAGAAAATAACATTACATTTTATCTTCTGAAGTTTATAAATTAAATCTCCATAAAAAACTGGCTGTGAAATACCATGTTGCAATAGTGATTTTAAACTGCATCTGTATCAGACCTGGGTCCAATTAAAATTATAATTTAATTAATTATAATTAATTACCTATTTTCAAGTAATTGAAAATAATTAATAATTGAAACAAAAATCAATTATTTTAATTGTAATTAATTAATTAAAATCCAAAAAATGCAATATAATTATCAATTAAATTCAATTAATTTTCAATTACATGACTGTGGCAAACAGTAACATATGGCAAAACACAGGTTATTGTGCAATAGCTATTGTCAACAGGTTATAAATTTCACACTTGCTGGTCATTTAAAGAGGTGCTAATCTGGATATAGTTGCGAGACAATTAATGAATATGAAGCCATACAATTAAAAAACTAGTATAAGTAGTCTCAAATGAAGAGAATTCAATTTCATTAAAAGTTGCTACATTTTTCTTCTAAGTACATGTATTATTCCTCTTAGTTTATAGTATTATTCCTCTTTGTCTATGTTTTGTTATCAATTTTTGTTGCCATTGCAAATTTATTATAGACCACAAAGCAATTATTCATAAATTATTTATGTTGTTTTCCCCCGATGTTGTATGTAAGTACCTGGGTGAAATAAAAGAAATGTTATATTCTTTTCTGTCCATAAATTGTACTAAGTGGGTAACAAAGAAGTGTTCAAAATCTATTCTCAATATAAGGCAGAAAACATTACTTGAATATATGTACCTGGCATTTCAAATTTAACAGATATCCACACAACATGAATTCAGGCACATTAAATCACACTATGTTATCAATGGATACTAGTGGAATTTTTAAGCAAAATGCCGATACTGTTCCTCAAAGTACAAAGGCAGAATTAAAGATGATTCAAACTTTGTCTCCACAACCACTATTATACAGTTTCATTCCTCAGACATCAACATGTCAAAGACATACAGCAGAAAACAGTCGGAGCTTGACCAATATCAATTTTGTCTCAAGTTTGTACAAATTCTGATTTAAACCCTCTTCAATATTGAGCAGTACATGCTGAAAGTCTACCAAAGTTGTCCAAGATGGCTGAAATCTACCTGGCTCTACCTACATCATATGCCCCAGTTGAACAGCTCTTTTCAGTAGCTGGGAAAGTGTTTAAGCTGGATGTTGTTCACTGACTGACAGTAATTTTGAAGTATTAATGTTTTTGAAATGCAATAATGATTTAATTGTAATTAATTAATTACTTTTCAAAGTAATTGAACCCAGGTCTGACCTGTATTTATGAATTAGATCTGGTTATCAGAAATATTGAGAAATGACAAAGTTATGGCCAACGTTAAGTTTTCGTGCAAAAATCCAAGTACAAATAGGGGCATAACTCGATCAAATGTGACCTTGACCTGAAGAATTTGGAGTCATCATAAGCGTGTTGTCATAAGCAATATAATTTGAAAGTTTCATTACAAAAATGCGCATAACTCCCATAACATAAATGTGACCTTGACCTAGAGAATTTGTTATCGTCACGAGCATTGTCATGATCAATATAATTTGAAAGATTCACGAAGACGGACGTACAGAAGGACGGAGGGATGGACAAAGTGATCCCTTTGTATCTCCATTTCTTCGGAAGGGCGACATCAAAAATTAAACTTGAAAGAAAAAGTGTGTATCTGTTCAACATGCAAAGGTTGTGACTTAATACTCGAAATAAGCTTACACAAGCAAATAAACTAACAGGTCTTGAGTGTTCAAGTGTATGATTAGCAAGGTGTACATTTAAGTTTGTTTTTCAAAATTAAAAATGGAATTAAAAAAAAATATTTTAACTGCATATTAAATAGTACATGCGACGTATCATTTTTTCTTGCAGTTATCACGCTTAAAAGTAATCGACAGCCATGGGTTAATGTTCCTTCTACGTCAGTTGGTTATGAAAATTATTCTAAGGAGGAAATCAAAGCCGAGAGATTAGAAGACTCTGAGGTAATATCTAGATCTCAACATGATCATTCCATGGACAATCAATCAACGATTTACTGTTTAGAGAACGCTGACAACAACTCGTTAGAATTCAGCATGGACGCGGAAATATCAGAACAACAAAACAACAACCAGGTGCTCCTCCGGGACCCTACAGAAACATCCATAAAGTCGCGAAACACAGAAACTGGTAGTGGGTACATTTCCGTGAGAAGTTATTCATCTAAATCTACCGATACGATAAGCATGCTTTCTGTAAGGTCTGCTACATCTCAATCCAGTTACCTATCCGTGAGATCTTCTTCGTCAACCACTTCGGGTTCTATACAGACCGCAAATGCCAAAGTTGACTTACCGGCAATAGCTGAAGAATAGTGACTTCAATACTCAAAACTATTTGTTTGCTATTAAATACAGAAAATGTGAAATCATTAATATTCGCGGGGTTCTACTTTTCGTGTATTCCGATCCACGAATTGAAGGACCGGAGTCTAACGGAAAACCACGAAGTTTTATGCCTACGGCTAGTGCATCTACAGTATTTCATTACATGTCAGAAATGTGGAAATCTTTATGCCGTATATCCAGATAGGATCTTATTTCAGCAAGTTTTGTACAGAAAACGGCATTATGTTAACCAACGGATACGTCAGTTTGAAGTTGTGAATATACAAGTTGAAGATATATAAAGGTGAAATATGCATATCAGGGATCGCCACATTCAGAAAAAACAGCCTCCCCACACAGTCAAGAAGAAGAGAGAGGGGGAGAGCATGGTTAATAAAATGATCCGTTTCAAAAAAGACAACAAATAAGTTCGCATAAATATTGAGGGTATTCGTCATCGGAAAATCTTAAAAACATCAACATTGTGAAAGCGCACATGATTGGGGTTTAATGCACTATGTTTAGTTTTTGGATATAATAATCTCAGTTAACTTTTGTTCACTAGACGATGAAATACATCAGCCTGCAATAGCCTTGTTCAGGTTTCTTCCAAACATATTCTCACGGCACATTTTTATATTATCTCAATCAACACAGTACTACTTCTTGTACTTGTAAAACCAAACATTTATTTTAAGCTGATTATAAGACCAAAGGAAAAAAATAAAACTAGATGTTTTTTGTGAAAAACGCATGTCTCCCCCCTGCGCCGCCCACCCCCCCTGCGCCCAGACCCCTGTGACCTTGACCTTTGACCTACTGATCCCATAATCGATAGGGTTCTTCTACTCAATAAGGGCTATTACCCTATTTAGTTTGAATGCTCTGGGTCAAGCGGTACTCCAGTAACTGACCGGATACGGTTTTTACTCTTCGGGCCCCCTGTGACCTTGACCTTTGACCTACTGACCCCAAAATCAATAGGAGTCCTCTACTCAATACGGACATTTAACGTATGAAGTTTATATGGTCTGGGTAAAATAGAACTCCTATTATTGAGTGGAAACGGTTTTCACTCTTCAGGCCCCTGTGACCTTGACCTTTGACCTACTGACCCCAAAATCAATAGGGTTCTTCTAATCAAAAAGGGCTATCACCCTATGAATTTTGAAGGCTGTGGGTCAAACGGTACTCCAGTTATTGAGCGGAAATGGTTTTCACTCTTCAGGCCCCTGTGACCTTGACCTTTGACCTACTGACCCCAAAATCAATAGGGTTCTTTTACTCAATAAGGGCTGTCATCCTATGAAGTTTGAAGGCTCTGGGTCAAAGGGTACTCGAATTATTGAGCGGAAACGGTTTTCACTCTTTGGGTCACTGTGACCTTGACCTTTGACCTACTGACCCCAAAATCGATAGGGTTCTTCTACTCAATAAGGACTATCACCCTATGAAGTTTGAATGCTCTGGGTCAAAGGGTACTCGAGTTATTGAGCGGAAACGAAGTGTGACAGACGGAGTGACGGACAGACGGACAGGGCAAAAACAATATGTCTCCCCCAGAGGGGGGGAGACATAAATATTTGAACTGATAGTGTCCGCCCGTCTGTAAATAAATACAGCCCCACAACAAAATAAATGTGAAATCTTTAACTTAGGTATTGACACACCCAGAAAACACAGCCTCATCGCGCAACCAAATAGTAAAGAGGGTAGCAGAGCACGGGTTAATACATTTACATAATAAAGAAATAAAAAGGAATATCTTTGTATACGATGTTTATGACGTCTTAATATAAACTATAGATGAAAAGGGAACTTTGAAAGCCATCGAACACGACAAATATGAAAATATTGCAGGCTCGGTTTGATTAAGCCTGTTCGTGGACAGTAATGGAAATGCATATTACCGCCCACGCCGCCTAGCCCGGGGTTGAGCGCAGCTCAATATTTACATATTTACACCAATAAACAATACAATTTTGACCATTCCAAACTATGGAGTGCAATTAGCGGTGGACATGGAACCTTCAATGCGGTATTTTCAGATTAATACCATTCAGCGGCGTATTGTCCCCTGATAAAAGAATGGGTTTGCCATAAACGAGAAAAAATGGGCGGAACTAAACAGAATAGAATTTTGACAGGGGATCTTAGAATATGAATCGTGCATATCACAGAAAACGCCAATATTTAAGGTAAGACCTGTGTAATGGGCACTATTAATAATCCAACATCTGATTATATTTTCATCAACTGCTTCATACCACTGACTTGTATGCAAAATTTTAATGATTTTCACCGTGTAGTTTTTGAGATTTTTAGCTTTTTTTATTTAAAAAAGTGAGAAAAAACGTGAAAGTATCCAAATTCTTAAATCGGTGACAAAATTTTTTGTTATTGATAAATTCAACCTTAATTTTTTACAGTGTATCAAAAATATGTTATATTTTACTAAACCAATTTAAGATATAATATATAAATACATAATATATCTTAAAATGACATTTTTAGACCAAATAAATTTAAAAAATGCATTTTTTTATATTTCAAGAGACTAAATTAATGAAAATTGTGCAAAATCCTGATTGGTGCAATATACCAAACTTTACTATTTTTTAACTATATACCTTAAACAAAATTTAAACAAAATTTCAGAGAATTTTACCGTCCAGTTTTAGAAATTTTCAAATTGATGACTTGAATAAACACTATTCTGATAGCGAAAACCCCTTTAATCTTGATTATTTTGCTTATTTTAGTTTAAATCATGAGAATTTTTTATTCAATGACAGAATTACACAGGAAAAAAAAGAAATATGCCAATAATTTAAGCTCTAGGCTTACAAAAAAAAATAGCTTCCAGTAGGATTTGAACCCTGGTCCTCTTGCAACTGTAAGGGGAAGTAACCACTGCGGGGAGTTTGGCTAATTTACTACTATAGTTACCTCCCTTGGATACTCTTCTGGATAAAGGTATTCATTACACAGGTCTTACCTTAAGAAGCAGGAAGTATATCCTTGAGGGTGATTGAACAATATCCAAATCTATTTTGGCTGGGAAATTGAAACCACCTATCTCAAAACTGGCCAGAATATTAAAACAAAGGTAATTTTAGAAGTACTTTTAACATAGTAAATAAATATCGTGCTCAACGACCTTCAAATGACGTAATTGATAACAGCACTGATTGAATGTACGGGGAGACTTTTTACAGCCGCTACACAGCACAAACAACGCTACTGTGATATTGAAATAGACGGATAGGGTACTGAAAGCAATCGAACACGACAAATATGAAAAATTGCAGGTTCGGTTTGATTGAGCCTGTTCGTGGATAGTAATGTAAATGCATATTACTGCCCACGCCGCCTAGCCCCGGGTTGAGCTAAAAGTGTTCTTAAATTAATTTATTTTTATGTTATTATGTTAGTTTTCTTCTGGACTTGCCATATTTGTTTGTAGTGTAGCGTTGACATTTAACATTTCTGAGAAGCAGTTGAGACCACAGGTGACCGTATCATTGTTAAAAAATAAAATTCCAATAAAGAAAAAAAGTTTTTGTGTTTTTGATATATTATAATCAAGGTTCCCAAGAAGCGGGTCCCATACACTGATAGGGACCTCAAAGAACTGAAAAAAATTATCATTTAAACAAACATATCTAGCTTAAACAATATAGCAACAAATGAGTCTTGAATCATGCTAACATGTCGCGAAAACCGAATTAAATTTCCTCAAACCGATTTTTTGCTACAGCTTTTCATATAGGCTCAAACATTGCCTAACGCTTTAGTCGACATCGATGAGGTGATCCCAAAAATTTATTTTGGTTGCGGCATTTCCCAGTGTCTCCCCACTTCTATGATATATTCCCAGGGCCCATACATAAAAACACATTTTTTTCCATCATTATCAACCATTAACTTGTACCTATTGCCGATGTAACCCTTTTATCTTCTCTTTTTTTGGACGCGTCGTTTCAATTATTTACTTTGACAGCCATGATGGTTCCGGACAGTTTACGGAATTCGACGATGTCAAGTTTTGTAACGATTACTCCGATTGGCTGGCGTTTTGATTCCCCGCTTTATGTTTGTTAATTCAGGTAAGCTAGAAACAAATTTGGCTGGCAATGCATAAATGCCAGATCACGGTCCGTCGTGTATATTGTTTACCGGCCCGACAGTAGGTCCCATTACTAAGAACGGCTAAACCGGTTTGCAAACCGGTTTTGTAAACAAATACACGTGTAAACCACATTTGACCCAACCCTTTTGAAACATAAATTTCCAAAATGTTAAACCCAAAACAAGAAGAATGACATGGCTCTCATTAGGGCAATACGCGAGGTGTCAGAAGGTGGTGACATAAGTGAAAATACTGTCAGTTATATTAAAAGTCTGGAGCGACCGCTAAGTTGCACAGCAGATAGTATTAAACTTTATGCTAACAACGATTTAGTAAATAGTTTCAATCGCTCGCAAATTGAAAAACATCCTGGTAATATTTATGAATACGTCGCTGTTGAGAAAGGTAACTTGAGGTATTTATGTGAAATCACTGCGGTGCCTAAGTTATGGCTAAAAATTGGATGCCCTGTTGTGCTGATTAGAAATCTGTCCAACCTTCTTGTGAACGGTCTACAAGGCAAAGTGGTTGGCTTTTCTTCCGATGGACCAGTTGTCCATTTCAACAACAACATAACAACAACCATCAACAAAGTGTCTTTTACAGGTAAGTTTCAAAACAATGCTAAAATCTGCCACAAATATCCAAATAACAAATGTATTAAATATAGTAATATGTATTTATACCAATATAATTTATGAATATCGAAATACAGATCTGCATTAGAAATATTGTGCTCTGTTGAGATCACCATTTAAATACCACACCTCTATAAACATCAAAAAATCCTCACTGTGGTAAAGTTGCTTATTAAAACATTAGTCCTTTTGTCCTTATTTATGTTTAGTAACATACGCTAACATGTATACTCATTTAGTAATTAATACACTTTAAAACTTACTTAGAATATTTGGTATTCATAAAGACCAAATTGAAGAGCATAAAGCATTTCATGTTTAACATGTAAACTACCATTTTCTTTTGTTGGTGTAATCGTGTTCTTAGCTTTTCAACCTTGATCTTCCTTTTATCACAAGGTTGCCAGTGCAGATGCATATCAGGCAGCACATCTGTACTGTTCCTCTTGCTGACAAATAATGTAATGACTTTGAAGGCAAGCAGTAAAGATCCTTACCAGATGGCACATGTGATCTGGATCCAAGCTGTTCACAGACAGCACTTAACATGTATCATTGGAGTAAATACAGCTTTTCAGTTTACAAAATGTATGAGATATCTATAACAATACATTGCATTTATGAATATATTGGTTTCATTTTAGTGTTCAGCAGAAAGGACAATACCATACTGGCAGAACGTTTACAGATACCATTACTTTTGTCATATGCACTGACTGTTCATAAATCTCAAGGAATGACCCTGGATAGGTAAATATCGACCTCTATCAATAAATTAACTCTCTGATCTCTGATGAACATTTCTTAATAATGTGGCAATTATGAATTTCCCATTCTATAACTTGATACATTACAATGTTATTCGAAGTTCTTAATTTAAAGGCAACTACATGAGCAACTTATTACAGAAATGTGCAAATTGGGATTTAAAAAAATATCATAGAATTATAAAAGTAAAGTGATAATATATATACCTATTTGTTTTATTCACCATGTACATAAGGATATATTGCCAGTGTGAATGCCATTTTACCACAGTGCAGGCAACTGATTTTCTAAAATGCAGACCCGCAATATTTTACTTGCATACTATCATAGGAAATGAAGAATTTCTAATTTGTAATGCCAAACCAATTTGCAGAATAACAAACGTTTCAAATCATTATTTTTTATTATATTTCATTCTATCTGAAGCACTAAATTTCCCAGATGATGATGTTACAGTTACCTGTCAGATGTAACTCATTTACTTGTATGACATCACCTACCTTATGTAATCTTTATTAATAGAAGATCATGCCCCTTGACAAAACAGGAAATGATCTTGATTACATGTACAAAATTGCAGACCCTTTATGCATAAACACACTTTTATAACGGGGACCAAAAGTGTAGATCCACATCTGACAGTATATCCATGCTATGTCATGCTGATGTACTCTGTCCCCTTTAATGTTCCTTGTGTTATTTGTGACCAATAGTATTAGGTGACCATTGTAGATCCAGATCTTACACAGCTTATCTACATATAGGTCACATGATAATACTTTTATAAATGGAGTGTAACATTAAAACAAATGCAAGCATATAAACAGCAGACCTGAATATATGGATATACATTATCAGCAAATTATTCCATGGAATTGAATAAAAATTATTTTCAAATTCAATTTAACAAAAACTATTATATTACAAATGAATATTAACATCATCTTTGTTCATAACAATGGCAGAGCACAAATTTTGATTCCATACACAAAACTTATTAAAATATTTTTAATGTCTTACACCAGGGATCAATGTTATAGACCATGTGCAATAATTGCATGACGAGATCAGCGTGATCAAGTATTATGACATTTGTGAGTAGTCACTTGTCATGCACTTAATATTTAAATCCTGCTGCATGAATTAACACGCTGATCTGGATTTACAATTCATGAACATGTGATATAACCAGTATCTCTGGTGAAAATGACTATTATATCATATACTTTGAACCCCATATATTTCAGTGTCTCTGGCTATATGCTGTCATAAAAAATCATTCGTGGTATTAGCTATTTAAAAAAATTAATGCTTTTGTCATTTCTAGGGTAGAGGTTGATTGCCAGCAAATGTTCAAAGCTGGACAACTTGGTGTAGCAATGGGTCGGGTTAGAAATTCAGATGGATTGAGAGTTGTTAACTTTCGCCCCGTTTTATCAACGACTTACGACCGATCGTAAGCTACGATCGTAGGTGCGATCCTCGTAACTGTATCGTAGGATCGTAATAGCGTTTTACTAATAAAATCGTAACTACGATATCACAGAAATCTATCGTAACCTTACGAGGGGGTTTAGGCGGTCGTAAGTATTAGAAATCGATCGTAAGTAAAATGGCAGCCGTGTTTCGTCTGCGTCGGCAAATAAGAAGGAGACAGCCAAGGCTGTTTCGAGACAGAGTGGGTCTTGGGGACCTCAGGGATTTTGAGGTTGAGTCTCGATACAGGTTTAACAGAGAGAGCATCGTTGAACTTGTGGATATTTTAGAGGAGGATCTTCTTAGATCCACTAACAGATCTTGTGCGATAGATCCTCTAACGCAGGTACGTAGGGTCTTGCAATATACCAATCTATCCACACCCGTCCATATGTAAATTACGCGTATCATGGTTAACAAGAGTGGTGTTAACATAGCAGTAGTTTCCCTTTTACAGAATTATTTTACATCGACACCGATTATTGCCGGAAGAAAGGCTAAGTTTTTTTTCTCGATTCTTTTGCTAAAAGCAATATTATTTGTTCAAGTTGTTCAATCTCGATTAGTCAGTTTAAATGGGGATAGTCCTTGCAGTGGAATGCTGCTCGGACTTGGTACTATTCGGAAATGTTTCTTTGTAAAGAAGAGCGTGTCACCCCACCCACTTCTGAACATCGAAACTTAAACTGTCACAACTTTATTTGTACAAAAATGATAACTTGTTATGGGTTATGTAGTTTTTAAAGACTACTTTGGTTATATACCGGTAACCTTATTAACACCCAATCAGAAACATTTATTATGGTTGTGAAGAGTTAATTTGTAACTTGTACACATTCACAACTAAAAAATCTAGATCTGTTATATTTTTGTGTATTTAATACTTGATCTATGCAACTATGTTTTATTTAATATGCTAATGAATGCAAACAACCTAGAATTCATAAATTAAATTTAAATAAAGTAATCTACAAACTTTCTTTGTAATGCTGAGCTTTTAAAGTACGGTCTAAAAGATCCAAGCTTTCACCAAGAAAAAGAAGAATACATAAAAAAGTTTGTGATATGGCAAGTTTGGGTCGAAAAGAGCAGCCTCGGGCAGGATTCGATCCTCAAACCTCCTGCTGACAGTGCTGACGCTGTACCAATTGAGCTACCAAGGCCCTTGTACAAAATCTACTGCATATCACTCTTTGATAAATTTGTAATTAATGATGAAATTTGAAATTACTTTAAGAAATGCACAAGTTTTGTTGTTTGTTTTTTTTATTTCAGGTTCTCATCGGCCTTAGATACTGCGCAAAGGGTGATTTTTTTCGGAACTGGGAGATTTACATGGTGTGAGCAAAAGTAGTGTTTGTGTTGTTCTGTCAGCATTCGTTGATGCTGTGAATAGAAATTTGGACAACATAAGGTAGTCTTACACTCTTATTGCTTTGCATTCAATTCATTAAGGTGTTAGTGTTAAAAATCATACATCAATGACTCGCAGAACAAATTAAATTCAAGTCTTATAATTGCAACATCAGAGAGATGTTTTTTGCATTTACATTTAATGATGTAGACGTTTTGATAATGTTTTTTACCTTTTTTGTGAGAACTGCCAAATGAATGTGAAGCAGCTTTACTAAGAAATATATGAAATTGCAGTCACATGACCATAATAAGCCAATTACATATATATTATGCTATTATAGTTGTAATTTTTAAATCATTAATATAACAAAATAAATGATCTCACAAAGATTTATCAATTGGACTTATTTAAGAAAAACAAGTTAATTTCAGGATTATGCATTTTTCATTATTAACCAATTATATGTTTGGTCACATATTATCAATTACTGCAGAATATCAATATGGTACATAGTTTATATTAGAGGATTAAGCTGGTTGGGGACTTTTTATTGTGTACAGTACTCGTCTCGGATATCCTTGTTATCTATTTGTTCTCTTATAAGGAATTGTAATTTTAATTTATTTTAAGGTTTCATTTTGTGATGGGTTTTTGAACATAATTTTGGTTGTTTGTTCAGTTATCATCTTGGATAAAATAAAGGGCAAGCACAATTCATATATATAAACAGTTGCCAGACAGTGAATGAGCATTACATTTATGTTTTTGATTTGTCAGAATTACAGCTTATTGTTTTGTCTGGCAGGTTTCCCCAAGACCATGACATGGCAACTGTCAAGACAGCGTTTTATAGGTCATGTGGACTGCCAAACATCATCGGTGCCATAGATGGGACTTTAATTCCCATCTTGGCACTGAAAGAAGACCATGACGTGTACATATGTCGGAAAGGATACCATGCCATTAATATACAGGCAGTGGTAGACCACAATATGAGGTACAGTGGAAAATTTTCAGTCATTATTTCTCCGATGTAACACCACAAATTTTATAATTTCCACTCCGAAATAAATGTTCATCAAATGAATGTTCTATATATATAATCTCTTCATTTTATGTTGAAAATAATATGTTAATACATTGGTGAAAGTTTGAAATTCAGGTTTCTGTGTGTCTAAACTTTTTCTCTATATAAGGGCTTGCAACACTCCTCCCAATCCTATTCATCGATTAAAAGAAAATTATCAAAATCTCAATAACGTCAAAATGCCATTCAATGAAACTTTGCCCAAATGAATGTTACTAATGTATCTTTATTTGGCGTACAGTAAGACGCGTTAGAAAAGTAAAGAAATAAAGCTAGACCTAACAATTCCTTGAAATTCTATTTACATAAATTCATAAAAACTAAGCGATATAAAACATAAATTTAAATACACACTTGAGCGCAATGATACTGACAAGAAAATTTTGTGTAGTTTGTAAAAAACTTTCAACGCTAAAAGAGCAATCAGTGATTGTCATCCGTTTACACGACCAGGTAATTGAAGGTCAAACGCACTTTTACTAATATCTTGTAAAGTTTACATATGTAAGTCTTAAGAACACAATAAATTGTTGTCAGTATCATATTTCTCATGTGGGTATATAAAATGATGTTTTGTGTTCTTTAGTTTTTGTTAATTTATGTAAATAGAAGATGAGGGAATTTTTATATCTCGCTACTTTTCTTTACTGTTCTAACATGTTTTACCATAATATGCAAAATAAAGATTCATTAATAACATACATTTGTGCAAACTTTCATTTAACAGCATTTTGCCGTTATTGAGATTTTGATAATTTTCTTTTTATTGATGAATAAAATTGGGAGGAGTGTGGCAACCCCTTTAATGACAAGTTTTTAGGATTTCAGTTTTTTTTAGAATTTCTTACTTTATTCCATGTTTATATCAAAATGGTTAGTATCAAACATATTAATTGGTTAGTGAATATTTGTGGACATTTTTTAAAGAAAATTTGTTTGTTGTGGTTTTATCATAGTTTTATATTATTAAGTTATGTCAACTTACTCAAAATAGTATGGAATGAGAAATTAAGTAAATGTTTTGTTATATCAAAACGAAACAAAGTATTATTAAAGATTTTTTCTTTTCAGATTCACAGATGTTGTTGCCAAGTGGCCCGGATCACAACATGATGCGGCCACATTTGATGAATGTGGGTTAAAGGTAGACGTTTTTGATGAAAACATAATCATGTACAATTTAATCAGACTAGTTATCCTGTAATGTGGTATCCTTGCCAATAGAATTTCTTGCTGGGAATAATGCTGATAAATTCCAGCGAAAAATGTAGATTTTATGCCCGCTCGAAATTGTTTGATGTTTCTGTGCAATAAATTGCTGTCGTGAAACTACATAATACCAATCTGAAGATGTCATTTATCGATTATTAGGGTTTATAGAAAATTGAGACAATCCGCTGATGTAAATCTTTATGAAAAGATACAAAAAATATGCTCATAAACATAATTATATACACAAGTTTATCAATTTGCTCAATTTTACTATTTCGTTACTTTATTTCAAGTTTCATTTTGTGCTGTGCTTTTGAATATAATTTTGGTTGTTTATTCAGTTATCATCTTGGATAAAATTAAGAGCAAGCACATTGATTCATATAGATTAACACTTGCCAAACAGTGAATGACGATTACATACATGTATATTTTATTTGCTTAGCTGCAGTTATGGGACTGATATTCATCTATAGAATTGTGATTGATACATTTATATCTACATTTATGTATTTTGATAGATATACATTAAATTCTGTATTTGTGACTGTACACATGTATTTATTTGTGACAGTTTTATATTATGTATTTGATAGTTATTTCTAACAAATTTTATATTATGTATGTTTAACTTGACAAACAGCTTAATTTGTATCTATTCACAGGAATATCTGGAACACAATGACATAGGTGTATTACTGGGAGATAGTGGCTACCCACTAAAAAAGTACCTCCTGAAACCTCTCTCCAACCCATCCACTCCTCAGGAGGTGAGATATAATGAGTCACATGCCAAGGGGAGGACAATAATTGAGCAGGCATTTGGTGTGCTCAAAGCAAGATTTAGGTAATTAATTCATATTATGCTTTATATCTGGTATATGTAGTCTCATATTGTACAATGCCACCATAAAAGATATTCTGAACTAATTTCATTTTGTTGTTCACAAACAGCTATTGGACTAAGCACAATCTTTTGATTTACGTTTACACTTGCTTCAAAAACTGATAATGTATCTTCTGAATGACAATGATAAATTTGTTATCTATATCACAAGGAAAAATGCACTTTATGGTTTCTAATTTGAATTTTTATCATTTATCAACCATCAACCATCATATCAAACTTTTGTGTGGTCAGAACTTGTGTCACATTTGGAGATATACATGCTTCACTTTTTTTTGAATTTTTAGTGGTATGATATAGGACCATTTCTGCACGAACTCAAAATAAACTGAGAATTATTTAAAAAAAGAGTAATATATGCATATCAGGAATCGCCACACTCACAAAACACAGCCTCCAAATGCAGCGAAAAAGAAAAGAGGAAGACAGAGAGAGCATGTTTGTTATAAATATGTCAATTCAAATAGGACGCCACAAACAACTAATGAAAAAGAGAACTTTTGGGGAATAGATATTCAACATATAGTATTTTTCACAGCATTATATCAGTTTACACAAAAAAAATGAAAAAAGAAACTTATGAAGTTTACAGTTACTCAAATAGTACACACTGTATCATGATTTAGCTTGAATGTTTATTGATACGCAGATTAGGTGATTACAGGATTATTTAAACATTTTTTTCAAGGATGTCAAAGGTCAGGTCATTTATTTGGGGTACGCAAAGCCAAACAATTAATAGATATTTTCAACTTTTCACCATATGGGGACGTCAGTTTTGAGGCCATTTCTTTAACCTTTTTACAGGTGTCTGGACAGAACTGGTGGTTGCTTACCATTTGCTCCAGGAAAATGCAGCAAGGTTTCAACCGCTTGCATGAGACTGCACAACATGTGCATAGACAACAAAATACCATTGCTTGAACCCCTTCCACCTCTGGATGGTCAAGGAGAGGCAGTTGTTCAACCCCTTCAGGGAAGTGCTGTACAGAGGAGAGATGCATTAATCAGAATGCTTTAAACATTGTTTTATTTAACCCACTGTGATTGGTTTAAACTTTTTTGCCAAAAAGACATTGAATTGTCTCTTCATGATTATGTAGACTTCATTCTGGTTGTATTAATAAGTGAAAATACAACAGAATCAGTTATTGAGTTAAGCACAATGTTGTAATGGATTCCCCATGCATATTCCTATCTGTAAGTATATAAATTTTCCACACATTGAAAAAGTTAGCTAATAAATCAATGGTTGTCAATTCTTTGCATTAAGTTCAGGTAAGTATTCATTTGGTACTTGTCATTTTGTAAAAAAAGCATTTATTTTTATAAAACTCTTAACGATTAAGGTACTGTTTCCAATTGTTGATCTTCATGTATTACTGTGTCGCCCTTTCGAAGAAATGGTGAAACCAAGGGATCACTTTGTTTCTCTGTTCGTCTGTCACGAAAACTTAATGTTGGCTATAACTTTGCCATTTCTTATTATTTCTTCATGAAACTTTCAAATTATAATGCTTATGATAACACGCTCATGATAATGCCAAATTCTTTAAGTCAAGGTCACATTTGATGAAGTTTTGCCACTTTTTTATACTTGGAATTTTACAAGAAAACTTACCATTGGCTATAACTGCAATTTCTCAATATTTCTTCATTAAACTATTAAATTTATTTTGCTTATGACTACACGCTCATGTTGACGCCGTATCCTTTAGGTCAACCTCACATTTGATAGAGTTATTCCCCTTTTTGTGCTTGGATTAGGATCCTTTAGGTCAAACTCACATTTGATAGAGTTATTCCCCTTTTTGTGTTTGGGTTTTTCCACAAAAACTTAATGTTGGCTATAACTTAGCCATTTCTAAATATTTCTTCATGAAATTTTCAAATTAAATTGCTTATGACAACACGCTGGTGTTCATGCCGAAGTCTGTAGGTCAAGGTCATTTTGTTTTCAGGTAACTTTCAAATTACATTGCCTATGACAACATTCTCGTAATAATGCCAAATTCTTTAGGTCTTGGTCACATTTGATGGAGGTTTGCTCCTTTTTATTATACTTGCATTTTGACACGAAAACTGAATGATGGCTATTACTTTGCTTGTTTTCAGCATTTCTTCATGAAACTCAAATTATAATGCTTGTGACAACATGCTCAGAATGGTGACAAATTCTTCATGTCAAGTTCACATTTGGTGGAGTAATGCCTCTTTTTGTACTCAAAAACTTAACATTTGCTATAACTTTGCCATTTCTCAATGTTTCTTCAAGTTTTATGTCAAGATTGGGGTATGTGGCGTATGCACCTATTGTACTTGCATATTTATTCTGTCAGTGGGCGACACTTGTTCAACTGAACACTCTTCTAGTTTGATAACTGTTTCACTGTTTGGATTTGTTTTACATCTTAAATATATATATAGAGAGAATAGTGAATAAAAAGGCCATTTATTAAAGTTAACAAATTTTATTTGTGTTTTTATTCATACACCATGGATTGATGCATTGATATAAATGTAATTTATATATATAAATAATAAAAATATCACAGCATCAACTCAGAAAAACAAAGTAAAATAAAAGCAATGTAAAATCACCAAAATTGCACAGAATGTAAATTAGCCAGTCACTACATACAGTTAAACCCCTAATAAAGACCACCTCAAAATAAGGAACACCCAACAATAGGACCACTTGTTCAATGTCCATTTTAATAGCTTTGCACTATTCTCTACCCCCAGAATTAAGACCAAACCCCTGTAACTCCAAATTGTTCAGTTCAAGGGTTAGTCTTCAAGAGGTGTTTCACTTGTCGTAAACCTCGTTTAAGCATAAGGGTTTACATTGGATTTTAGGAGTTTCGTTTATTTCTAGTCAGGTCAGCTGACACCACTGGCCTTTTAAATGACTGGCTAGAAGTCCAAGTCCAGTTTATGAGGACAACATATAAAAGTTCTTTCACTTAAACTATCTTTATTCATAGTTCAAATTTGAGAACCCTGTTCGAGAATTAGTAATTCAGTTTAAATAGAAATGAAAACAAGAGAGTTCAATTTCAATATATATAATTGTTACTTTCAAAGTTTTATTCCAACAATATATTTATACATATATTTTCCAATAATGAAAGCTGGCATTAAACCAATTAAACATGGGTACTACATTTTACATTAGACCTTGACTCAAAATCCAAGATGGCTGACAAACAACAAGGGTCAGGTCAGAGAGCCTTTTCTGGCAAATGCAAACAAACATGAAGCTTTAAAAATATGAAAACAATTTTAAAATTATATCATAAGGAACTCTTAAAAATGGAGTCACAATAATTAATCTTAGTGTCCAAGCACCTGTTGCATAAAAGAATGGCTGGAACCAATGTTAACAAACACAGGAAAACTCAAATACATGTATTGGGCTTATTTTATCATGTTAAGAGATGAAACTTCCCAGAAATGTGTATTTTATTGAGCTTTATAAGATTCAAACAACAATTAAGGAAAAGTATGCACAAGTAATGACTTGGAGGAGAATTTCCAATTTGGGCTATTTTTATCAACCGACCTGCATCCTTTATAAAACTATTTTTGGAATTACATCAAAACTACTCACTAAAGTATATGCATGAAACCTTCAGGAAAGTAATACATCATTTTTACCCAATAGCCGGTTGTATATTTAATACCCAATACATGCTTAACATTAATATATACAGCATGAGCAATTGGTCATAGGTTATATCTAAGAATCTCTTTTCCCGGGATAAATCCGAAATGGGCCAAAATAAGTAAATGAAACTGACCCTAATATAAATTTGCACAATAACGCACCTACACATGTTCTCAATATGCTAGATTGAGTTAGTTTGCTTGAAAATATCAGTCTTACAAACTCCTACAATTCACAGTTCTTCACACTGTATATATGGGTTTTTGTTGTTTTTGAGTGACAAGTGTAGATCCATTGTGCTGCGCTTCGGGCCATATACCTTCCTCAGTCTGACCAACCAGTCCGTAAACTTGCATATTGCCCTCAATGCCATGTTTTATTTGTTAAATATTGCCTATAACTACATTACATTACAGTTTGGAACAATAATAATGATAATCCAAATAACTACATAAGAATATTAGTAGGATCAAAAATAAAGAAAAGAAATATAAGAATATTAACAAATACAAGAAAATTTTATGGCCCTTGTTATGATTATACATTTTTATTCCCATATTCATTCATACATGTTTCCTGTTTTATAAAAGAATTGAAAGGAATTGTTATCAATAAAAAGATAAACTTGATTTAGTTATATAAATACTGTATACCAGACATCTAGACAACCTTAAAATCTTATTATAGGACCTCAATCTGGCTGGTCTTTGGGTCAGATGTCCGGACCTCTAGCTACTACCTTTCAGATAATACCAGACTGCATATATACATGTATTATTGTTCTTTTATGTCAAGATATTTATATCAAAATAGATTTTTTGGATTTTTTTCATCTAACAGTACCTAGATGATTATCACTTGCTGAAATATGTTAATGAAATACTACAGCAATCCTAGAACTAGATTTTGATATAAAAGCATTACCTTCAAATATGTCCACTTATCTTTCACATCTTGGATGGACCTTTCATTGCCTCCAACAGCATTCACCCTGACAAACAAAGATGTATCATTTATGAAAATGACCGTTTCAGGATCAATTTTCGATAATAAATTGATGTTTAATAATCAATCATCGGTTTGCTGATCTTTCAGCAGCTCACAAGGGAGATTACTGTATCAGACCATTGTTTGATATATCACATAAATCAGTTTTATTTTGGTTTTAAATTACCTTTGGAATAACGTATTTACAAAAAGGATATTGTGAAAATATAACACCCATGTTTTGATTTTCGTAACATTGATTGTCAACAAATATAATTGGCCTTTTAGGACCATTAATGTTTAGTGTGATCAACCTTGAATTAATGTTATTTCTTATACGGCTTCATGTACATTTATAAATGTAGTTGTAGGTCCGATCATGTCCGAGTTCGTGTTGAACGAAGTTTGTCTTTTCACTGTCTAAAATCTATGGGAATTAGGAAAAGAATGTTTATGTTTTCTTTAAGAGTAGTATTTGTATGATTGATCTGAAGATCATTTTTGCATGGTTTTCTGCTTATATTTGCAAATTTAGGGTTTTAATAGAGCCATAGCATTTTGTTTACATTCGAGTTAGAGACCTTTACAATGTATTATGATAATGGTCATCAATGATAAGTTGTTTCTAATTATTTATAGGAGGGAAACATATAGGAGGGTTGTAGTGATGGGATTGGGGGATGGTGTACACATGCGGCCAGCACCTGTGTTTCTGCTTATCACAAAATTCAAATTTGTGAAACTTTTGAATTGGAAAAAAACAATCTCCATCGGTTTAAACGCAGGGTTTAATTGTTAATAGCCGTTGTTGAAACAACAGCCTATGATGTGATCGTGCTCAATCTGACAAATATAATAACGTTCACAGAAGATAAACAAATACTTATCCTGTTTTATCATCCCCACCAAGTTGCTCGAAAATCGTAATGGAGTGACTCCCCTTGTCGTATCGATACATAAAAATACCCAAATAGACAGTTAATCACCACAACACTCCCTACAATACACAGCGACCAGTCAACAAAATCTTACTGCGTTTCTAGGAGTTACATTAGTTTATAAACAGATTTATTATATATTTAACAGGGGATATAACGAGGTGAACTAGAACTTAATGCGCGTTTCCGAAAACCCGGTCCCAAAACTTGTCTTTTCTGATGGATCGTTACAACTGTCTTTTCTGATGGATCGTTACAACGAACTTATTAACAGATATCTACCTCGCGCAGATTTCTTCGATAGATCTATTGGTTTCCCCAGCATCGAAGTGGCCGTCAACAATCTGAACAATCTCTGCAGTTGTCCAATTCGGGGCTCTGCTTCGGGATTCCATTGTTTGTTGTCGTCTGTCAAATTTGACAAGTGCGCGCCAAATCACGTGACCGGATACGGATAATTTTAGACTGTCACTGTATTGTATGACTTACGAGCGATCGTATCGTAGCTGCGATCGTCGCAGTTGCGATTGATTCGTAAAACGGTTTGCGAAAATCGTAAATATTATCGTAAATAACTATCGTAAGTAGAAATCGTAGCTAAGATGCGAGTTTTTGATAAAACGGGGCAATATGTTTTCCTCAACCACAAGAAGTGACAAAGTACCTACAGGAGCCTATTATCCCTCCAGTTGATGATTTAAGCTGATGTAATGACAATCCTAGGTATACATTGTTTTGTATGTCTTCTTTATATAAAAAATAAGCCTTACCTTTTATAGCAACAGGCTTAATAACCCTTTCTTCCACATATATGCATATATGACATGTGCTAACAGCGGAGATCCAGATCAAACAACACATCAATGCTTTTTGATTATTACGTTATTTCTGAGCAAACACCAAATAGAGCTGATCATAATCAGACTGGATGGATGTGCTAGCTGATCTGGATCTACAATGGAGCCACAGGTATAAAGGTGTGAATGGATGAAAGAGTTAATGAAACTGTATTTTAACAACATTTACCAATTGATCAAATACAGCATGCTATTTTTAAATGCTTTTCTTACATGTCATGTTCAGCAACCTAATGTATTACAAATACAAATTTAAATAAAAATTGTAAAACAATTACAACCTTCATGCATTTTGTTATGATTTCAGTTATTACAGAAATTGTTTCCACAATATGTTGAAAAACATTTGGTCTTGGACATAGCTCTGACAAAATGCATTCACGAACTATTGGACTGTGTACAATGTTTTTTCATCCTACATCAAAAAACATAATCCAATAAACAAATATTTTGAGCTTCACACTATTTCATAACCAAAATTGTTTCCATACCGTAGTGAACATGAAAAATCATCAAGTAAACACTTCATTATACACAAAAGGATTTACATCTTTATAACTTTGATTCTAGTATATTCAGCAGTTGAAGAAGAGAGTGCTGAACAAAACTTTGAAGTAGTTGAAGAATGTTTTACATAATTTAAATTTGGACATTTTATCACTGATTTTCCTGCATTTGATTTTTGTGACACTACAGTTTGTCCAAGTATAATAGAATTTATGTTATGCCTATACTGCAGGGCATTTGGATTGGTGTTGGCACCATTATAAGAAGCTCTCTGTTGACAAAACATATTTTCAATGACATCAGAGTTAACCATAGCTGGTATAACTTCCATTTCTTTTTTTAACAACAGTAATCTGCATAGTTCAGTAAAGCCAATAAGACATGATTTTATATCCTCTAAGCACTGGCTAGACATTAAAAGGACAGCTTTATTTTTTAGCATATCCACACCTTCTGCCCATTGGTCAAACCACATGGAAACATGTTGAAGATGTTCTAGTCTAATGTCACTAACTGTAGCAATTGGTCTTTTATCTTTCAAAAAATATTTATCATACATGATGTTTTTTCTAACAATTCAACTGCACCATCAAGAACTTTTTTGTTTGTTAATGATTTCTGATACTCTTGCATGAGGTGCAACATTTCACTATTGAGAACTTCGTCAGCGAGATGGTTTCGCATTTTTGACTGAGACGTTAACTTAATGTGGTCATTTGTTAATTTCTTATGAATTTGTAAAGCATTTGATTTATCCCAATTAAACGCATTTTCCCACATTTTCCAGTGAATCATATTTTCATTCGGCAGTGTTAAACTTCTAGGAAATCCTTTTCCTATGCCACTTTTAAGAATATTGTTCCTGATTGTTTTAAATACATGAGACGGATCCATAATGAAGACAACACTCGGATCATACGGTGATGGATTAGTACACATAAAACTTGATTGATCTTTGCCTATATTAATATGCATAAATGTTCTATTAGTCTGAGCACCATCCAAACACACATATGCCACTGTGAAAGCATACTTTTTTAGCCAACCTACAGCCTCCCAAAACAAATTATGAAGATCAAAACCCTGAATGTTTGTTGAAATAAAATGAGCAAATGGGAAACGAAATCCTGCTACTGACAAAAACATGAATTGTAAAGCATGTGATCCCAACACTTTCTCCTTTTTCCCATTTCTTAAAATTGAACACATGTTCCCCTCTTCACCAATATCCTCAAACCCAACTAATTCAATCACATCACCATTCTTTGATATTTGTAAATCTTTCTGAATACTCATCGCATCTATAATAATTCCTCCGGTATATGCATGTTCTGGCAAATTTAATCGCTTGCTTCAGCCAACATCCATCTGTTATTAAAAATATTATGAAAATTGTTCATTGATTGTTTAGTGAATCCAACATTTTATGATATTTAACTCAAAAGAAATGTTTGAAAAATTATTTTAATTACAACTATGCAAATAATTTTTTCACTATTGCAATCAGTCAAGCATAAATTCAATACATTTTATTACTGCTCTTGTTAAGAATTGACTCCATATGGCTTTTATTGCTGATCTGGATGTAGTGTTTACAATAAATACTTATAGTAAATTTTCAGTAAAGAAATAGGTTTGGTAGTTGTGGTTAGACATTCCCCTCTTTCATGCAATTGGTGCTTCAATAATAATTTTGTTTGGATTCAAGTATACAAATAAACAGCTGTTAAATGTATGGTAAATGAGGCAAGCAGAAATGTAAAAGCACATTAACAGTACAGGCGACATTAGAAAAGCAAAAATGACATATAAATTGAAAAAGTTACATAAAGCTTTAGTGTAATTTATATTTGCATTAACATTTACCCTTTCCTCCATTTTTACACCTTTATTGCGTGGGTGAACACTGTAGATCAAGATCAGCTGGCACTTTCATGCCATCACATGATCTACACTGTTGACTGTTTTCATTTCTTAGGTTATTTCTGGGGGAAATGTGACAACTGCTGATCCTCATCAGATGAACAAATGTGCCAGCTAATTTGGATCTATACTTGTTACACATGCATAAAATACCTATATATGGGGGCTATTGTTAAACCATAATTTGCAAGTTCGGCAAGTTCAATTACACGGATAGTACTTAAGATACCAACAACAAATATCACGGTGAAAAAACACAACAAGATTCAAGACATTATTTATAATCCTGTAACATTTAAGAGCTTGCATGCAAACATTATTCCGAAATTTTAATTGAATTAATTAAAATAAGGCCTTAATGTGATCATAAATCATACTTATTATATAGTTATTGCACTTGATACATCATTTCTAGATATTATGTGAAAAAGAACAATGTATGAAAGGTTTGGTATTTCACAGTTTTATATTACAACTGGTATATCAGTAAACTTTTCAAGTTGAAAAGGCTCAAAATTCCATAAAAATTTATTTAAGAAATATGTTTCTTCGCAAACACAATGAGGTCGTGAATGAGTGTAACAAGTCTGAAAGTAGATAGACTTAATGAGTTTGCATGCAAACTACAAAAACCAAGGATCATATGTTAACAAAACAATTATTTTTGTTTATGTTTTACATATAAATTAGTAAAGAAAATAAACAAATTAGTCGAAGCGTGCTGTACTTTACTTTTCCATCACTCCTCCAACTTGAACACTATTACTTGATGTGGATGGGTTAACACATTAGTATCAAACTTTCACATAAGTCATTTACCGACCGGAATATTTCATCTGAAAACCCAACTTCCTGCTTGACCAGGTTCTTGTAAGAAATAAGGAGATTTGGTGATGGCAAAACCAATAAATTGCTGTCTCTAATAAGTTTATAAACATGTGGATTCCTGCTGTAAATTTGCAGACATGAATTAATTATCTCTTTGCTCCAACGTCTACCTTTTGGACTTCTGTTTGCATTTTGCACCTGACTTAAAAGCATTTCGATCAAATTATCTGGTGCAGATGGAACTAGTTTTTTGATGTCCTCTTTGCAGACCTGTTGTGGTGCATCATTTGTCTTCTTAATCGATGGTCTTTTTGGGGAAACATTTTCAGTGTCATCACTTGTAGAAGGTCTCTTAAAAGTCATTCGCTGACAAGTTATGCATGTTTTTGTTACAGCATTGAATTTTGTGACATAATGGCACATAACTGACCTTAATTGACGTGAACATTCCTCTGTGATTTTGTTTTTTAGGTTCTCCAACGTGTGGAATCGTGAACATATAACCGATGTAGTAACCGTTACCCCACAACACAATCTCAATTTTATAATAGTATTGCATATGTTTACGATACTCTCTTTGCTGCATGTGAATTCATTGAAGACTCCTATGGATTTCAGGTCCACATTTTTATCTGCTATGTGCACAGAAAATTTGTAATCAGAATGAAAATGAAGAAATATGTATACTTTGTGTCCATTTATAGAATATTGTGTTTCACATTTGCACACAAGCAATTCATTGGTCACACTATCGAACATAAATATTTCTGGTATATAATCCACAATTGTGGAACAATCGACATTATCAGGACTTCTCTTTAATGGTTCAAGTGGCTTAAGTTGTATACCAACATAAAAAGTTGTCACTGTTTTATCTGTGTTTTTAGTTTTTTTCTTTATCATATCAGGGAATAAATACTGAACAGTCTCTAAAAATTCTCTTTGTAAACATGCTCTTTCCAGACCACTTTCAATACACTCGAGGCTGTAACTTGAGTAGAGATGTTGGCTGCTGACAGATCCATCTCCAGCAATGACTCTAGACATCAGCCTAGAAACACAGTATCAAAGTTTTAATATGATGTTGACCATATCTAAAATTACCATATTTACATGTTTATAAGTCGTTTTATTTTAACAAAATATTACAGAAATAATATTCAAACATACTTTTACTATTATAAATAAAAATAAGTAAGTGGCAAAAATGTTAATCTCAAGACATAAAACAATTATATTAAATTAAAATACATAACAAAGTGAAAGAAGTTAAAAAATGCGACTCATAAATATGTAAATATGGTAATACGTGTATAGGTAATAAATTGATGACAGTAAATAATATATAGGTAATTGATTTCAGACATGATGAAGTGATTGAGACTTGTTGGTTTGGGGAGGAGCTGGAAGAGCATGTGACAGGATTTGAATCTGACTTGTTAGAGGACGACTTTAATGACTTTATCAGACAAGTTGATCTTGGAGATAATGAAACAGACGAGAGCCTCCCAGAATCATTTGATTTGGTACAAATTATTGAACAGCTGAAAAATGATTACCCTGTTACAACACTCCAAGAGGAAATAAACCAGGTGGTTCATGACATATTAAAGAAATACATGAAAGACTGTCAAAATTTCTGTCATGCTCAGTTTGCTGCATTATCTTCTATAATGGAAGCATTATCAATCACACCAGGAGTTCCTGTAAAAGCAGACAAATTGACGGAGTTTTACTCTGCTGTTCGTCAACATCAGATATCCGATAATTACAAAATTGCATGTTTGATGTTGTTCAGAATGTATTCTCAATTTACTGGTGCTCACTCTAGCATCTGCACACATTTATTTGATAGCATAAGGAAGTTTTTATTATTTCAAAAAATAAGCATTTATGAAGATGGTGACAGGAATGTTCACACTCGCAATGTAACTCATGCTAGCCAAGCTAGAATAAGGTATGTTGCGGGCTACTGTGTTGCTACAGTAAGGCAAAAATATGTCCGCATATATAGAGCTAATATGTTCTCTACTTCTGTTCAGGGCCAGTCCCTATATCATGATGCTAAGTGCATAGTAGATGTAATTGAGCAGTTAAAGGCACATGATGTATCTGCAGACACTGACTCTTTAACAGATATTGAAAGACGTCAGTATGCAAGCATGTCATTAATAATTGTTTCAAATGAGGTTTATAACCTCTTTATAAAACTTTGTAGCAAATGTTTGAACATATTAGTGGACAAAAATTTAAACATTTATGGTAACACACTACATGAGTATTGTTCCAATAAAATTTTAAACTCGTCTGAGCTGTTTGAAGAATTTCAAAGTATTTTAAACAGAAAACAGATGCCAAGTGATTTTTATACATATTTGCCTTCATCAGATGATGCAGTTGTGCAGGAAACATTATCAAATATTATAAGAATCATAGAATGTCAGTCACTGGTATTCAAAGATTTGGTTTCTAAATTTATAATGGTAATGTTTAATCAATTCCGCAAAGATTTGTTACTATCTTTTTCCATTCAGAAGACTATGGCCCATCGGAAACAAGTGCTGGTAAAACTAAAGAAAAAAGACATGACAAATAGGTCAATAACGTTTCAAACAATTATTGATGACAAAAGTGACCAGAAAGACATGTCACACTCATTATTAAAAGGCCTCCTCATGACAAACATTAATGTGTTATCTGATATGAAGAGAGACCAACTTGATAAGCTGGCCAAAGCTTACAACGTAAGGGGCTTGCAAAATGTTAAGAAATCTGTATTGGTAGATACTTTGAAAAAAGAAATAATAAGAAATGCTAGAATGCCAAATTATTCTGCACTGCCAATAACAACCAATGATGGTTGTAACATTATAAATACTAATCCATCAACTTCAGTTTATGATCACCAGCCTTCAACCTCAAACAATCATTCAAAAACATCAGTATCACAAACACCATGTGATCCAACAATATCAAATTCAGCACTTACAGACCAAATGGAAGAAAGTACTGAATCTGATGATGTTGAATTATGTGGGGTTTGTCATAAATATGGTAAAGAGGGAATTCAATGGATTCAATGTAATTTATGCCAAGTATGGTTGCACAGAAATTGTGCAGGACTACGGGCCAAAAAGACTTGGTTAAAATATCAAGATCAAGGAAAAGATTTCTTGTGCAAAGAATGTCAATAAAATCCATAATTTCATGCAATTTTAATACTACAGTACTTTGTTATAATATCAAGTCTGTGCAGTCTGATTAGAATCTAAAGTATTCCCTTTTTCATTCATTATGTTATTTCTCAAGAAGAAAAAACAGTGCACATCACAGTAAAGTGTTAAGACACCATAACAATATTGTACATATTTAATAAATTATTTAGTAGAATAGTATTTATATTTAAAATATGTGGTATAAGGCTGCTATGGTGAGGTATTTATACATAGTTCACATGGTTGTTTAGTCTTTAGATATTTATAAGGCAAGCAAACTTCAACCAAATGTTGAAAACATTATGCACCATGATTATTTTATCCTAAAATTTCTGTAAAACTTCCAGTAGGATTAAATAATATAATCGTATTATTGTAAAGGTGTATTGCATACATTAACTGAATCATATTTGAACTGATCACAAATCAATATGATTGTACTTTGATTAAGATAATACCTTATGTAATAGAAGATAAACTTTTATCCCTCAGTTTATTGGATGTTTCAACCAACATATATTTAATACTGACAGTCAGTGTATTGACAGTGTGTATGAAATACAGTATAATTATAGAAAGTTGAAGTAACAAGTGTATAATATGATAATATACATGTATATTGTTTCAGAGCTGCTCCTAATATGTGAAATTTGTAATTCTTTGAAAATAAACATTGTGTTATATTGTTCTTTAATGATTAGCAGAATACAAAAACTCACTAAATACTTGGTATTGAAACCAAAGATAGCAAAACATGACTTAAGTCTTGTTCTCACTTTGTATGGTCATAATATAAATAAAACATTACTAGATGAAACTCACTAAGGAGCACAAAATATCAGTTAAGACCCGGAGAATGAAGGCCATATTTTTATTTAAAGGTTGCTTGTTTATTCAGATATGTCATTATATATATGTACCAGTGAATCAAAAAGTATTTATGCAGACTTTAGCATAAACATGTTAATAAAGACAAAAAAAAGTTATTTATCTTGTTTTGTTCCTTTCAAATATCAAAGGACCTGGTGAACACATAAAAAAGCGAATGTTCTTAAAATTCCAGCATATTGAAAGTAAGTCAAATGTATATGAAGAATAAGTTATTGAAATGTCTGACTGTCTCAGTAAATTTGGATCTTGCAGAATAATTATCACAAATTCAGTTTATGCTGCAGACCCAGTGTCTACATTACACATTTGAGGTAAAACACAAAACTGGATAAGACTGCATTTAGTATATTGTGCAGTGTTACAATAATAGTATAGGCTTTATTGAACAAAATACAGAAGTAAATTATTGCAAACTTATATTTTTTATGACATCACAGTTTTTATTGTAAGTTGCTGCTTGCTGAATCATAAAGGAAATTTATGCATAAATAAACATTCTATGTATCTGTGCTTGGAATTGATTATTGGCACTATCAGCTTATCCTACATAACTCTACATCCCACCTCGAACCAACATGTCCATACACAATAACAATCGTAGAGTTCTAACTCGATATGGTACGTCATTATATCCGACTTATGTCAAAATGACTAAATACTTCATAAATCGGACAAAGCCGATTTCGGACAGACAACAGAACATTATTTTCCTATTTTTAATGAACTTTAATACAGAGGATCGCAAACAATAATAAAATTTTCACTTGCCACGACACCTGAGACATCTTTCCACAACTGATTTTCAGCAGTATCGTCTTTTTTTGTAATTGTTTTCAGTTTTGCTACATTTTTTGCGCACCCGCCATCTGTCATAGCAAATTGGTATCTGGCTTACCTGTATTGAGCAACATACAGCCGGGAATCAAAACGCCAGCCAATCGGAGAAATCGTTGCAAATGATGACATCGTCGGATTCCGTAAACTGTCCGGAACCATCATGGCTGTCAAAGTAAATAATTGAAACGACGCGTCCAAAAAAAGAGAAGATAAAAGGGTTACATCGGCAATAGGTACAAGTTAATGGTTGATAATGATGGAAAAAATGTGTTTTTATGTATGGGCCCTGGGAATATATCATAGAAGTGGGGAGACACTGGGAAATGCCGCAACCAAAATAAATTTTTGGGATCACCTCATCGATGTCGACTAAAGCGTTAGGCAATGTTTGAGCCTATATGAAAAGCTGTAGCAAAAAATCGGTTTGAGGAAATTTAATTCGGTTTTCGCGACATGTTAGCATGATACAAGACTCATTTGTTGCTATATTGTTTAAGCTAGATATGTTTGTTTAAATGATAATTTTTTTTCAGTTCTTTGAGGTCCCTATCAGTGTATGGGACCCGCTTCTTAGGAACCTTGATTATAATATATCAAAAACACAAAAACTTTTTTTCTTTATTGGAATTTTATTTTTTAACAATGATACGGTCACCTGTGGTTGAGACCGAACCGATTAGCGAAGACGTATCTGTGGCTCTCAGTAAAGCGTTCGCGGCGTCACCTCTTAAAACTCTTTTTTTGAAGTTAAAACACTTTAGTGTATACAGTCCAAACTCGTTGTGTCAAACTCGGCTAAGTCGAAACATCGGTTATCTCGAATTAATTCTACGGTCCCGTCAAAATGTGTTCTTATTACATATAATATTACGCCGCTTAACTCGAATTCGACTTAATGTTTTCCCAAGTCGAAGTAAATTTAGAACCCGCTGGCTAAAGTATGGTATATAAAATCATCGGATAGGTCGAAGTGTGAAACTTGCCGCGGTCGAACAAGCGCGGCTTCTTCAAAGAGAGAATTTGTCGGCAAACAAGATACCAGTATTTAATAATAGTTAACGATTATCACCTGTTCAGTAAAATATTCGCTTATTTAATGCATTCGGATGTAAAATATTTGGATTCGTAAGTGCAATTTATTTCAGTTTTTAAAAAACAACATTTGGTTACAATAATCATGACATCGTGACAGCCAGGCCAATAAAATATGAGTTCATCCGTTTAGGACAACAAATGCAAAAACATGATACAAATGTAATCAATTCTCCCCCAACAAGACAGAAGCACAAAAAGCTCCAAATTAACGATTATGAGGTGAATATTATTTTGAATTAGTTTACGTAATAAAAAAAATAACGAATGAAGACTTTAACACTCAGAGTGAAGACGACGACGATGTTATAAAAAAAACGAAACTTAACGATGATGGTTTGCTAACATGTAAATATAATCAAGTAAATATAATTTTTCTGTTCTGTTTTGATAAACTAATTGATCCATTGAAATGTTCATAAACGAGTACTACAAGCACTCACAATCATGTCAGCATAAGAAACATATAGGTATGATATTCGTGCATTGGCGCCAATTCGGATATGTCGAACTTCGGATATCTCGAATTAAAATGTACAGTCCCGACGACTTCGACACAACGAGTGTGGACTGTGGTTTATTAAGAAGTAACCATTGATCCTTGTCAGTAAGATAGTCTTTTCAGAAAATCATTATAAACGGCCTTCACAGTTGATGTGACATCAAAAAAGTGAATGTAGTGCTTGTTATCAGGTGATGAGACACCATGAACTAAATCTTGTTTTTAATCAAATCAGTGACATACATTCCAACCTCAAGGTAAAGTTTATTTCACCGTTGTGCACTTGAAATCTTACAACTTTTGACGACACAATTTTATTGAAACAATGAATTTTCGGCATTTAGACCTTACCTGCTTCCTGGAAGAGCCTTGATGTTTATTTCCAGCTTCATTGTGATTGTACTTGTCAGTGACGAGCGTGCGTCTGCGTAGATAAACCAATCTTCCTCAGATTAACTGGAAAGCTACCTTAAATCACGGAAGTTTCAGACTTTTCTCTCACAGCTGTGACAGAATAGAGGATCGTTGTGTTAAAATAAACGAAGGCGTTTGAAGGGAGGTAATTCATCACTGAACACAAAAAATCGCCGTCATTAATTTTCCTATCAATTTTACTCAAATTTTTCTCTCGCCTTTTAATTCCATTTTCTAGCAAATTTAAAGAAGTAATGTGTGCCGGGTTTTTTGATGACCTTCCAGCATCGGAAAGGCCGTCCGCTGCTGTTGGTATAACTCGTGGTCTGACTCGTGGTTTGCGTTAATAGATGATTTCTTCATATTCACATGCTTGTATATTGTATGCTTAAACTAAATTATGCTCAAGTATGTTTATACTAATACCTCCAATCAGATATATGTCAGTATTCAGCTTTGTGCATATACGAATATAAGATAAGACTGCGATTCCATGCAATAGCAGTCACCAGTTTAAAGCTTCTCAGAATATAGTTTAAATTTTGTGCGCAATACGGGCTTTTTCTAGACATAAAATGGCCGCTCTTCGGACGGACATCGGTAAAAAGCTAGTACGTTAAATGAGTCTGTGCTTGGAGTCGAATTATTGAGACAACTCAGAATATTGACCAGAACATTTGAAAAACATTGTAAATCTAACGATCATGGCTTGAATTTTTCAACATAACGATTATCTTTTATATGAAATAAACCAAACTGAGCAAGGAATAATTTACTAATTGGTTATTTCTGAAAAAAAAAGTTTTTGTAGTTTGAATATAGAATAGACACGCCTGGAAATGACCGATACACTTATAATCATTTTACAACTCAAATACCAAACAGTTTTCCATTTTTCGTGCAATCACCAGTATTTGCATTTTACTGCGTCACTACATAACTCTTGAGATATTGTTCTACCTCCGAGTCCCTACTTTGCACACGAATACCAACAGAAAGTTGATTAGTTATTTTTCATTTTAATCCTGTTAGACTTTGGTAGAAATCTTCGTTAGGTTTACATGATGCAAGAGATAACTCCACAGAACAAGGCGAGAATAGCGGTGACTACTGTCAATCCAAAGCTAGAATGTAGGTCTAATACATCAAACTTGTAGTCTAACCGGACATATGTGGCGTAAACTATAGCGCCCACCAGCAAAAACACTCCTGGAATAAATAACTAGATGGGTGTCCAGTTGAACACTTGTGTCGCCCTCTGGTGCTATGTCGGAATAAAAATGCAAGTACAAAAAGGGGCATAACTGCATCAAATGTAAGCTGACCTAAAGAATTTGGCACCGTCATTAGCGTGTTGTCATAAGCAATATAATTTGAAAGTTTGATGTAAAAATATTAAGAGATGACAAAGCTATTGCCAATGTTAAGTTTTTGTATCTAAATCCAAGTAGAAAATGGGGCATAACTCCATCAAATGTGACCTTGACCTTGAGAATTTGGCATCATCTCGAGCGTGTTGTCATAAGCAATATAATTTGAAAGTTTGATAAAGAAATATTAAGAAATGGCAAAGTTATAGCCAACGTTAAGTTTTCGTGACGGATCGACGGACTGACGGACAAAGCGGTCCCTATGTATCGCCATTTCTTCGAAAGGGCGACACAAAAAAGAGGCCGATGAGGGATAGTGACGTTCTACTGGTCTGCTGGTGGTATCAGATTTAAACAGCAAAAAATTTAGGCACTTATGTAACTAATTGATTTATTTTCTGGAGGGTTGCAGAATTTGAGATAGTGGACACAAGAATTACTTGAAGTATAAAAAATCAAGAAGTAAAACCTTTCTACAAAACTACCACTACATATATGATACTAGCCATTGCGAAGAGCCAGAAGACGATGTTTAACAAGTGAGGACCGCTTCGGGATAAAAAGAATAATTTCTGTCAAAACTGCAGAGTAAAGTAAATTCTGAGGAGATTTTGTTTTGATAAAAACCTAACTAAAGTGGGACGACGGACGCCAATTTCACACCATAATATAACCCTCCCCGATCCTTAGTACCAGCAAAGCTAAAATGTCATTTATAACATCTAATAAGGATTGTCGTACTTTGAAGGCGGCCTCCGAAATTACGAGAAATAAAAAATATGAAAACTCGCCTGAAACTGATAAGAACTTATTTATAAACACTGATTGAAATGTTTAGAATTGATAAAACATTTATAGAAGACTTGATTGTATTAGATATTTCTGAATCTTAAAGAACTAGTCAATGTGTACCTGAGGCAAACGCAAGTCCTCCTATAACTTTAGACATCCGAGTTACCTTGTCAATGCACAGTAGGTAAATCACGAGTAAGACGAGAACAACACACAGAAATGCCAGGCCAATCACCGTGAGGGCCTGCACAGCCTTGAGACCGTCACTGTCTGAAATGTAATAATAGCCGAAATATTACTCCATCTTTTATTGATATGTTACTGTAATGCATTGAAACACACTCTCTTTCAAACAACGCGCATGTCAACATCTTAGCTGAAACCTAATGTTTTAATAAGATTGTTTTATATTAATCTGTATTTCCATTAAATTGTTATTTCATTGTATCGCGCGTGCATTTCATCCCCCATTACCCACCACAAACAATCGCGCGTGCACTTAATCCTCCACTTCCCCACCACAAACAGACACACAAACTTTCATTAATGCTTTCACATTTAATGTAGATTTTATAAACCCTGTTAAACTTTAGAGGAGCTGCATATCTGGGTAACAGTCGGTGACAGTTTTTTTTCCTTTAGCATTGCAATTTCTTTGGTACAATAAAATAATTTATTGTATGGCATCATCAGTATTTTATTAAGTTCGTACAGTCCATTTAGAAAAAAAATGCAATCAGAATTTATTATGTGCAAGATCAGACTGCATAAGCAAGCGTCCCACACAGCGCAGCGCACAAGATATCAAGGTACTGGTATTTGTTGTAAAATAAGCAATAAAAACCAATCTTGTTGGAGCATTATTTATTATTATTTATTTAATAATTACATTTTACTGAAATATTTGAAGAGATTTTCAATGAACGAAACAGAGATTCAATTGAATAAATTTCGCATCATCAAATGATATATAGCTTCCCAAAATTAACTGAAGGGTGCTCAAAATGAATAAGCTGTATCATAAGCACCTAAACGATTATAGAAATGAACCTAATGTTGCAAGCCCATGCAACTTGTTATGTTGTGCTTTTTCTTGGTGCATACATAACTTGTGTAAATAGTTTAATTGCCAAGTTTCTGATTTCTTGTCGGATGTTCCACTAAGCCAAAGAAACTACTAGGCACCAGTTATGATATGTAAATAAATCACAACGTTTTGTCAGAGTGCATTAACCAAACAATTAATAAAAAGCTCTACACGGTTAACTTAAAATGACGTTGATTTCTGTAAAACTGCTCTCTCGCTGACGAACGAACGACTTAAACCAAGTAATAAATATATAGAATACTTTAATATCCAAGTGTAACACGTACAAACGCGAATTGAGACTTAAAACTCTCTTCAGCATCGACGATCAGCAGGCTGTGCCCAAGATTATAAAACTTTATCTTGAGATCAGTCTCAAATCTCAAGCGTCTGATTGGCAGAAATGGCGACTGGTCTCCAATCTTAGTTTTATGATCTTGGGCCCTGGGACGGTTGTTCGAACTTTATTCCGCGGGAAACACTAACCGGGGATTTAATTTCCAATACATGTTCATGTGAATAGAAACTTGACTTAATGTACCAATGTGAAGAAATATTATTTTATTTGTTAGGTTTAATTATTCAAAATGTAACCATAGGTTAGTTCAACCCACGGATTAAGTGTCAAACAACCGGCCCGATAATAATTATTATGCACTTTCTAAAAATGTTGTCGAAGAATTTCTTACCTAGATAAGTATTTATTATTCCATGACATTCATAATCATCTTTGATTTCATACACAGTTTTGTAACAGCTATGCCACAGTCCTATGTAGATGTTCTTGTTTACCAGGACCTCAGCAGTACCGTGTTCGATCACCTTAGAAGACCACAGCGGTACAACCAACCCAGCAATGCCAAGGACTAAAGCCACAAAACTAACAGACACTCCTACAGCTGCTAACTTTTTCATTGTTGCTCGATTCATTAAAATGTGATTATTAGCCAATCTTCGATAAAGCGACTATTATTTTTTCTAACATGGAATGCTGAGTTTACATTAATTTTTAAAATAATATTATACCAAACAAATTCCAGTTTTACAGCTTCTTTAAAATGCAGCTTATCATGTGTTTTAATTTATTCGAAAAGGAAAGGCAGCATGAAATTACTAAAATCCTTTTTCAAATATCTTTAGATCTACATTAAATTAAAATATTTATCGCACAGTCTGTTAAAAAGTCCCAAATAATACACGGAAATTACGAAAACATTTTCTTTTTCTTTGAAAACAACTTGCTATATGTTTACAGATGCATTATTATGTCAGACAGGTTCAGCTGTGGAAATCAAAGTAACTGCACAAAAGTCATGTTCGTTAACTATATATTATATATCTACTAGCGAGGTATGCCGACATGATATAATGCTTCGCGTGCTACTTGCATGACTGAATTCTTTACACTTGTTACTCTTTGAACTGTTTCGAAGTACTGTCTTTCATTTGCATTTGATTCTTGTCACTGCCAACTTATGTCACTTAATCGGCTTTGCGTGTTGAAGAAAAAGGTTTATATAATTAGTTCCTGCCTGCCTATTTAGATGTGTAAAGTTGGCTGTGAGTTATCAATTGGGTATTTGATATTCAATATCCAGCTGAATTCTAATACACTGCCAGCAGTGAGTTGGGTATTCGCTTTACACGAACAGCGAATACGCTTAGGCGGCTGACGCCAGTAACCGGTCCTAATTTCACAGTTTCCGACACACACTCTGTACCTAGTCTATGAAATCAATCCAGAACAACAACCTGAAACAGAAATCAGTGTTTACTGTAAACAATGGCTATTACGCTACTCAGGCAATATAAATTCAGGCTATGAAGAACTTCCAAAAAAAATCCAAGAAACACTGAAACACAGTCCAAGCATCACTTTTGCACACTTTTTCGAATTCAAGCCCCTGCATCACACTGATATCACCTGGCTGCTTTTGGTTTCTAATAGTTTTTTAACAAATATATTTTCAATACCTTGAAAGCACAAAACCTGATTCTATAATTTATGTAGGCTTGATAAATGCCAAAATATCTTCATTATATCCCCTATTTCATAATTTCTACATGGCCAGTTCGAGTAAGTGGCTATCTTACTGACATGTGCTCCCATAATGTTTGACTTAACATATACCTTAGAGTTGCATCAATTCTGCAGACTGGATTTAAATAAGACTAAAGTCATACATCTGAATGCATATTCAAGTCAGATATGGCAATTTAAGTCAAGACAGTATTCATGAAAAATGTGCATTATTTGTACAGAAATTGAACAGTATCTTATTTACCAACAGTGACTATTTACAATTTGCTAAATTCAAATTTAAATTAGTACTAGTGTAACATTCTGATGTTTTTCAAGCACCATCAACATTCATTTTGCTGAAAATCATTTAAAAAGGCCCAATATTAGGTCTAAACAGCTCTGCTGGGTGATCAAAATAAGCAACTGCATAACGTCTGACATTTTTCTGATACCCTGACAGGCTCTTGGATACAGAATTGCTTCTAACACATCTGCAGACCATTTTACTGATACTTATGATGTCAAAATCTGCCCAGTCAGCTGTCTCAACATGTATTTGTACTCTTTCATGTCATATTGTGACTTGTTTGGTGACATGCTCGAAATACCTGTCATCAAAGTTTACATACATTACAATGCCCATTAGGGTAAATCCATAATATGTACAGAGTCAAAGCCAGCTATTATTAAAAAGAGCTATGGCATGCTTGCTACAAGCACCCGAGTAGCTTCTGCATTTCTGGTACAAAGTCTGTCTGACATAACTTCAATCGGATGTGACATTTTTAGTGGTTTTTACCAACAGCGACAACTTCCGAGTCGCTCGGACGACAGAAATTGGCCGTCCCCTGCTTAAAAGAGGGAAACGACAAAAATGTTGGTTTAACATTATTTTTTGCATGCGAAACATTCTTTCGTAACATAAGAAATAATGCCTCAAAGAAAAGCGACTATTTTCAGACTTTCTACAAAAATATACAGGACTTTGCACCAGGCATCTCAGCATACCACTAAGTCCGAGTTACCTCACCTTTAAGCTGACTGCCAGTCATTTTATTTTAAATAAAGCAGACATAACATTGATCATTTTGTGTAATACTCATTCTGGACAGACATTTAAAGCTTTAAAATGCCATACCTGACATTATTTGTACATCAACACTTTTCCTTAAGGCGGCTGACGCCAGTAACCGGTCCTAATTTCACAGTTTCCGACACACACTCTGTACCTAGTCTATGAAATCAATCCAGAACAACAACCTGAAACAGAAATCAGTGTTTACTGTAAACATTTGGCAATAAGCTACTTAGGCAACATAAATTCAAGCTATGAAGAACTCCTGAAAAAAAATCCAAGGAACACTGAAACACAGTCCAAGCATCACTTTTGCACAGGGGCAAAAATCACGAAACCTAAAATCTTGCATAATATTAATGTCCAACCGACAACTCCCAGAAATGGTTGATTTCAATCAAGCTGAAACAGCAGATTCAGAAAAGAATATAGCCAATAGCTGTCTTCCCTATCCATTTTCCGCAAAAAAAAATCCAAAAACATGCAACTGAATTTCTGACTCGGAAACAGATTACTTTACAAGATTTCCCTAGTTTCGAATTCAAGCCCCTGCATCACACTGATATCACTTGGCTGCTTTTGGTTTCTAATAGTTATTAAACAAATATATTCTCAATACCTTGAAAACACAAAACCTGTATATATAGAATTGATTTAGGCTTGATAAATGCCAAAATATCTTCATAATATCCCCTATTTCATAATTTCTACATGGTCAGTTCGAGTAAGTGGCTATCTTACTGGTATGTGTTCCCTTAATAGTTTCTCATAGGCTAAGACGGTAAGATTTCGTCCTCCTGTGACTAAGTAACGTTTTTGAATGAAAGTTTTTGTTATAATCCAATTCTTACAGCGAGAGAAAATAGGAAAAAGAAAATATGCATTTTGCATTTCTTTTTTATATTAATATTTGACGAGTTTCATTACACAAAATCCACTTGGCTTCGTAACCTTTGGAATTTATTTAGATTCTTTTGTACAATGTTTAACTGTTGATGTAGTGTAAAAAGCTAGCTAACAGTTATAAAATTCGTTCATTTTACGTTAAAGACTCAATGTTGCATCTTGCAAAGGCCTCGTCGTGTTAGAAGAATTATCCAACAAGACTCTCCTGTTCTGATTTTACGTTAAAGACTCAGTGTTGCATCTTGCAATGATACTCGTCGTGTTAGAAGAATTATTCAACAAGACTTTCCTGTTCTGATCCTCAGAATCCACGAACAAGTCATGCACAACAGAATATCATCGAATCAAATTCTAAAAAATAAGTTTGTTGAACTAAACGATAAAACGTGTGTACCACTGGCGCTTGACCAGTCGCCCCACCCCCTGCCAACCCTTACTAATTCGCCCTTTTTTTGTAAAAATGGTGTCAAGTCACTAATATTATTCCATTCTATTAAAATATGCGAAAATACACCGTCAAAATCGAATTCTAAAAAAAAATATATTTCTATGTATATAATTGAATAATGGTCAGGAAAGGCTCCAGACCCTAGCCCCGTTCGAGAAGCTGTTTCTCCTACAATACTGTGGGTTCCAGCCTGACAGCTGTTTGGTTCAACGCAAGAGGGTATGATCTAACAGTTAATGTCAAAAAGTCTCACCAAAAGCTCGAAATACGCGTAATATTCAACAAAAACGGCCTCCGAAATGCAGGTTATTTTTTCATAGATTCTTCACCCCCGTGCGACTTCCGGAAATCCCCAACGCTTTTGGTCGGAGCGTTCTGATTGGTAGAACTATTGACGTAGTCCGGGAAATACCTTGCACACAAATCGTTCGACCAATCAGAACGCTCCTAACAAAAGCTACTGGGATTTCCGGAAGTCGCACGGTGGTGAAGAATCTATGAAAAAATAACCTGCATTTCGGAGGCCTTTTTTTGTTGAATATTACGCGTATTTCGAGCTTTTGGTGAGACTTTTTGACATTTACTGTTAGATCATACCCTCTTGCGTTGAACCAAACAGCTGTCAGGCTGGAACCCACAGTATTGTAGGAGAAACAGCCTCTCGAACGGGGCTAGGGTCTGGAGCCGTTCCTGACCATTATTCAATTATATACATAGAAATATAATTTCTTTTTAGAATACGATTTTGACGGTGTATTTTCGCATATTTTAATAGAATGGAATAATATTAGTGACTTGACACCATTTTTACAAAAAGGGCGTATTAGTAAGGGTTGGCAGGGGGCGGGGCGGCTGGTCAAGCGCCAGTGGTGTGTACTCTGCATCGTAAAAATCATTATTGTAGAATTATTTTCACGGACTCAAGAGGACACCTTTGGTATGATGGACTTGTAGGTTTTCAA
The DNA here is from genome assembly GCA_038501625.1 of Corbicula japonica. NCBI lineage: Eukaryota > Metazoa > Mollusca > Bivalvia > Venerida > Cyrenidae > Corbicula > Corbicula japonica. The sequence goes on from JAZAYU010000024.1 coordinate 6,352,058, forward strand.
ATAACCTTTTCTAATAATTCAGACCATAGCAACATGCATTCAGACCATAGCAACCTGCATTCAGACCACACCCAATGATCTCACTCACCAATTTCTGAATCACAGACAATAGAAAGAGACTTGGACTGACTCAGCATGGAAAGAAAGTGCTTATGTGCCGTAGGAGACAAATATTTATTAAAAATGCTGACTCAATGTTGTATCTTGCAGAGAAACTCGCCGTGTTAGAAGAATTATTCAACAAGACTCTCCTGTTCTGATCCCCAGAATCCACGAACATGTCATGCACAACAGGATATCATCGAATCAAATTCTAAACAATTCGGTTGTAGAACAAAACGACAAAACGTATGTACTCGCCGGTTATACTCTGCATCGTAAAGATCATTACTGTGCAACTATTTGTACAGAGGACACCTTTGGTATGATGGACTTGTGGATTTCCTAATAACGCCAGATACAACAGTCTGGTCCCCTTCTCACGCGGTTAACTGCCGAATTCGATTTTCCATAACAGTATATTTGGTAAAACATAGAGTTTGGCTACTTACAAAACATCTTGAAAAGCCTGAAAGTTAATGATTTGATCGATATTTTATGATTTTCGTTTGGATATGGAAAACAGTTTGGTTGTTGCGTGTGTAGCCCGGTTTGAAAACTGGAATCTGTACAGCTATTCCTGTGCAAAGGAAGAAACTGGCATAAAACCTTCACTGACTTTATACCAAGACATTTATAACATTAGGAGTATGTGAGGATAAATAAGTCGCCTACATCAAACCGGTTCCTGCCTTTACGAGGAATTGTGTTGTGAATAATTGGATTATCTTCATAATTTTTGTTTGTGCAAAAATGAAGGACAAGTCTCATAAACTTCAATGGCATGGCGTGAAAATCTCATAATGTTCCAATTAGAAAAGACGAGCTTTTTCAACAAGTGAAGTAAAGTTTGAATGCACATTCAGTTAAAAAGAAATACATATAAAAATCGAACGATATATATTGGCATGAAAACCATTTAAATTGCAAATAAGCTGGTGTATTGTGTTTCTTATCGCTGTCTATCAGGAATCTGTTACACGCTCTTGTATGATTTTTTTAATAAGAAATTACCCTTTTCAAGCTTGTGTTCAGTACAATTTGCAACCAAGTTTCACACGTTCATTTCAATTGACTCATCTAGTATAAACAATAACGTTTTGTTGAAACTTAGTCAGATGAACCTATAGATAGTTATGAATTTTTCTTGGCAATCATTTGTCAATTTGTAATGGATATGATTTAAACACGTCTATATATTTTCTTAATGTTTTAAGAAGGGATATTCTTAAGTGATGAAGCGATTTGGTTGGTTTTCGAACTTGGCCGACATATAAGAAACATTTTCCCGAAGTTTCATGAAGATCGGACAACAACTGTTGGAGTTAAGAGAGACTCTGAGCAAGACGAATTGGTCGTTTTTGTCTAAGTTATAGGCCATATCTCTGAAGTGCCTGAAGCGATTTGGCTGAATATCGAACTTGCAGGCCTGCCAAATCTCCGCATTTTATCCGAAATCTCAGGATTTTAAGTTACTTCTCCGGATCTCCGGATTTATAGTCAAAATCTCCGGATTTCTATGAAATTGCAAAAAATAGTGATGATTTCAACCTAATTTAAAAGTTGTGCAATGAACGTAATCCAAGGTATTCTACTGCAGTCGCACATTTCCTGTTTATTACGAGATAACAAGGACGTGGTCAGTGACATGCTGCTTCAGTGCCTCTGGGACTATTATACAATAACCACGTATCATTAACTGAACAAGAGTCTCGATGTTACACCTGCCTTTATTTTCATTGTATGTTCATTCTAATATTTCAAAAAAAGGTCTTAACAGGTTTTACAGAAAGTTAAAAAATGAATGATAAAACTAGACAAGTCATTTTAGAATAAGTTCTAAGACAATTTCTAACAAAACGGCAAACTTCATTACTAAAAGTCTTTGAAGAATAGAATTATAAAGAAGAATGTAAGAAAAATATCACCATCATCATAATCATCATCATCATCATTTTTAGTCACAGTCATAATGAACAGCAGTAAGACATTACAACAACAACAACATCATCATCATCGTCATCGTCGTCGTCATCATCATTGACATGTTCAGACAAAATCTCCGGATTTTTAATGAAGAAGTTTTGGCAGGCCTGAACTTGGCTGAGATATTGTGCCCATTAACACTTTCTCCAAGTTTCGTGAATGTCGTAGGTTAACTAGGTAGAGTGTAGTTAGAAGATAATTATTGTAACAGTAGTGCAGTTTGCCGAGGTTATTTACTGAAGGCCGTTTCAAACTGTGTGCTAGTCTATTTATATCACTTAATTATTAATCCGAGTTATCTAACTTGATCCTTTCCTTGAATTGTCATTATACCGCCATTAGCTTTTGTTGTAAAAAGGTGAAATATGCATATCAGGATTCGCCACATTCAGAAAAAAACAGTCTCCCCACACAGTCAAGAAGAAGAGAGGGAGAGAGCATGGTTAATAAAATGATCAGTTTCAAAAGAGAAAGGCAAATAATGAAAATATATTGTTTTATATATTTCAGATATGTTTTTCCATGCCCTTACCTGCGGCTCCAGTCCGCAGGGTATTGGTACAGAAACGGTTTATGAGACATGGAGGAGTACGTGACCTGTTTTGCTACACGGAGGAGGACGTTGCATGAAAAATGTATACTATTGGTTGATTGGTTTATTCCAAGTGTTTTAATTGAATGAATTATGTAAAGGTAAGCACGTTCTTTCTTTTTTAAAAACTAAAAATAAATATTAAAAATATAAAAAGTTAAAATAAAAATGAGGTAAAAATATATTTTCTTCGAACTATCATCAATATCTTCGACAATTATCGATTGAGTACACCCCTTTACCAACTCACGCTATCTCATAAGCGTATGAGCCAATCAAATGTGCATTCGTAATCACGTGTCAAAATCATTGTAACCGACCATATTCATGTTTGTGGGTTAGCGAAAATGGTAAGAGGCCTATTAGGAAATTTCCATCAATAATGTCAGATCTATTTTGCAAGCATCTGCCCTGTCCCTACTACAGTTACCCACGTTAGATTGTATAACTGTTGCTTAATATGTTAGTACAGCAACTGCTCAGTACATTTTACTTGACCCCCATGAAAGAAATGTTCAAGGATTGCACAGCTCCAAAGGACATTCTCTTGTATTGATGTTTAAGTTCATGTGATTGATTTCTTTATTCCTTCTTTGAAAATTATAATTCAGCAGCATATCAGGTTAAATCTGTTCATATTTTGTCAGGTCATGTTAAAAACTCTAGGCACAGAAATTGCTCATAATACATGCAGAAACAGTTAATCAGATTCTGTTTAGTGTCGAAGCACTGGAGACTTCCATTTAAATATATCATCAGCGCGAGCAAACAGCACCCAGGTTGATCCGGATGAGGCAGAGCTATCCTTCGATGTTTCAAGCTTGAACCAGTCTGTAAACCAGGTTGATCGGTTGAACAACCAGTCTAATACATTAGCATGAGAAACCCTTATCGAAAACGGAGCTGAGAGTTTAAACGGTTCTTTTAACATTAATATTGAATATAACCAGACAGAAGAAATTCAAGAACATTAAGTTATATGAGTTCTCATCCTTGCCGTGAGTAACATATAACATAACTGGATATACCTCATTTATATTAAGACCAATGCATTAAGAGCATGAAATGTGACTTTACCAGTGTAACAAAGAAATAGATTTCACTCGTGAAATCCGGAAAAAATATCTTCTATTTCTGTTTTTCATGTTTCAATTTTTTATGTTATTTGGACAATGTTGTAAATATATGTTATTGAATATTGTGGTTATAAGAGAAATACTAGCAATCAAATATTGTTTTGTTGTGAATTGTCAAATGTCATATATACAGATAACATTGACAACAACGATTACGCATGCTGACCTTGAGCTTATTCTTTGATTTTTAATATATCGGTCTTTAATTTGTTTAAATAACTAGAATGTTGTGTTCCGCGGAACACATGTGTCGCCTGCATGGAAAAAGTTGAAATGTGGGCCTATGTTTAATCATATATAATAAAAATATTTTATTTAAGTTGATTTCGATACTACACAACAGAACGCATGTGTCATCTAAATTACATTTAAAAGGGGAATAACTATAATAATGGTGAAACCCGAGTTATCATCTTCAGAAATTGGTTTGTGCACGCAGATGAATTTTCAAAGTATTAAGTGAATTGAACAAGTACTTTCCATTTTACAGGCAACACTAAGTTTCATGTTAAAGTTGCATTTGAAAGGGACATAACTCATAAAATATTCAAACAGGAGTTATAATTTTTGTAGTTGTCTATGGCTCTCTTCATGTTGATGATACAATCCAAGTATTCAATTAATAGGGCAAGTACTTTCAAATTATATGCAAAATTAAGTTTCATGTGAAATTTGAATTTGAAAAAAAAAGTCAAACAGGAGTTATGATTCTTGTTGTAACCGATGTTGTTGTTGTTCATGAAGATGATATATTTTTCGAAGAGTGAATAGGACAAGTACTTTAAAAGTTATAGGAAAGATTAAGTTTCATGTTAAAGGTGTATATAAAAGGGACACAACTCATAAAATAGTCCAACAGGAGTTTTCATTCTTGTTCTTCATAATGACGCTGTTCATGAAGATGATTTATTTCGAATATCAAGGGAATTTTCAAAGCTAAAGTCAACATTATGTTTCATGTTAAAGTTGCATTTGAAAGGGTCATAACTCAAAATCTAATCAAACAGGAGTTATGATTCTTTTTGTTACAAATGTTGTTGATCATGCTGATAATGTATTCCAAGTATGAAGTGAATAGGACAAGTACTTTCAAAGTTATAGGCAACATTAAGTTTCATGTTAAAGTTGCATTTGAAAGGGGCATAACTCCAAAATATTGAAACTAGAGTTATCATTCTTGTCATCACAGATGGCATTGTTCATGCTGATGATATATTCCAAGTATGAAGTGAATAGGACAAGTACTTTCAAAGTTAAGTCAGCATTAAGTTTCAGATTTAAGTTGCATTTGAAAGGGGCATAAAGAATTTTGAAATGACTTTTTTGAAACGTAAAAATGGAATTTTATTTAAAGTTATCCAAGGTCTATATTTTACCCTTACAAATGATAAAAATAACATTTGAGATCGATTATTAATGAAAAACTAGGCATAATCTAAGAATACATGTATTACGAATTCTTTCCCGTTTGTCCAATAAATAAAAATGAAATATGTATAAAGTTAAAAAAAAACTGGAAGTTTTTTAACTCGCGGATATACCCGAAGATGACAGAAATTTTACGATGATCTCCGTAAATCACGTGACATGAATATTGATTAGATAAAATTCCAAAACATATGGCGGATGACCCATTTCGAACAAAAAGGAAGCGAAAGTCAACTGTGACTGATTCAGCAAAGAAAAGGCGGAAACAGACGTACAACATAGAATTTAATAAGGCAAGGATTCACATCGGGAAGGAGCTTTCTCGCTGGCGTGCACTAATTACTTACCAAATCCATAACAGACTCCTCATCAGAATTTCTCGAATGCTCCGACATTTTGTTTTTGTTTTGTTGACCTCTTGCGCGAACTTCCGGTATGCATAAATTATACATCGCCAAAATGTCGGAAGGTAGCGAAAGAGCGTCTGCTTCAATATTTGTTTTGCAAAAATCTTATTTTAAACCATAATTTGATACATACCATGTGGTCAAATTAGTTTAAATTAAGATGTGTAAGCTTTCATGGCAAAAAGATGGATTTTAATTTTTTTGTTCAGATGCGCCAGATATATCTTTAATATGCAATAGAATTAAGAGTTCAAATCGGTATGATACATATTATGAATGAATGAATGAATGAATGATGATCAAGCACCAATGTGTAAATAGTCTTAAAGAAAAGATTTTTTCTGCAACTATTTTACCAGAGTAATGACCCTTTTAAGTAATACAATTTTGTAGCATATAAATAATGGTTTGGCAACCATCTTACCAGTTATTGCCCTTGACAAATATGGACAGTCAAGTTTCTATTTGATGTAAATATCTCAAGTTTTATATGTATGCTCGTGTACAGTACTGTATTAGTGGCTCTGTTGTTATTTACATAATGAGGCATGTTTAGCCTTGTAAAAATCTGGTGAAGTTTTAAATTAATTCTGGTGTACAGTGCTGTATTAGTGGCCCTGCTGTTCTTTGTAAAAACAATAAATCTGGTTGTATGTATGAGGGTGTACAGTTAATGTTGGTTTTTAATTTGGATCAGTACTAGCATAAACTGCACACCCCATCGTGGACACTACTATATATGAATGGGAATAGCTTGTTCAATTTGATGAATTTTTGTTGACTTTAAATACTAGTACTGTTTATATGTATGACGGTGTTCAGATTATGTTGGTACTGGGTGGGGATCAGTATCAACATAGAAATACACTACATATATACTGTAAATGTAAATAGCTTTTTGAATTATGTTGAACCAGTGTTTATATGTATGCTTATGTACAGATAATGTTGCTACTGAATAGGAATCAGTACCTAAATGAACTTACATGAGCAAGGTAAATAATTGCCGACCAATAAACAGATATAATAATGCTTAAGAAAGAAAAAGGAACGACTTAAAAACTTAGTAAGTAGAATATGAGTGCTTTATATCCCAGTTAAAAACCTTTTCATGTGAACAACAGTGAGTAAGGTATTTGCTTTATACATACAGCGAATACTCTAAAGAGATAGAATGAACTACCAGCAGTGAGTTGGGTACTTGCTCTACACTAAGAGCGAATATGCGAATTGTTTCTCATACGTTAAGATTGTAAGAATTCGTGCTCGTCCTCCTGTAATTTAGTTTTCATAATCCAATTCTTACAGCGGGAAAATACCCGGTATGCAGTTTGCATTTCCCTTTTATTATTTATATTTGCCGAGTTTTATTACACAAATTCTACGTTGCTACGTAACCTTTGGTATTTATTTAGATTCTTTTGTACAATGTTAACTGTTGAGGTAGTCAAATCGTCCATTTTATGTTACAGACTCAATCTTGCAGAGGCACTGGCCGTCTAAGAAGAAAGATCCAACAAGACTCTCCTGTTAAGATCATCAGAATCCACGAACATGTCTTGCAGAACAGGATATCATCGAATCAAATTCTAAACAATACGGTTGTTGAACTCAACGACAAAACATAATATGTACATATTATGTACTCGCAGGTTGCACTCTGCATCGTATGAACCATTATTGTGCAATTATTTGCTCAGACGAAAGAGGACACCTTTGGTGTGATGGACTTGTGGGTTTGCTAAAAACTCTGCCGAAAGATAACAGCCTGGTCCACTTCTCAAGCGCTTAACTGTCGAATGTGATTTTCCAGAACAGTATACTTGGGTAAAACATACAAAGCTTTTGGCTACTTCCAAAACATCTTTCAAAACTCTGTAACTTAAGGATTTGATCGATATTTGATGGTTTGAATATAGAAAACAGTTTGGTTGTTGCGTGTGTTCGAAAAATGTTATGTTATAATTAAATTATATTATGTTATATAAATGTTTTATAATGTATAATTATATTTTATTAAATTATAAATGTTATTTATCATAATAATAATAATGAATAAATGGGGTTACCCTTATTGCTACGTAACCCTGGTATTTATTTAGATTCTTTTGTACAATGTTAACTGTTGAGGTAGTAAAATCGTCCATTTTATGTTACAGACTCAATCTTGCAGAGGCACTGGCCGTCTAAGAAGAAAGATCCAACAAGACTCTCCTGTTAAGATCCTCAGAATCCACGAACATGTCTTGCAGAACAGGATATCATCGAATCAAATTCTAAACAATACGGTTGTTGAACTCAACGACAAAACATAATATGTACATATTATGTACTCGCAGGTTGCACTCTGCATCGTATGAACCATTATTGTGCAATTATTTGCTCAGACGAAAGAGGACACCTTTGGTGTGATGGACTTGTGGGTTTGCTAAAAACTCTGCCGAAAGATCACAGCCTGGTCCACTTCTCAAGCGCTTAACTGTCGAATGTGATTTTCCAGAACAGTATACTTGGGTAAAACATACAAAGCTTTTGGCTACTTCCAAAACATCTTTCAAAACTCTGTAACTTAAGGATTTGATCGATATTTGATGGTTTAAATATAGAAAACAGTTTGGTTGTTGCGTTTGTTCGAAAAATGTTATGTTATAATTAAATTATATTATGTTATATAAATGTTATATAATGTATAATTATATTTTATTAAATTATAAATGTTATTTATCATAATAATAATAATAATAATAATGAATAAATGGGGTTACCCTTATTGGGCCTTAAAACAGTTGTTTAAATTTTCTTAGAATATACTGGAATTCTAGGTGAATAACTTTTCTTTTTCTCCCAATAATGCTGGAATTCATATTTGAAAATGGTTTGTTATTTCCCTCACAATAATTTACAATCACATCTGACCTTTTATTTAATCGAAATAATTAGTATTAGACGTTTACAATTAATGCCCAAAAAGGCCGAGCATTCCTACTGTACCTCTTTTGGATCCGCCCCTGTAAACTATTTTGTGCATTTATGATCATCAACATTTTCTTTAAAAAAATTAAACAAATCAATGTAATAACTGACTGGCAATCGAAAACAAATGTTGAGTAGGGATTCTCCTGCGGAAGTTAAGATGTTGTAATTGTTGGACATCAGATACTGACTTCAACTTGTGCTAATGGACAATCAAAGCCCTGGGTGCAATACTAGTATTTCCTCCACGACAAACAAGGATTCTATAAGAATTCAACAAAATCGGTTATTAATAGAATTTCCAAAGGAAATGTGCTGCTCACAAACACCTTGTAGTTTTTTCTACAAGACTGGGCGACCGCAACGTAGCCATAGGACATAGCAATGAACATCTGCTCAAACATGTCTAAAGAGGAGGCTAAAGATGATGTATAATTTAGCTCCAGTGTGATAGTATCCTGCATTCAGACCATAGCAACCGGCATTTAGCTCCTGATAACAATCTGCATTCAGACCATAGCAACATGCGTTCAGACCACACCCACTGATCTCGCTCATCAATTTCTGCATCACAGACAATGGAAAGAGACTTGGACTGACAGCACGGATAGTGCTAAAGTGCCCTAGGAGTCAAATATTTATTAAAAATGCTGAAAAAGCATGCCACATGACCGGTATTTAGTTATGGCTTAAGTTACCTGTTGCAGAGGACTGAGCAGTTACATGGTCTAAGAACATAGACAGTTAGAACAATCATGCCCTATCAAATATCTGTCTTTACCTGTACACCACATATATAATGTAAATAGCTTTTGGAATATGTTTAATCAGTGTTTTTACATTGTATGTATGCTTGTGTACAGATTATGTTGCTACTGAACGGTAATCTGTACATAAATGAACTGTACGTGAGCAGGGTTAATAATTGCTGACCAATAAACAGTTATAATAATGTTTAAAGGAAAAAAAGAAACGACCTTAACAACTTAATAAGTAGAATACGAGTATTTTTATATCACAGTTTAAAAACCTTTTCATATGAACAACAGTGAGTTAGGCATTTGCTTTATATATACAGCGAATAACCTAATGAGATCGAGTTCACTACCAGCAGTGAGTTGGGTACTCACTCTATACACTAACAGCGAATACGCGAAATAGTTTCTTATAGGCTTAGATGGTAAGATTTCGTCCTCCTGTGTTTTAGTTTAAATGTACCGCTTTTGAATCAAATGTTTTTTTATAATCCAATCCTTATAGCGGTAGAAAATATGGAATTTGCATTTCTTTTTATTATGTATTTTTGCTGGGTTTTGTAACACAAAGCCAACTTTGCTACATAACCCTTGGTATTTATTTAGATTCTTTTTTACAATGTTTATTGTTGAGGTAGTAAATTCGTCCATTTATGTTTCAGACTCAATGTTGCATCTTGCAGAGGCACTGGCCGTCTTAGAAGAACGGTTCAACAAGACTATTCTGTTATGATCCTCAGAATCAACAAACATGTCATGCAAAACAGGATATCATCGAATCAAATTCTAAACAATACGGTTAAAGAACTAAACGATAAAACGTGTGTACTCGCAGGTTGTGCTCTGAATAGTAAAGATCATTATTGTGCAACTATTTGCACAAACGAAAGACACATTTGGTATGATGGACTTGTGGGTTTACTAAAAACTCTGCCGAAAGATACAAGCCTGGCCCACTTCTCACGTGGTTAACTGTCGAATGTGATTTTTCAGAACAGTATACTTTGGTAAAACATAAAAAGCTTTTGTAAGATGTTGTTATTGTTGGACCTCAGATACTGACTGCCACTTTTGCTAATGAACAATCAAACCCTAGGTGCACTATTTCTCAATGACAGACAACAAAACTTCTAAAAGAATTATACAAAACAGGATATTCATAACATATCCAAAGGAAATGCGCTGCTCACAAGCACCTCGTCGTTCTTTTCTACAAGACTTGCTTACCACAACATAGCAATAGGACATGCGCTGCTCACACACACATCATAGTTCTATGCTATAAGACTTCCTTACCACAACATAGCCATAGATCATGCGCTGCTCACACACACCTCATAGTTCTATGCCATAGGACTTGCTTACCACAACATAGCCATAGGACATGCGCTGCTCACACAAACCCCATAGTTCTATGCTACAACACTTGCTTACCACAACATAGCCATAGGGCATGCGCTGCTCACAAACACCTCATTGTTCTATGCTACAAGACTGGCTAAAAATAATATTGCAATAAGACATGTGCTACATGCTGACCTCAACATTCCCATAGGACATATGCTCGGCAAAAACCTTCGAGAATTGACACATCTCATGATGTTTGTATGATGTTCACGAGAAAGATTCAGACTTTTAGCCGGAACTGAGTGGGGATCAGTCCCAACATTAACAGTACACCACATATATACTGTAAATGTAAAAAAGCTTGTTAACTTATGTTTAATCAGTGTTTGTGTGTATGCTTATATACACCACATTTCTAGTGTAATTGTAAATAGGTTGTTAACTTATGTTTTATCAGTGTTTATGTGTATGCTTATGTACACCACATATATAGTGTAAATATAAATAGGTTGTTAAATTATGTTAAATCAGTGTTTATGTGTATGCTAATGTACACCACATATTTAGTGTAAATGTAAATAGCTTGCTAACTTATGTTTAATCTGTGTTTGTGTGTATGCTTATGTACACCACATATATAGTGTAAATGTAAATAGGTTGTTAACTTGTGTATAATCAGTGTTGCTTATGTACACCACATATATAGTGTAAATGTTAATAGGTTGTTAACTTATGTATAATCAGTTTTTTATGTGTATGCTTATGTACACCATATATAAAGTGTAAATGTAAATAGGTTGTTAATTTATGTAAAATCAGTGTTTATATGTATGCTTATGTACACCAATGTAAATAGGTTGTTAACTTATGTATAATCAGTGTTTGTGTGTATGCTTATCTACACCACATATAGTGTTAATGTAAATAGGTTGATAACTTATGTAAAACAAGAGGTGTTTGTCAAACACAAATGCCCCCCCCCTGACGTGCAAGTGATTCTATTAGCATTGAATTTAAATTTTTGGAAATTTAGAGACTTTTGTAAGCTTTAGCAATGAAGGGTACCAGTCATGAAAGCAATTTACAAGACGGTGGAACTCCTATATATCAATAACCAGGTCATCCAATGAGAGGATTACATTTACCTCGACAAACATAAGCGCGTGTAGATTAACCTAGTCTAACACAAAGGATTTTATTGTAATTTAAATCAAATATTCGCTATTGGCGGAGATATAGTAGCTCTAGTGTTATGTCAATTCCGGTAATGTGCAGGCTTTAGTGACCATCCATACGAAACCAAAGCATTTAATAAACACAAGTGAGTGATAATCAGTGCCTATTTATGACACGGCATATATTGAAATAGTTTAAAATTAATGTTATGGATCATTAATATATATCTTTACTTGAAATTGTCATGGGGAAAAATAATCACAACTTTACACTGAGAAGTATTTTATTTTATTATACAAATAAACATAAAAACGTTGTCAAGTTATTGATCGAACAAGGTTTTTTGTTGTCAAGGCCACCGTGACCTTGACCTTTGACCTACTGACCCCAAAACCAATAGGGGTCTTCTACTGGTCACGACCAACTTCCACACCAAATATGAGGTCTGTATCACAAAGCGTTGTCTAGTTATTGATCGGACAACGTTTTTGTATGCAAAGGCCACTGTGACCTTGACCTTTGACCTACTGATCCCAAAATCAATAGGGTTCTTCTACTGGTCATGACCAACCTCCACACCAAATATGAGGACTGTATCACAAAGCGTTGTCTAGTTATTGATCGGACAAGGTTTTTGTGGTCAAGGCCACTGTGACCTTGACCTTTGACCTACTGACCCCAAAATCAATAGGGGTCTTCTACTGGTCATGACCAACCTCCACACCAAATATGAGGACTGTATCACAAAGCGTTGTCTAGTTATTGATCGGACAAGGTTTTTGTGGTCAAGGCCACTGTGACCTTGACCTTTGACCTACTGACCCCAAAATCAATAGGGGTCTTCTACTGGTCATGAACAACCTCCACACCAAATATGAGGACTGTATCACAAAGCGTTGTCTAGTTATTGATCGGACAAGGTTTTTGTGGTCAAGGCCACTGTGACCTTGACCTTTGACATACTGACCCCAAAATCAATAGGGGTCTTCTACTGGTCATGACCAACCTCCACACCAAATATGAGGACTGTATCACAAAGCGTTGTCTAGTTATTGATCGGACAAGGTTTTTGTGGTCAAGGCCACTGTGACCTTGACCTTTGACCTACTGACCCCAAAATCAATAGGGGTCTTCTACTGGTCATGACCAACCTCCACACCAAATATGAGGACTGTATCACAAAGCGTTGTCTAGTTATTGATCGGACAAGGTTTTTGTGGTCAAGGCCACTGTGACCTTGACCTTTGACCTACTGACCCCAAAATCAATAGGGGTCTTCTACTGGTCATGACCAACCTCCACACCAAATATGAGGACTGTATCACAAAGCGTTGTCTAGTAATTGATCGGACAAGGTTTTTGTGGTCAAGGCCACTGTGACCTTGACCTTTGACCTACTGACCCCAAAATCAATAGGGGTCTTCTACTGGTCATGACCAACCTCCACACCAAATATAAGGACTGTATCACAAAGCGTTGTCTAGTTATTGATCGGACAAGATGTGGTCTACGGACCGACATACCGACCGACATACCGACCGACATACCGACATACCGACCGACCGACATGTGCAAAGCAATATACCCCCGCTTCTTCGAAGGGGGGCATAATCAGTGTTTATATGTATGCTTATGTACACCACATATATACTGTAAATGTAAATAGGTTGTTAACTTATGTTAAATCAGTGTTTATAAGCATGCTAATGTACACCACATATATAGTGTAAATGTTAATAGGTTGTTAAATTATGTTAAATCAGTGTTTGTGTGTATGCTTATGTACACCACATTTATAGTGTAAATATAGGGTGTTAAATTATGTTAAATCAGTATTTATGTGTATCCTTATGTACACCACATATAAAGTGTAAATGTAACTAGGCTGTTACATTATGTCAAATCAGTGTTTATGTGTATGCTTATGTACACCACATATATAGTGTTAACGTAAATAGGTTGTTATATTATGTTTAATCATTGTTTATGTGTATGCTTATGTACACCACATATATTGTGCAAATGTAAATAGGTTGTTAAATTATGTTAAATAAGTGTTTATGTGTATGCTTATATACACCACATACATAGTGTAAATGTAAAAAGCTTCTTAACTTCTGTTGAAACAGTGTTTGTGTGTATGCTTATGTACACCACATTTATAGTGTAAATGTATATAGCTTGTTCACTTATGTTTAATCAGTGTTCATGTGTATGTTTATGTACACAACATAAAAAATGTAAACGTAAATAAGCTGTTTACTTATGTTTAATCAGTGTTTATGTGTGTGTATGCTCATGTACACCACATATATAGTGTAAATGTAAAAATGTTGTTTACTTATGTTTAATCAGTGTTCATGTGTATGCTAATGTAAACCACATATATAGTGTAAATGTAAATAGGTTGTTTACTTATGTTTAATCAGTGTTTATGTGTATGCTTATGTACACCACATATATAGTGTAAATGTGAATAGGTTGTTAACTTAGGTATAATCAGTGTTTATGTGTATGCTTATGTACTGCACATATATAGTGTCAATGTAAATAGGTTGTTAAATTATGTTTAATCAGTGTTTGTGTGTATGCTTAAGTACACCACATTTATAGTGTAAATGTATATAGCTTGTTCACTTATGTTTAATCAGTGTTTATGTGTATGCTTATGTACACAACATATAAAATGTAAACGAAAATAAGCTGTTAACTTATGTTTAATCAGTGTTTATGTGTGTGTATGCTTATGTACATTACATATATAGTGTAAATGTAAATACGTTATTAAATTATGTTTTATCGGTGTTTGTGTGTATGCTTATGTACACCTCATTTCTAGTGTTAATGTATATAGGTTGTTAACTAATGTTTAATCAGTGTTTATGTGTATGGTTATGTACACCACATATATAGTGTAAATGTTTTTTAGTAACAGTGACCTAGTTGTTGGACCCAGATGACCCATATTCGAACTCGTCCGAGAAATCATTGGGGCAAACATCCTGACCAAGTTTCATGACAATCAGAGCACAAATGTGACTGCTAGAGTGTTAACAAGAAAATTCTATTTTTAGCAACAGTGGCCTAGTTTTTGGACCCAGATGACACATATTCGAACTCGTCCGAGAAATCATTGGGACAAACATCCTGACCGAGTTTCATGACAATCGGAGCAAAAAAGTGGCCGCTAGAGTGTTAACAAGAAAATTCTATTTAAAGAAATAGTGACCTAATTTTTGGACTCAGATGACCATATTCGAACTCGTCCGATAAATCATTGGGACAAACATCCTGACCAAGTTTCATGACAATCGGAGAAGAAATGTGACCACTAGAGTGTTAACAAGAAAATTCTATTTTTAGTAACAGTGACCTAGCTTTTGGACCCAGATGACCCATATTCGAACTCGTCCGATACATCATTGGGACAAACATCCTGACCAAGTTTCATGACAATCGGAGCAAAAATGTGACCGCTAGAGTGTTAACAAGAAAATTCTATTTTTAGTAACAGTGACCTAGTTTTTGGACCCTGATGACCCATATTTGAACTCGTCCAAGAAATCATTGAGACAAACATCCTGACCATGTTTCATGACAATCCAGGCAAAAATATGACCGCAAGAGTATTAACAAGAAAATTCTATTTTAAGCAACAGTGACATAGTTTTTGGACCCATATTCGAACTCGTCCAAGAAATCATTGGGACAAACATTCTGACCAAGTTTCATGACAATCGGAGCAAAAATGTGATCGCTAAGAGTGTTAACAAGAAAATTCTATTTTTAGTAACAGTGACTTAGTTTTTGGACCCAGATGACCCATATTTGAACTCGTCCGAGAAATCATTAGGACAAACATCCTGACCAAGTTTCATGACAATCAGAGCAAAAATGTGACTGCTAGAGTGTTAACAAGAAAATTCTATTTTTAGCAAGTGACCTAGTTTTTGGACCCAGATGACACATATTCGAACTCGTCCAAGAAATCATTGGGACAAACATCCTGACCAAGATTCATGACAATCGGAGCAAAAATGTGACCGCTAGAGTGTTAACAAGAAAATTCTATTTTTAGTAACAGTGACCTAGTTTTTGGACCCAGATGACCCATATTCGAACTCTTCCAAGAAATCATTGGGACAAACATCCTGACCAAGTTTCGTGACAATCGGAGCAAAAATGTGACCACTAGAGTGTTAACAAGAAAATTCTATTTTTTGTAACAGTGACCTAGTTTTTGAACCCAGTTGACCCAAATTCGAACTCGTCCAAGAAATCATTGAGACAAACATCCTGACCAAGTTTCATGACAATCGGAGCAAAAATGTGACCGCTAGAGTGTTAACAAGATAATTCTATTTTTAGTAACAGTGACCTAGTTTTTGGACCCAGATGACCCATATTCGAACTCGTCCGAGAAATCATTGGGACAAACATCCTGACCAAGTTTCATGATAATCGGAGCAAAAATGTGACCGCTAGCGTGTTAAAGAACTAAGTGTGGACGGACGACGGACGACAGACGACGGACATTCATCGATCCTAATAGCTCACCCTGAGCCAGCTCAGGTGAGCTAAAAAGCTTGTTAACTTGTGTTTGATCAGTGTATATGTGTATGCCTATGTACACCACATATATAATTATAGTGTAAATGTAAAAATGTTGTTAACTTATGTTTAATCAGTGTTTATGTGTATGCTTATGTACACAACATTTCTAGTATAAATGTGAATAGGTTGTTAACTTACGTATAATCAGTGTTTATGTGTATGCTTATGAACACCACATATATAGTGTAAATGTCAATAGGTTGTTTAATTATGTTAAATCAGTGTTTATGTGTATGCTTTTTTACACCGCATATATAGTGTCAATGTAAATAGGATGTTAACTTATGTAAAATCAGTGTTTACGTGAATGCTTATGTACACCACATATACAATGTATAGTGTAAATGTAAATAGGTTGTAAACTTATGTATAATCAGTGTTTGTGTGTATGCTTATGTACACCACGTATCTAGTGTAAATGTAAATAGTTTATTAAATTATGTTAAATCAGTGTTCGTGTGTATCCTTATATACAACACATATATTGTGTAAATGTAAATAGGTTCTTAAATTATGTTTAATCAATGGTTATGTGTATGCTTAAGTACACCACATATATAGTGTACATGTAAATAGGTTGTTAGATTATGTTAAATCAGTGTTTATGTGTATGCTTATGTACACCACATATATTGTGTAAATAGGTTGTTAAATTATGTTAAATAAGTGTTTGTGTGTATGCTTATGTACACCACATATATAGTGTAAATGTAAATAGGTTGTTAAATTATGTTAAATCTGAGTTTGTGTGTATGCTTATGTACATCACATATATAGTGTAAATGTAAATAGGTTGTTAAATTATGTTAAATCTGAGTTTGTGTGTATGCTTATGTACACCACATAGATAGTGTAAATGTAAAAACTTGTTAACTTATGTTTAATCAGTGTTTATGTGTATGCTTATGTACACCACATAGATAGTGTAAATGTACATAGGTTCTTATCTTATGTTTAATCAGAGTTTATGTGTATGCTTATGTACACCACATATATAGTGTAAATGTGAATAGGCTGTTAAATTATGTTAAATCAGTGTTCATGTGTATGCTTTTGTACACCACATATCTAGTGTAAATGTGAATAGGCTGTTAAATTATGTTAAATCAGTGTTTATGTGTATGCTTTTGTACACCACATATCTAGTGTAAATGTAAATAGGTTGTTAAATTATGTTAAATCAGTGTTTGTGTGTATGCTTATGTACACCACATTTATAGTGTAAAAATAAAAATAGCTTGTTAACTTATGTTTAATCAGTGTTTATGTGTATGATTTTGTACATCACACAGTGTAAATGTAAAAACTTGTTAAATTATGTTAAATCAGTGTTTGTGTGTATGCTTATGTACACCACATATATAGTGTAAAAATAAAAATAGCTTAATAACGTATGTTAAATCAGTGTTTATGTGTATGATAATGTACACCACATAGTGTAAATGTAAAAACTTTTTAACTTATGTTTAATCAGTGTTTGTGTGTATGCTTATGTACACCACATATAAAATTTAAATGTAAATAAGTTGTTAACTTATGTTAAATCAGTGTTTATGTGTATGCTTATGTACACCACATATATAGTGTAAATGTAAATTGTTTGTTAAAATTTGTTAAATCAGTGTTTGTGTGGATGCTTATGTACAACACATATATGGCCGTAAATGTAAATAGTGAATGATTTCAATGAACGTAATCTTTGCATTACAGAAAAACTTTTAAAACAAGGTTATCGGTATCACAAATTAAGGAAAACCTTTTGCAAGTTTTATCGCCGATATCCAGATCTAATTCATAAATACAGCTGCAGTTTAAAATCACTATTGCAACAAGGAATTTCACAGCCAGTTTTTTATGGAGATTTAATTTATAAACTTAAGAAGATAAAAGGCGATGTTAATTTCTCCCGGTTATTCGTAAAAACCATCTGTAAATTTAAAAAGAAAGGTTACCAACATGATATTTTACAGCGCTCTACAGGCCTGGTGATTAACCCATCTACAGTTGATCATTACGCTTACCTCTTTGGTTGCACGACGGTGGCAGGGGTGTAAGAGTTTATGAAAGTTTATGGGGAAATCTTTTCTTAAAAGAACCTAAAAGCTCGATTTGTTTCTTTTATCCCTGTCATCGTGTTCTTGCTGATTTTACTCCAGGTGCTCTGGTCTCGGAAAGATCATTGAGTACCCGCCCTTTGGCTTTGCAATGCTATTAAATTCTTATGTTTATATGTTTGTATGCTTTTGCATGCAACATTGTTGAGCTGATGGGTGGGTTGGAGTTATTTCACCAAGACAATTTGTACTTGTTTTGTGATACGAGAACCTGTTGGGGCAAGTGTGAGGTTGGTGCACCCTAGAACCTGGTTTAAACCCCCAGTGGCAATTTGTTTTGCCACTGACCGTTCCAAGGTGGTATCCCCAAAGGTTCTCTTGTTTATTAATTGTTTGTGGCGTCCTATTTGAATTGACACACATATATAAAACATGCGCTCTCTCTATCTTCCTTCCTCTCTTCTTTTTCGCTGCGTTGGGAGGCTGTGTTTTTTGAGTGTGGCGATTCCTGATATGCATATGTTGCTTTTTTGTTAAATTATGTTAAATAAGTGTTTTTCTGTATGCTTATGTACACCACATATATATTTTAAATGTAAATAGGTCGTTAAATTATGTTAAATCAGTGTCAATGTGTATGCTTATGTACACCATATATAATGTGTAAATGTAAATAGGTTGTTAACTGATGTTTAATCAGTGTTTATGTGTATGCTTATGTAAACCACATATATAGTGTAAATGTAAATAGGTTGTTAACTTATGTTTAATCAGTGTTGACGTGTATGCTTATGTATACCACATATATAGTGTATTTATAAGTAAATAGGTTGTTAACTCATGTTAAATCAGTGTTTATGTTGCATAGAACACCTGAAAATGAATTATGAAAAGTTTCAGAAAATGCAAGACAAATTTGTTATAGAAGTGAAAAAGAGTGAAGAAGAAATTAAAAGAAGAATAAGGAGTGAACTGGCAGAGTTACACGCTCAAAAAAAAAGAAGAGTTGAGGCAGAAAGACACCGTTTAAAAGAAAGACAAACAAGAATTAATGAAATGGCAAAGGACATCAATATGGAGATTTTTGAACAATTACAACTACTTCACAGGCTGGAAAAGCTAGTCAACACCCAGAAGATGCCGAACAATATGATTTAACATGCTATGTATTTTAGGATCGATCCGCATACATGTACTTGTAAAACTAACACACTGTTAGTACTGACCACAACATATAATAACGATATACTGACATGACATAAATTTGTGTGTAAAACACTTCATAAGGTGCACAATGTTATAAAAAAAACAAGATAAAATGATTTAGGACTACCAAATAGAAATAATCGTATCTTACCTGACGCATCATATTCAAAACCACAAAAGAAGCAAACGCAATTAGAAGAAACCCTTCCAAATTTCGTAGCTCCATCTGTCTGAAAAGAAGTCGTCAATAACACATTTCTTTGCAAAATTAATTTTGATTAAAATTAAATCGTTAAACTAGAGCTATCACTGAAGGTGATTAATACCCCCGCAATACTGCTTTGTCAGAGTATACAGAAATGATGTTTGCATCTTTCATGGGTGAAAGTTGATAAATAATTGAAATCCTGAAAATTTGCTGCAAAAGTTGTGTTTAAAAATAGCGACTTGGGTTTTCACCGGATGTAAACAAAACTGTAAAAGTAGTTGACGTCACAAGGTTTTGTTGAATTTTGCTCCCCTTCTAAAAAATAATGGACTGATCCAAATGAAAAAAAATATGTCATGCAAATCTAATCACCAACGTATGTTAAAAGTTTGAAAACTGGAGAAGTAGTTTGTGTCATAAGATTTTGCTAAATTATGCTCCCCTCAAACCAAATATGTCACTAACATGCGCACTTCATGCAGAACATATGATTTCAGTTACAAGTCGATTATCTTGAAAACTGTAGAAGTTTTCATAACACGATTTTGTAAAATCATGTCCCCTGCAAAAAAGAATGGACTGATCCACACAAAAAATATGTCACGCACATCTACACTTCATGCTGAACATATGTTTAAAGTTTCAAGTTAATATCTTAAAAACTGTAGAAGTAGTTTGTGTCACAAGATCTTGTTGAATCATGCTCCCCTGCTAAAGAATAATGGACTGATCCACATGAAACAAAGTATGTCATGGAAATCTACTCACAAAGTTTAAAAACTGGAGAAGTAGTTTGCATCATAAGATTTTAAATAAAAGATTTTGTTCAATAATGCTCACCTGCAAAAACTAATGGACTGGTCCACAAAAAAATATGTCGCTGACATACACACTTCATGCAGAACATACAATTTTGGTTTCAAGTCGATATCTTGAAAACTGTAAATGTTTGCATAACACGATTTTGTTAAATCATGTCCCTTACAAAATAATGTTCTGATCCACACGAAAAATATGTCACGCACATCTACACTTCAGGCCGAACATATGTTTAAAGTTTCAAATCAATATCTTAAAAACTGTAGAAGTAGTTCGTGTCACAAGATTTTGTTGAATCATGCTCCCCTGCTAAAAAATAATGGACTGATCCACATGAAATAAAGTATGTCATGGAAATCTACTCACAAACTTATGTTTAAAGTTTGAAAACTGGAGAAGTAGTTCGAGTCATAAGATTTTAAATAAAAGATTTTGTTAAATAATGCTCCCCTCCAAAAATAATGGAATGATCCACTAAAAATATGTCGCTTACATGCGCACTTCAGGCAGAACATACAATTGTAGTTTAAAGTCTTATATCTTGAAAACTGTAGAAGTTTGCATAACACTATTTTGTTAAATCATGTGCCCTGCAAAAAATAATGGACTGTTCGCGTCAAAAGATTTGGTTAAATCGTGCTCCCCTCCGAAAAAAAATTGGACTGATCTACATGAGAGAAAAAAAAATTTGCGCAAATGTACTCACGAACCTATGTTTAAAGTTTCAAGTCGATATCTTGAAAACTGTTGACGTAGTAAGTGTAGAAGTTTGCATAACAGGATTTTGTTAAATCATGTCCCCTGCAAAAAATAATGGACTGATCCAAACGAAAAATATGTCACGCACATCTACACTTCATGCCGAACATATGTATCAAGTTTCAAGTCAATATCTTAAAAACTGAAGAAGAAGTTCGCATCACAAGATTTAGAAGTTTGCATAACATGATTTTGTTTAATCATGTCCCCTGCAAAAAATAATGGACTAATTCACACGAAAAATATGTCACGCACATCTAGACTTCATGCCAAACATGTGCATCAAGTTTCATGTCAATATCTTAAAAACTATAGAAGTAGTTCGCATCACAAGATTTTGTTAAATCATACTCCCCTCCGAAAAATAATGGACTGATCCACATGAGAAAAAAAATAGTTCGCGCAAATATACTCACGAACATATGTTTAAAGTATCAAGTCGATATCTTGAAAACTGTTGACGTAGTAAGTGTAGAAGTTTGCATAACACTATTTTGTAAAATCACGTCCCCTGCAAAAATAATGGACTGATCCACACGAAAAATATGTCACGCACATCTACACTTCATGCTGAACATATGTATCAAGTTTAAAGTCAATATCTTAAAAACTGAAGAAGTAGTTCGCATCACAAGATTTAGAAGTTTGCATAACACGATTTTGTTTAATCATGTCCCCTGCAAAAAATAATGGACTAATCCACACGAAAAATATGTCACACACATCTAGACATCGTGCCGAACATGTGTATCAAGTTTCAAGTCAATATCTTAAAAGCTATAGAAGTAGTTCGCGTCACAAGATTTTGTTAAATTATGCTCCCCTCCGAAAAATAATGTACTGATCCACATAAGAAAAAAAATAGTTCGCGCAAATGTACTCACGAACATATGTTTAAAGTACCAAGTATATATCTTGAAAACTGTTGAAGTAGTAAGTGTAGAAGTTTGCATAACACTATTTTGTTAAATCACGTCCTCTGCAAAAATAATGGACTGATCCACACGTAAAATATGTCACACACATCTACACTTCATGCTGAACATATGTATCAAGTTTCAAGTCAATATCTTAAAAACTGAAGAAGTAGTTCGCATCACAAGATTTAGAAGTTTGCATAGCACGATTTTGTTTAATCATGTCCCCTGCAAAAAATAATGGACTAATCCACACGAAAAATATGTCACGCACATCTAGACTTCATGCCGAACATGTTTATCAAGTTTCATGTCAAAATCTTAAAAACTATAGAAGTAGTTCGCGTCACAATATTTTGTTAAATCGTGCTCCCCTCCGAAAAATAATGGACTGATCCACACGAGAAAAAAAATAGTTCGCGCAAATGTACTCACGAACATATGTTTAAAGTTTCAAGTCGATATCTTTAAAACTGTTAACGCTGTAAGTGCCACAGACAGACCGCCCAACGAACCAACCGGATGATGACTCCTATATACCCCCTATACTTCGTATGCGGGGGTATAAAAAAATCAGTGTTTATGTGTATGCTTATGTACACCACATATATAGTGTAAATGTAAATAGCTTCTTAAGTTAAATCAGTGTTTACGTGTATTCTTATGTACACCACATATACGAGGGCTGTTCGGAAAGTTCATATACTACATTATTTTTTTCACTCAAGCAATACATACATAAAACAAATTTGGCCAGCAAATACATAAATATCTAATAAACAAATTTACAAAAAACTGTCAGGCTGTGATGAACATTAACATAGTAACAGTCCTTACATCCAACATATATACATAATCACGGAGCACTTTTAAACGTCATCAACGTCAAATGAACGTCACGTAATCACGCCTTCTCAAAAAATATCGCCCACACGATTTTACTCATTTCTGATGCCGGCTGACCCATTGCTGGTATACCCCTTTGTACCATTCTCGATCAAAACCAGATATCGATGATCTAACACCGACACGAAGTTCTTCCAAATCTGCAAATCTTTTCCCGCGCAATTCCGACTGTTCTAACGCGTTCTACGTATTTCGGCTCTGCTAGACTTTCGGTCGTCCGCTTCGTTTCTTATCTAACACATTTTCATCCCCGCTTCTAATTCTGCTGTGCCACTTAAACACAAGTTGCATTGAACATTTACCGGTCGTATCTGCTTTTGAAATAAATTTCCACGTCTCAGTTGGTTTCATATTAGCATGAACACAAAACTTGATAACACTCCGTTGCTCCGTCCATGAAATTGACGTCATTTTTTCGAAACAAGTGTTAAGGGACCCCAATGCGTCTAACGGTCGTTTACAACTTGTTTATTAACGTATGACGTCACAATTTTCACCAAATGTCATGCAATGATATCAAATATCTTCGCGTAAGTAAAAACGCCTTAGGCATAAAACTTTAATTTTTATTAACTTTTATTTTGAGTAGCTACTGTCATGGAATCAAAGTGCTCCGTAAACCTTCGGTCATGTTACCATGGCGATGGGCGTTTTGCGAATATTATTGTTATCATGTTTATAAATTTAGAAATATGTAGCCAATACATACTTAAGCAAAATACCAAAACAGCTTATTGATATGACTGCTTATAATTATTCTGTAGCCTTGTCTACGAACTTTCCGGACAGCCCTCGTATACTGTAAATATAAAAATAGCTTGTTATCTTATGTTTAATCAGTGTTTATGTGTATGCTTATGTACAGATTATGTTGGTTCTGAATAAGAATCAGTACCAGAATAAAGGAATAAACTGTACATGAGCAAGGTAAATGTTTACCGACAAATAAACAGACATAATAATGCTTAAAGAAGGAAAAAACAGAACGACTTAAAAACTTATGAAGTAGAATACGAGTACTTTAATATCACAGTTTAAAACATTTTCATGTGAACAGAAACTTGATTTAAGTGTATGAATGTGAAGAAATGTCATTTTATTTGTGTTTGTTTTCATTTAAATTATTCAAAATATAGCCAGATTTGGAACTTACCACTTACCTTAACAACGGGTGGGAGTTTTTTGTAGTAGTGACTTCCGTGTAAAGATTTTATTACTGCACATTAACACTGGCTAAATGGTTATAGATACGTTATTGCAAATTAATTATATCTGTGCGACGATCAGGAGGTTTAACAAAGTCCATCCCGCAGTATGGAAGTTAAGAAGAAAGTACGAAATACATGGTTTAAAACTTCAAAGAAAACCAGTGACCATGACCTCGAGTCGGCCAGGTTGGAACATGGGTTCTGCATATTGTCTTAATGGAATGAACATTTCACTGACGTTTCATGAAATTCCTTCTAGGGGTTGAGCAGTTATCGACCCAATAAAATTTGCACAAATGGAAGGACAAAATACATTGTTCAAATCTTCAAACACTACTGGAGACCTGGACCTTGAGCCAGTCAGGTTTGAATATGGATTCTGCATGTCGTCTTGATTGGGTAAACACTTCATTTGAGCTTCATGAAATTCATTCCAGAGTTCAGAAGGTATGAACCGGACACGTAATACATAGTTCAAATCTTCAAACATCACTGGTGACCTAGGCCCGGCCACGTTTGAACATGGGTTCTGCACGTCGTCTCGATAAAGAGAACATTTCTGCATGAAATTCCTTCTAGGGGTGTAAAAGTTATGAACCGTGCATGAAATGTACACACACAGACAGAAGGATGGAGAGACAGACGGACGAAGACTATTCCTATAATCCCTACCCGCTATTCGACATGCTGGCACTAAGCTTACTCAATTTGAAGGATCTGGCGGAGGTCAGAAGTGAAAGCGCAGTTATATGAACTTTTTTTGAATAAGTAAGTCTATACATGTATATATTTGGCATACCAGCTTTTACATGGCGGAGGAAGACTCCAGGTGCCCCTCCGTAAAATTTTCGGGCCCAAGCGAGCACCTGGGTAGAACCACCGACGTTCCGCTATCTAGCTGGCAAGTTGCCTCACATGAATGATATTCTTGACCCTGATAGGTCTCGAACTCGCAGCGTTGAAGGGCAAGTGATTCTCAATCGAAAACGTTAACCACCCGGCCACGAACGCCCCTATTTCCGTAAAATAAAGCATTTTACAGAACGAACGCTATTCTATGTCCTAAGATCACGTCGCCGGTGACAATCACGTTAGTATACATATTAACATAAAACAAAGGTTTAATATACGATAACATCGTTCATTCCAATTCATAACCTATTTTAAGACACTTTACTACCTCCAAAATACCAAGGTTGAAGTGAATGGCTATTTCAACCAATTAGACCAATTAGTTAACTTGGGGAACAATGGAACTGGTCATACTTACAATAGCAAAGAATTCAAGAAATACAATGCCCCTTACATTTCTTAGTGTAACTCAGTATAGAAAGCAGGGAACCAAACAATGGGCCAGTCATGTATTTGTTGGAACATTAGAAATCCGACCAACAAAATTATGGGCTTGACATGTGACCTTAACCTTTAAGGTAGCTACCCCTATAATTTTCTCCACTATCATTCCTGTCAAATAATTTCAACAATCCAACTTCAAATCCACCTTTACCTTGAATGCAGCGAGTCGTCTTGATATCGCGATCGTTTCTGTGAAATAATTTTAGAATACGAATGCAAACAAGAAGCGCCGCAATGCGACGAAACCAGGTTTTCAATGACCGAGTATTAATGTGGAACAGGAATTATGAAGAAAAGATGACAGTGACATAAAACAAAACATGAAAACTCATTTCAACATACCACTATCTACTAGCTCGAATCCAATAGGCCAAAGTAAACTCAAGTTATTGAGCAGAAACTGAATTTCTATTTTTAAGCAACAGTGACCTTGACCTTGACCACAGACATCTGGGTAGCAGTATCCCAAGTGACCTCTTGATATAAACTACCCACACACCAAGTTTGGCATCAATAGGACAAAGCACACTCAAGTTATTGAGCGGAAACAGAACAAAAAGTTGACGCCCGCCCGCCCGCCGACTTCAGTATTACAATAGATCTACCCAGTTTTCGTTGAAAACCTGGTTAGTAACAAAGTTTTATGGAATGACTTTGCTTCAATGTCGCAGTGTGACATTTCCCTTCAATGTAGCAATCAATATTTGGCGCACGACACGCCTTTTTGATAGCCTATGTAGATAATTTCTTTGAAATAAATTTAAAATCCAAATATACAAAACACACTTATGGACCGGACAAGATTTTGCTTCAAGATCTATTTTGCTTCAAGATCTTGACCTTCAAATTAGCTGCACATTGTCCCGATATGACGATCATTTGAAGTAATACTTCGAAGTAACCAATAGAGTCGATCCGGGTAATTCCGTACATCCGGCTTATTCCGTACACCTACACAAATCGTGATTTTACCGTAAACCAATGAGACCAATACGGTAAAAATAGACAAATTATGACGTAACAGGTTTATCGGAAATCCCTGTGGGTATTTTTGTTATTCCGAAGTGGCGCGCGTTTTTCCGTGATTTTGATTGGGCGAGGCACCTCTAGCGCGGCAAATTTTAAACTCCGCCTTTACGAAGTAAACAAGCGAAGCTGTTCCGCTATATTGCTGAAGGTTAGTACGGAGTTTACCGAAATTATAATGAAATGTTAAGAAAAATCGTTATAAATACTATGAACAACTCTTAAACTTTCTGTTAATATTCTTGATTTGTAAAAAATAATTTATTTGTATGAAGATATTAATGTTTCAGCGACTGTACGGAGTTAGCCGCATGAGAAAATTTTGAAAAAGTAACAATGCGGGTAAATGCCCACAGTTTGCACACAAAAGAATTCTAAACCTAGCGACGTATATCGAGGGTATACATTACAATTTACGCCAATTCTTATCAATATTGTATTATATTAAGGTCTTTATTATAATTTAACACCCAATCTTATTTATTTCTTTAGATCACTGTAAATATTTTTCTAAAATATCGCGATTTTGAATAGATCTAGATCGAATATTAAATGATGAAGACTACATTTCTATTATATGCAGGTATGATGAAGATTATAGTTGAGGCTATATACGCGGTCGGCATGCACCACCATGGCAGCCGTTCGTTGGAAGTAGGTTCAGGGTATAAAGTCTTGCCAGAACCGACAAACAGATTCGACCCTAATGCTTTGGCCATTTGTGATATAGAGACGGGCTCGGTTAAAGCATATATCAAGAGAGCAGATGCTATGGCACTTTCGATTGTTTTAAGGCAATTTAACATTCGTGCCCCAATATGTTGAAACCTAAGTTTGAGCCAGTGTTTCGACGAGGTGGTCCTGTTCAGCGGTGCAATATAGGATTCTACTGTCAAAGTGAAGACGCCGAAAATGTATTGAGAATTCTAAAGGATAGCGGCTTGTTTGCTAAGTGCATATGATAAAACATATTTAACCCGTATATATTCATATAATAAATTTGAAATAAAAATAAACTGTTCTAGACTTTTCGTTATTTTCAGTAAACTGTTCTAGACTTTTCGTTATTTTCAGAATGCCAAAACGCTACACCCAACAAGATTTACTTGCCGCTACAACTGCAGTACGGCAAGGAGCTTTGTCTTTGCGAGCGGCCAGCAAAAGATACTGTGTGCCGGTCATGACTATTCAGGACAGGGTGAAGGGTCTCGTTGACGACTGTGCTAGGGCTGGTAGACCCACTGTCATACCAGAAGAAATCTAGAGCCATTTAGTTAAAAAACTAAAAAATGCTTCGGAACAGGTATTCTGCGGCAAGACAGTCATTTGATGTATAATGATGTATAATATTTATAACGGTATCATCTGAAATAAAGTACAGTGTAGTAGCGGTGCATATTAATTTATTTCAAATATTATCGGCAACGCAATACCGTGTCCACCATACGTTTCACATCATTTAGGAATCTTATTATTAAATTTTATTTACGCAAACACATACACGCTTACCGAAACATTAATTTCGTTATATAACTTTTTTTCTTGTATATAAACTTATAAATCGATGTTTGGAAAGTCACAAAATAGCTAAGGGATATTAATACCAATATTTTTCGTATGTATAAACGCAGTTAATGACTGAATATTGATAAACATGCAATGTACCCGCGATTCGCTTTGAAAAATAAAAAAAAAACAATAAATAACATTATTTAATTCCAGGGTTTTGGTATAACACCAAAAATGCTAAAGATTAAAGTGGGAAGAATTGTGAGACGGCTTGGTCTGAAGACTCCGTTTAAGTCCGGAATTCCCGGGAAAGACTGGATGACTGCCTTTATTAAGCGACATCCGGAGATCAGCCTTAGATCTCCAACTGCCCTCTCAACTGTTC
Organism: Corbicula japonica; assembly: GCA_038501625.1. Taxonomy (NCBI): domain Eukaryota; kingdom Metazoa; phylum Mollusca; class Bivalvia; order Venerida; family Cyrenidae; genus Corbicula; species Corbicula japonica. The sequence continues at coordinate 6,380,924 of JAZAYU010000024.1, forward strand.
GGGCAAAAATGTTGAACGCTACTGTGACAAATAATTATTTTGATGCCCTAACAGACCTATTGCAATCTCTAGACTTAACAGATAAACCCCACAGAATATGGAATATTGATGAAACCAGTGTCCCCCTTGCACATAAGCCATCTAAAGTCTTGGGCCCGACAGGTGTCAAAAACATACCTGGTCGAGTGGGAAATTGTCGGGACAACGTGTCCGTGCTGGCGTGTATAAATGCTGCTGGTGGAGAGGTCCCGCCAATGTTTATAGTCAAGGGCAAAACATACAAAAGCCTGTATGCCTACAACACAACAGAAGGTGTGCCTGGCGGCATTTATACATACCAGGAGAAGGCTTGGATGGAAGATGTGCTGGGGGAACAGTGGTTTCAAAATCACTTTCTTAAGTACTGTGGCGAAGAAAGGCCACAACTCATCATCCTGGACTCTCACTCCTCTCATGAAACGTTGGGCTTAATCGACAGTTGCAGGCAAAATAACATATCGTTACTTGCATTACCTCCTCACACCACGCAGTGGCTATGTCCTTTAGACAAGACAGTTTTTGGTCCCTTGTCAAGAGAATACTCTGCTGTGTGTTCAGATTTTATGGCCAGCAGCCCCAATAATATGGTGTCCAAATGGGAGTTACCGCGTCTTTTCCAACTGGCCCACCAAAAAGCGTTTACCCCAACTAATATACAAAGTGGCTTCAGAAAGTGCGGTATTTATCCGCTTGATCGAAATGCCTTACCCCCAACAGCAGTAGCACCATCTCAACCATTTGAAAAAGGTGAATCTGTGTCTAGTCTACATGGGCAGGAATCATCGTCATCTGCAACTCTTCCGGTGGCAGATGGTCTGATGCTGTCATCAACATCAACTGTTCCATCGGAAGAGGGGCTGGTGCTATCATCAGCAGCAGCTGTTCCGCCGGATGAGGGGCTAATGATGTCATCATCAGCAACTGTACAGGCAGAAGAGGCGCTGATGCTGACAACATCAGCAACAGTATTGACAGAACAGGAACTTATAGAGTCCGTACTTGGTGGTTCTGTGCCATTCACTCTGGATGCCGAGGGAATCATCAACATTCAACTACCTGTGAGTGTTTCTCCAGAGCGGATTCCTTCGGCATCAGAGTGGATGGCTCAGGTTGACAATGTATTTACATTGCCTGTCGCCGACAGGCCACCAAAAGTATCGAGCAAAAAAATTACATCGCACAGATTGCTTACAAGCACAGAGATCTTTGATAAAAAGTTAAAAGAAAAGGTCCAAAAAGAGCAACAAATCAAAATGAAAGAGGAAAGAAAAATAGCTAGAAAAATAAAACAAGACATGAAACAAGACATAAAAAAAGACATAAAACAAATGTAATGTTAAATGAGAACAGGTTATATATGTGCATTGGAATTGTTCTCGTTGTTTTCGCACATGCGAATTATGTTGTTTATGTTCATATTATACATACCTATAATATACATGTATAATACCAAAGCCACTAAAACAAAATCAAAATAAATTAAACCATTAAAATATGTTTTCTTTCTTGTATAAAGCTATTTGATGATCCACAAAGGTAAAGTATTATTAGCAAATATTTCATCCCTGCGGTTCAGTAGCAATAGAATATAATTGCTAAAATAGCAATAATTGAACTTGAAAGTACCATTCTTGGGTCAATCTATCTCCCTCCCGAAAGTTCGAGGTTTTTTAATGAAGATCATTATAGAGATTTTGAGAACGAAATTTCGCAGTATTGCAATATTTATAAATACGTGTATCTAGCGGGCGATACAAACAGCAGAGTTGGCACACTTCGAGATTTTATTTACTCGGATTCTCATATTAATGAAATCTTTAATATTGACCTAGACTTTCAAAACCAACTTGATAAATATACATTATTGAATAACCTCTCCATCCCTCTAAACAGAAATTCAAAAGATTGCAGAACTAATACACAAGGCTTCCGCCTATTTGACATATGTAAAAACAACAACTTATTTTTATTCAATGGTAGATTATTCAAAGACAAAAACACAGGTTCGTATACATTTAGAGACAAATCGGTCATAGACTATGTTTGCTCGACTGCAGACTGCCTTGAATATGTTACTCATTTTGAAATATTGGAAACAGATTCGTTGTTTTCAGATGGTCATTATGCCTTATCATGGAATGTAAAAACACATTCTTACCCATATAAAACCGGATTTCAAGCTAATAAAAAAGGTCGCCCAGCCTGGAATCCTGAAAAAACACAAACTTTCATTAATAAAATAGATATCGATCAATTAGAAATTTTAAAATCTCAATTGTTTACATATCCGCAGTCACAACTAACTATTAATAATGTAACGCGTGATTTAGAAACAATTTTTAGAAATGCTGGAGCCGCAACCTTTACTGATAAGACGTTAAATTATAAACGTAGTTTTCCAAATAATAAACCTTGGTTCGGTCCGAAATGCCATGCGGCTAGGCAGAATTACCACGAGGCTAAAGAAGTATATAACAAATTCCGTAATAATGATAATAAAGTAAGACTTCGTAACGCCAGTAAACAATATAAACGTACAATGAACTTTTATATTAAACAAAATAAACAAATATCCGCCGAACAACTAAGAGCAATGAACGATAAAAATCCCAAGAAGTATTGGAAATTTCTGAACCAATTAAAACCCAAAACAAAAGATAGCCCAACACCATCATTAGAAGAATTTTATGACTACTTTAAGGAAATTAATAGAAATAATGTTGATGATAATAGATTTAATAACGAAATACTGACAAATCAAAACTCGACCGAATCCCTCAACGCGAAAATTACTCAGGATGAAATAAAAAAATGTATCTCAAAACTTCAAAATGGTAAAGCCGCTAGCCCTACTGATGACATTTTAAACGAGTATATCAAATCCACACAGAATCTCCTACTGCCATTTTACTGCAAACTTTTTAATTGCGTGCTCGACACAGGAATTTACCCGTCTAATTGGCTAGTAGGAACGATAAAACCTATATTTAAAAATAAAGGTGACCCAAAAGAACCGAATAATTATAGACCTATCACTATTTTGAGCTGTCTCGGTAAACTTTTTACATCGATATTAAACCATCGATTAACAACATTTCTAGAAGAAAACAATATCTTAGATGAAAACCAAGCCGGCTTTAGGAAAGGTTACTCATGTGCAGATCATATTTTTGCTCTCCATGCGCTAATAGAAATTCTTAAAAAAAGGAAGCAAAAACTCTTCTGTGGATTCGTAGACTTCTCTCAGGCCTTTGACAAGGTCTGGAGGGCAGGTTTGTGGCATAAACTGCTGCAAAACAACATAAATGGTAATTTCTTTAATGTAATACATAGCATGTACAATAATATAAAGTCTTGTATTTCACATAACGGCTCACTATCAAGCCCATTCTTATCCGAAATCGGAGTGAGACAAGGCGAAAATCTTTCTCCTGTTCTTTTTTCATTGTTCCTTAACGATTTACAGACTTATATGCACATTAATGGTTGCGTTGGTGTAGAGCTTAACGATCTAGACGACGTAACACTTTGGCTTAAACTTCTGATCATACTCTACGCGGACGACACCATTATCGTATCCAATACAGCTGATGATTTTCAGAAAAGCCTTGACATTTTTAACGACTACTGCAAAAACTGGCATCCGAAAGTAAATATTAATAAAACGAAAGTTATTGTATTTGGCGCCAGACAACTAAGAAACTTCAATTTTAAACTTGGTACAGAAACATTAGAAATAACGAACAAATACCATTACTTAGGTGTAACATTTACAAGTAACGGGTCCTTTTTAAGCGCAAGGAAACATGTTGTAGAACAAGCCTCCAAAGCCATGCATTTGCTATTCACTAGGGCAAACAACGCAGATTTACTCGTCGACTTAATAATTAAACTTTTTGATCACACCGTTGTCCCTATATTAACATATGGTTCAGAAATATCTGGATTTGAAAATTTAGATATAATTGAAAAGGTTCACAGCGACTTCTTAAGAAAAATTACAAACGCTAGAAAATCTACGCCTTTAAACTTTCTATATGGCGAGTTAGGCCGTTATTCTATAAGTATTACCATAAAATATCGTATGATATCATTTTGGACCCGCCTTTTGACAGTCAAAGAGCAAAAACTCTCGTTCCAGATATATAAATATATGTTAAACCAAACGAACACCAACTTTAAATGGGTCAACAAAATACAAGAAATTTTAGGCTCGGTTGGGCGACCAGATTTATGGCTTAATCAGGCACATATCAATCCCGGATGTTATACCTCCAAGCTAGTTAAGCAAATACTAGTAGACCAATTTAAGCAGTCCTGGCACAAGCAACTCTTGCAATCAAACAAAGGTCGGTCTTACCTTAACTTTAAGGAAAAACATGAATTTGAATGTTATTTTAAAACTTTATCTCGCGCCGATTATATCAATGTTTTCAAGTTTAGAACCGCAAACCACTCTCTTCCAATCGAAACTGGACGCTATGACGGAACACTATTTAATGAAAGACTATGTAACTTATGTGGGTCCGGACAAATTGGTTCTGAAGAACATTACCTGCTTGGGTGTAATTACTTTAGTAACGAAAGAGACCGATATATAGGCACCTACCTTGCGCATCCGCACAATCTCAACTTTAAGTCCCTCATATCGTCTTCGTCGATCAGCATACTAAAACAAGTATCAAAATTCGCAAAAGTTATTATGGATAAGTTCAAATAATACTCTCCCTTCAAAATATGCCAATGCCATCCAACCACTTTCACAGTTACCATTGTTTTAGTTTAATGTATGCGATTGTGAAAATGTATATCCTGATTACTCACTTTCACTTAGAAATGCCTTATGTTTATTACCTCCTGTTCATTAATATCCATATGCTAGCTGTTCAATCAAAGGTACCGGTACATTAATTTACATTATGTCAATACACATAATTGAATATCATAATTTTTACATGTGACTAATGTAGTATTTGAAAATGCCTGTTTATATCTTTGTAAAATAATAATCCTACCTTTTGATTGTAAAATCCGCTGTCCGTAGTAATTGTGTGGTCTAGTGACCCAGACAAAAAAAAAATCTCATTGACTGATCGCTAATGCATATTTCACACCTGTAACCAGATTTATTTACCTGTGTCGCTAATCCCTTTACGCACGCTTTCTACCTGTACTATTTTGGTAATATCACGTGACTTCGGATAATTTGCAGGCGCGTAGCTAATCATGTATTTCCTAGTGTATAATATACACATCTTATAATTGTTTTTAACACTCTCACTTTTATTGTTGTATTTTTTTGTTGTTGTGATTTTGCTTTTCTGCTACCCCCAGTAACAAATTGTAAGTTTAGAAATGCTTAACCATTTTTGTGAAATAAGTTATAAACATTCAATCCATTTCCCCACCCCACTGATTTAAACATTATAGTTTGCTTTTACTTTATATAATTTATTATGATACATTACAATTATATGATACGTTTGTAATTTACAGGAACCGAAAAAATTGTGTATTTTCTGAACTTATTATGCATGAACCCCATGTTGTACGATTTGTACCTGGGTGAATAATAAAGTATTGTTCTGTTCTGTTCTGGTAAGTTTTGTTTAATTGATAATTATGTATAATTATGGATTATAAAAAGTGTACGGAATTACCCATGATTGTGTACGGAAATAGCCGCAACGTGTACGGAATTAGCCGGCAGCACCAAACACCTTTATCTCCAGTAAATAATTGTCAACCAATCAAACGAGCTAATTTCCTTTACAGTGCACAGAAACTACAGTATAGCATTTTACGACTGTGACGTATAACATACACGCCGATAATCTGTTATTGTCGTAAATATGTGTTCTTATCCAAATGTGTACGGAATTACCCGGATCGACTCTACTGGCTTTTATTTGTCAAATAATTTTAAAATACGACGTTAAATAACAAAGTTATGGGTCAGACAAGAATGCAGGACGAAAACACAACGCTGCGAATTTATGCTTCCCTGAATTTCATTTTGGCTGCATTAAAATTGCCGTGGTTATCTTTACTTTTCATTCCGTAATTTAGGCGTAAACACCGAACTTCCCATAGGGGACGAAGACGAGGCAAGTAGAAGTTTCCTATAAATAGAAATAACGATATAATTGGCTCTTTAGTATTTTATTGCTATTTGAACGCGTCTGATTGGTCAAGTGAATATAATATGTTTGACATTTTATTTAATAACAATTTAGTGGCATGATTTATTTAATGATTGTTGTGATTTCAGAGTGCAGGAAAATGGGGCTTTTGAGTCTTATTTTCCTTACGATTACCTGTCGCATTGTCAGCTATAAGTGACTGTCAGACATGTTGATACCTTTGACTCAGCGATGTTTGACACATTGATATAAACCTACGCAGGACAAACATAATACGTTTGATGAAAGGTCAAGACCAGAAATCAATTTGAACCACAATACTTGTAGACCTATAGGTGAAGGAAATCCAAATGTAATATTTCCATGGGAGAAGTCGTAGAAGTTGTAGTAGCAGGCGTTGTTGTTGCAATAAAAGTAGATATAATTCATGTGTTGTAAGAGTTGTAAACCACTTATAATATTTATTAATAATAAATTAATATATTGTTCGTGTTTTAGCATCTTTTCAATTTATTTTAAGGCGAAAAAGTTTGCATTTATTCTTTATTCATAAAACATTATCTTTTTTATAATTATTGTATTGTCCAACAATATTGACCTGGCACTCTTGCATTTGACCCCGTATTCGTTAATTTTCGTATGTGATACGATCTACTTCGAATCGGTTGTCCGGCATCTACACACATCATTGACGTGTAAATTGGATAAATATATCGGTGTATTCGCTGATACCCGTGTTTGTCCAATGACCTTTACGAAAATAAATGAAGTGCCAGGTCAATATTGTTGGACAATAAAATAATAAATAATAAACATACAAATACAAAACAATTAATTCATGAAATACATATCATTCATTTATACACCAAGAAAATTGTTGTTGTTTCTAGTTTCAGGGATCGTGCGGTATTATTTTCTTTAAAAGAAAGTATAACCCTTCTGATACTTAAAAAGTACATCTCTTTGTCGTCTTCATTGAAATAAACTTTATCAGTAATGTCATGTTAGTCTAGCCCCGATGTTGATGATTCCTACATTCATTTCCGATGCACGCTTGTTAAGCTTTCTTCTCTGTATGTTGAATACCTTTCTTGTCAAGTACGGATCTTTCTTAAACATCCCTCGGTCGCAGAGTTCTGTGTAATATACTTTTTTCACGCCATTTTGGTAAAGGAGATGCGATGATTTCCCGAATACAGCATCCAATTTCATGGGGAGTGGATCTTGTTATGATGTCGTTTCCTCCAATGGTGAGGAAGACATAATCAGGGTGGAATCTTGGCAGTTCTTCAAATTTCTGCCGGCTATAGTTCTCTGCAGTCATTCCACATTGGCTGTAGAAACTCATAGTGCAAGGAACCTGTAAGTATGAGTAGAAAAAATGCTTATTAAATACATCTATGTATGATATATTGTGTATATGAATAATAAATACAATAACTGCATTATTTTTACATAATATTCCAGGTTACGTTACAGTTATATATTTATTCGTTATCTAATTCATACCTTTAAATCATAATTACAATATCGAATTAATTTTTCCACATAACTATCACCAAATAACGCATTTTTACTGGTGATTGCATGATACTATATATTTTAACCTTCTTTTCAGTTTTGTGACAATAATTACTCAAACTTTTCCTGAGATAAAATCTCAATAGTATATTTGAGCGAAATATAATTACTGTTAGCGATATATGACATCCATATCAAACTGTAAATATACCATTCACATTCATAATAATTATCGTACTTTTCAGGAATCACCACACTCACAAAACCCAGCTTCCCCACGCAGCGAAGAAGAAGAGAGGAAGAGAGAGAGATGGAGAGAGAGAGAGCATTTTTGTTATAAGTATGTCATTTCAAATAGGACGCCACAAACAATTAACGAAAAAGAGAACCTTTTGGTACCGCCTTGGAACGGTCAGTGGCAAAACAAAACCACGGGGGGGGGGGGGGTTGGGGGGAGGTTAAACCAGGTTCTAGGGTGCACCAACTTCACACTTGCCCCAACAGGTTCTCGTATCACAAAAAAGTACAAGTTGTCTTGGTTAAATAACTCCAACCCACCCATCGGCTCAACAATGTTGCATGCAGAAGCACACAAACAAAAAAGAAACATAAGAAGCTAATAGCATTGCAAAGCCAACGGGCGGCTACTCAATGATCTTAACAAGACCAGAGATCATGGAGTAATATCGGCAAGAACACGATGACAGGGATGAAAGAATCAAATCGAGCTTCTAGGTTCTTTTACGAAAAGATTTCCCCATAAACCTTCATAAACTCTTTAACCCCTGCTACTGTCGTGCAACCAAAGAGGTAAATTTTAACCCTCCACTGGTTACAATTGTACCAGGTCTTAAATATTAAGAACACAATAAGTAAATAATCCAGTCAATATTATACAAACACCTACTTGTAATAATGCAATACCCTGTGGTTACTTCGTTGTAGTTCTCCACTACAGCTAGCGCGCTTTATGGATTTGCCAGCTCTCGCGTGCACGTCCAATCTGCATGAACCGCACCAAAATAAGAATCATTCCTTAAATAAATACATATGAACTTAGTGTGTTTGACCTACCGAATTTTTTTTAAAATACTATAAAAATATTAATAACATATACATGTATATGTTCGGTATGACACAGCCTGTGCCAACCTACATGTATAGAAATACTATACCGATACATCCAGACATTTTCAGTCAACAAAATAGATTAAAAGGGAACTTTGAAAGCCATCGAATACGACAAATATGAAAATATTGCAGGTTCGGTTTGATCGAGCCTGTTCATGGGCAGTAATGGAAATGCATATTACTGCCCACGCCGCCTAGCCCCGGATTGAGCGCAACTCAATATTTACACCAATAAACAGTACAAATTTGATCCATCCTAAACGATGGTATGCATATGAGGGTAAACATGGAAACTTCAATGCGGTATTTTTAGATTAATACCATTCCATGTTCAGCGGCGTATGGTCTTCCAAATAAAAGAATGGGTTTGAAGACATAGCCTGGGAAAGAATAGCCTTATATAAAAATACAAACATAGGTAGGTTACATCCGAATCTCTCAGATGAATAACTGAATAAAGAATTAAATTTGTTATATAAAAGTTATCGTTGTTAATTTATAACTGACTTACAGTCGACAGCCTTGGAGCATTTAACGAGAACTGTTAAACTGTGTTAAGTTGATAAAATTACTTAAATTTCTTCTAGTTTATCAAACTCACATTATTTTTCCTTTCTACAACAAAAATGAAAATCAACCATTCGCTGAAAATATATGGATGGATTATTTTTTAACTCACCAGAGACCCATTCTATGTTCTGTCACAGTGCTGGATTGACGAAACTAAGGATCTGTAGAGTATGATCTAATGGGAATTTCTAAATTATCTTAGAAACAATATTTTCATAGAAATCTAACAAAAGTGAAAAGCATAGTAATATTTCATATTAAGACTTGTTTATCATATTAAATGTAACCCGGCTATGGTTGAGTTAGTACCGCACTTGTACTATCTCGCCATAGAGCAGACAAATAACACATCAAGTTATTAAATTCAGTGTGTTGCTTTCATGTCTCGTGGACCTGCTATAAATACGAACATACGATTGTAACCAGAGGTCCTGCTTATTAATAACTAGGAATTGCAGTTCTGTATTTTATTATGTCGATAAGAGATATGAAACAAACAAGTTACACTATTACAATTACAATAACCATAATAAATATAATTGAAATTCAAATGAATTTCAATGTAAATACAAATATAATTTCAATTAGAATTACAAGTAACACATATTGAATGTAAAATTAAACAGACTTACAGAACTGCTGAACACAAATTATTGCTTATAATTATCTCTTCACAGAGACTACCGAGGAACTGCCTTAGAAAATAAGTCAAAAAGCAAGAAAAGGAGCGGGAAACGTCATGTGACCATCCATTCACTCCGCATTCACCACACTCAAACCAGTTTTGCAAGTCACGTGACATAATTAAAATATATTTAACTCACAATAGACAGGACAATAACTAGGACAAGATAGGACAGTATCTAGGAGATGACTGTAATTAGGACATGACAGTAAACAAATAATGACTGATGGAATGATAGACTCTTCTTACAAAATAAAGAGTTTTGTTGCATTTTACTTGAAGACTTTTTTCTCAGTCTCTGCAGAGATTTTCATGGATAAAGGTGTGAGATCCCATGCCAACAGCCATAATGATGTCTGAATGCTGGTTGGCCCTGTTTCGGTAATCAACCTCAGTTATTTGGCTGGCTGTAATGAATTTATTCTTAACAAACTTCCCTATGAACTTTCTAAGGTGTCTCACCATTTCTGTGTTGACATCATTTCCAGTCTGCACTCGGAAGATTGGAATATGTATTGATGTAACTTTGTTTCACTTTTTACTCAAGAAAACTCTGCTTTCAAGACCGATCTAAGCTGTGTTTACTGTTTAATTGCTGATCTGTAATGTGGTCTTGAACTCATTCAAGGGTCCCATGATATAATAACACTGCTCACATGTGTTTTCATAATCAAGGCTTTAATCACTTTTTGCAGTAACGAGAAACATGTTTCTCAACTATTTCTGGTTTAAGTGGTTTAGGAAAGGGGGCTGCGTTTTTCTGTGCTTCCTGGGATCGCGTTATCTTGTTTAAATTGTGTAGCATAGGAATGAAAAATATTTGGGTTCATATAATTATTTTCTTTGCCACTCTTTCCTTTGACATTTTCGAGCATTCCATTCGGATTCGGGGTTCCCCTTTCCTTGCACCTCGTCTAATGGTAGTCTTTGATCTGTTCAAATAAAATGCGTATTCATGGAGTAAAGTGTTAAACACAGTTTTGTTCTGCTGCATTAGATAAAGGAACGAGAGATAGGAGTTTTATGTATCCCATGCTTTAACCACATGATCATCTTATCTCTCTGTGCGTAAGGGCTTGTGACATATAATGGTTAATGAATTTTATATTTCTTAGTTGGTTGTATTGTTTTGTGGTAAGCAGTTTCTTATTTTGGAAAGAAATGGTTTGGTTTAAAGATTTATGACTGACTTTCACAAGTTTTTGGCATGTTAAATAAATAAAAACAAATAATAAGATGTATCAAATCAACGAAATATTCATTTAATATTCAATTCACAAGTTATTTTTGAATGACAGAGAAATCCTCTTCTTAGTATCACAATCTGGTGTAACCTATTTAATTTAGTAACACATTTATTATGCTCCCGCCATGAAATGGCGACGGGCATTAAGAGTTGCTCCAGTCCGTCCGTTCGTCCGTCCGTCCGTCCGTCCGTCCGATATTCTCCTGAACGCCGTCCGTCCGTCCGATATTCTCCTGAACGCAACTCCTCCTACACTACTGGTGGGAATTTAATGAAACTTGACCACAATGCTTGGCCTGATATGTTGTTGTGCATAAAGGTGGGGTTTCGCTCTTACATGTTCCGTTCAGAAGTTATGGCCCTTTGATACTTCCATTTACATTAGTTTTAATAGGAGTATATCTCGTGAACGCAACTCCTCCTACACTACTGGTGGGAATTTAATGAAACTTTACCACAATGCTTGGCCTGATATATTGTTGTGCGTAAAGGTGGGGTTTTGCTCTTACATGTTCCGTTCAGAAGTTATGGCTCTTTGATAATTCCATTTACATTAGTTTTAATAGGAATATATCTTGTTTCTTATATTTTGTGTTAAGCAAAATATGCATTTTGCCCATAACTTTAAAACTACTTGGAATACTGCCTTGAAACTTGAAATATATTTTCACCATCAAAATCTACATAATAACCAACAAGACCCATAACCCTGCTTCCAATATTTTTCAAATTATGCCGCTTTTTCACTTCCATTTTGTGTTAAGAAAAATAAACACTTGGCCCTTAACTTCGCACAAATGTTCACCATAACAGGGCGGTGTGTCGTGACAATACCCATGCCTGTAGGTCAAAGGTCAAGGTCACTGTTACTAAAAATAGAATTTTCTTGCAAAATCTTGTCCGCTCTGTATCTTTATTATTTCTTTTTGGATTTTTAAATAACTTGGTATAATTATTCACCATATCAGGACGGTATGTCACGTACATGTCCAAGCATTTAGGTCAAAGGTCAAGGTCACTGTTACTAAAAAAAGAATTCTCTTTTCCGGGCTGTTACTTTGTTATGAATGGAGGGATTTCAAAATACTGCACAACTGTTCACTATGACAAGGCAGAGTGTCCGCACAACGCCCATGCCTGTAGGTCAAAGGTCAAGGTCACTGTTACTAAAAATAGAATTTTCTTGTCCGGGGTGTAACTTCATTAAAAATGGAGGGATTTCAAAATAACTTGACACAAATGTTCACCATGACAGGGCGGTGTATCGCGTACCATGCCCATGCCTGTAGGTCAAGGTCACTGTTACTAAAAATTAGAATTCTCTTGTCCGGGCTGTAACTTTGTTAGGAATAGATTGATTTCAAAATAACTTGACACAAATGTTAATCTTGACAAGATGGTGTGTCCCGTACCATGCCCATGCCTGTAGGTCCAAGGTCAAGGTCACTGTTACTAAAATAGAATTTTCTTGTCAGGGTTGTAACTACGTTTGGAATAGAGTAGTTTCAAAATAACTTGGCAGAAATGTTCACCATGACAAGGTGGTGAGTCGTGTACCATGCCCATGCCTGTAGGTCCAAGGTCAAGGTCACTGTTACTAAAAATAGAATTTTCTTGTCCGGGCTATAACTTCGTTTTGAATGGAGGGTTTTCAAAATAACTTGGCACAAATGTTCACCATGACAAGGCGGTGTGTTGCGAACATTACCCATGCCTGTAAGTCCAAGGTCAAGGTCACAGTTACTAAAACTTGAATTTACTTGTTCGGGCTATAACTTCTTTATGAATGAAGAGATTTCAAAATAACTTGGCACAAATGTTCACTATGACATTGCATTGCATTACCACCAACTTCTTCACAGACATTTCCGTAATGAGAAGACAACAGTGCCACAAATACAAATAATTAACTTGATCATCAAGTTTATGCATATTCTTATAATTACTCGAACATCACTGTCTTTGAAATCTGAACATTCAACAAAATATGAAAATTAAAAGTAAGTTGTTATAATTAATCTTAAGGGTGTTACGGCTAAATGCGATCCATGCCATATCTCATTTATTAAAAGGGAGCTAACTCCAACATATTCAGACTGTGGAATCATGTTTGATTATAGTTATCATTCTTGCTACAGCTTTCTTTCTTAGTGCAACGGATACTTAATAATTAGTGCAAGGGAGAAAACACAGTTATTGAACAATTTTATTTCAAACTAGTTATAAAAATTGTCACTAGTGCTAGTTACACCCCTGACTGTTAAATTCATGTTATCATCAAGCACAGCCTGCAGATTTCTATTTTGTGTTCTTTAAAGGTCGTAATGTATTTCTTTTGGGGCAGTACTTAAGCATCATCGAATGGTAGCTCTGCAGGGCACCTGTGTGTTAAAATCAAGAATACTGGCGTGAGTCCTTTATAAGAACCATATTCATTACAATTCCTTTTAGTGAGATTTGTTCTCTCAAGTTTATTTTCATCCACTTTGTCTTTTTGTCCTGGCTGTTAAGTTTCCTATGTTCACAAGCCGGCTAACATTTCATGGGAAAATGTTTTACTAATGACATGGTGAATTATAGATTTTTCCCGCAGTATTTTCATTTTTATCCATACATTTTATTAATGAGTCAATTCTACTTAAATCAGGTGTAATGACTTTGTACCCTGATGCAATTAATTTATTTACCATTTGTTCATCAGTCATCTGTCCCGGAACAGAGACCAAAGGACTTGGAATGATTCCAGGTTTTACCTTTTACATGGTTGAGAAATATGGAAATTATGTAGGGTTACCGGCAGCGTCGATCTATAAAGGCAGAAATAAGTTACTGTTCTGCAATGGCCAGTGTTTGTCTGAAACGCATACTTGCAAAATTGATGTTATCTTCTCTTCCGTTTGTATAACTGTTTTACCAGCTTGTTAATAAAGATAAAACACCTTCAAATAACAACAACCAATGATTTTTAACATACTAAAATACATATAAAATCATATATTTTCTGAAATAGCTCAACAAACCTCTCACAAAAATGAATAGGTTTACACCAATCGGTTTTAAATTTACAGACTTTAAAATCTCAAAAAACTATAGTCTAGAATAGTTTATATTCTCATCCAGGAACAGTTTTAGAACATTTATCCACTGTAGAATTGTTGAATAAACGGTTCTGACCTGTACTTTAACTTAAACTTGGCTGTAAACTGTGTTGAGTAGTTGCAGTACCTCTACAAACTTGGCCACCGTACAAAAAAATGGACCTGAAAATGTACAAAAAAAGAACTTTTTTAGCCAGTTAGTCATGTAAATTAAATTTAGATCTATTAATGGTTATTGTAAGTCGTAACTGTTCACCAAAGCATTAAAAAGTTGCTCAGTAATACATATTTTATAAAGAATTATCAATATTTTAATTAAATATAAAATTAACCAACCCACCCACTTAAAATATAACACATTATCAATTATGTACCATTTCCTTGCCTTACAGTAAAAATTGATATGTGTATGGAATATATCTGGATAATTACAATTTAATATAAAAAAGGTGAATCCCACCTATTTAAAACTATAATTATAGTACCTTCTGCCTCATGACAATATGCTGTGATGTCATAGAGCATGCTTTTTAAAGTTTCAAAGGTATTTAGTCCATTTTTATCAACCATTTAAAGTAACCCTAGAATGTAAGAATTTTGATCTTCATCTGTCACTTTATATGTCTACATACATTTGCCATATTTTCTGGTTTCGTCTGTATAGAGAGTTGTTTTCTCTTTGTCCTTTTATTCACTTCCGATCTGTTTCTGCGCCTCAGCCAGTTTACTGTCCACGATTCTATTTACAGTTTATTAACTATTATTACATAGTATTTCAGACAATGAATTTACATTAGGGACTGATTTTCTTTGCCATTTTTCTTGTTTATAACTTGCTACGTAATATTTTTTCGCTCGCAAAAACACAATCCGGAAGTATATAATTCCCTCCCTTGTATGCAGTTGCTTTTTATCACCCACTACAGTTACGAGTTAAAAAAAAGACATTTTTTTCTGAAAAAAAATACAGTCTTAGGATAGCCCAAAGTGAAAAGAGGAATGATAGTACAATAAGAAAACTGTAAATTTGTAAGTTCATATTGTCGTTATATGCAGTTTTCCAAGTTGGCAAAACTTTACTTCCGGTTTTCAGGATTAAAAAACCACCACCTGAGGTTCTGAAGGTCATAAACGCCTTATTTGGTCTTCCCCCGCCTACTTATGCATTTATTTTTCAATTCGAAGACCAATGACTAAGCACTTTTAGGTCCGCTTTTTACTAAAAACACCGATTGTTCTATAATATCGTCGCGTAGTTGTCAATATTTATTTTCTCAAATAAAACGGAGCTAACAAAGTTTTGTTAACAGTGAACATTGTATTGTCTATTATCGTCAGTTACATGATTTTTATTTAGAATTCTTTTGCAAAACATAACATTTAATCTTTTTGCATGCTTTAATGTAACAGGTTTATACAACTAAATTCATAGCTCTTTTTCTTTTCAGACACAATTTACGTTACATTGATCGGCAGAAGATTGGACAAATTCTTGACTCCCACTGGTCCACAGGTAAATGTAAACACAAAATACAAACCTATTATATTAACTTAACTGCAAATGACCGATTAGCTTTTTGGAAAGCTTAAACTTGTTTAGAGATATTAATTTAGTTATTTTAAATAGCCCTATTTCTTACAATATGCACACTCTTATAAAATTAAAACCGTTTTTATAACAGGATCCTTTCTTAGTAGGATATTCTGCATGTATACGAACTCGTTCACGAATCTCCGGTTTTAGTTTTTATAATCTTCTTTGCATACACCAGAGGGCAACTTAAATCGCACGGCAATGCGGTATACATTTTTCTACTCGTACTTCCTTCTTATTTGGTTTTGTTTGAAATATGTATAAGTATATAAATCATAGCTTTGATTTATCATCCTGTGAACACGTGTAAAAGCAAAACAAAATACGCAAGAAAACGCTGCATGAATACTGAAGCATTTTGTTAATAATATTTTTCGCCTTGTCTGAAAACAAAAAAAAATCTTTTGAAATAGAAATTAACCACCAAATATAATATTCAATGATTTAACCATGTTATTTACATTGAATGTTTTCTCAACAACGGTGTTTATTAAACAATAAGTGTTTTAATGAAAAAAATGTTCAGATATTTAATAATTGTTTTAAAACAAAAATAGAAACACGACACGCGAAAGTCACAATAACAGAATGGTGATTTAGCTGGTTGTGTGGTTGACAAGAAAGTAGTATGCCGCGAGTTCTTACAGCTGGCTGCCACAGTGAGAGTTCGTGCTTCCGCTCGATATTCCGGTTTTCTATTCTTTGGAAGTGTCTTGGGATTACTGTAGCAGTCAACTTGATTTTTGTCGGGTATGTACTATGTTAGAACATCGGAAGTAGGTTTGTACAATTTGACAGCGTTCCATATTAGTATCCTAATTACGAGCCTCGTTATGAAGTGTCTGCTTTTTTAACGAACAATGTCTTCAAACGTACTGATCAACTTTGCGAAATCAGAGCGTATGCATGATTGAGACTAAATTGATTCTTGTCACGTTTGTACCGTGTTCCCTGGGATCAATGAATTGATCAACTTGATTCTTGTAGTGTGTGTACAGTGTTTCTTGGAATCTCAGCAACAAGTCATCTTGATTCTTGTCATGTTTTTACCATATTCATTGGATCCATGTTTTCTGGGATCACTGTTTTAGTCAAGTTTGTACCGTGTACCCTGGGATCAATGTATGAGTCAACTAGATTATTGTCAAGTTTGTACAGTGTTCCTTGGGATCACTTTGTAAGTCAACTAGATTATTGTCAAGTTTGTTCCGTGTTCCCTGGGATCACTGTATAAGTCAACTTGATTATTGTCAAGTTTGTACCGTGCTCCCTGGTATCACTGTATAAGTAAACTTGATTATTGTCAAGTTTGTACCGTGTTCCCTGGGATCACTGTATAAGTCAACTTGATTATGGTCTAGTTTGTACCGTGTTCCCTGGGATCACTGTATAAGTCAACTTTATTCTTGTCAAGTTTATAACGTGTTCCCTGGGATCACTGTATAAGTCACCGTGATTATTGTCAAGTTTGTACCGTGTAACCTAGGATCACTGTATAAGTCACCGTGATTATTGTCAAGTTTGTACCGTGTAACCTAGGATCACTGTATAAGTCACCTTGATTATTGTCAAGTTTGGACCGTGTTCCCTGGGATTACTGTATAAGTCAACTTGATTCTTGTCAAGTTTGTACCGTGTTCCCTGAGATCACTGTATAAGTCAACTTGATTATTGTGAAGTTTGTACCGTGTTCCCTGGTATCACTGTATAAGTCAACTTGATTATTGTCAAGTTTGTACCGTGTTCCCTGGGATTACTGTATAAGTCAACTTGATTATGGTCAAGTTTGTACCGTGTTCCCTGGGATCACTGTATTAGTCAACTTGATTCTTTTCAAGTTTTTACCGTGTTTCCTGGGATCGCTGTATAAGTCAACTTGATTCTTGTCAAGGTTTTACCGTGTTTCCTGGGATCACTGTATAAGTCAGCTTGATTCTTCTCAAGTTTGTACCGTTTACCCTGGAATCAATGTATAAGTCAACTTGATTGTTGTCAAGTTTTACCGTGTTCCCTGGGATCACTGTTTTAGTCAACTTGATTCTTGTCATGTTTGTACCGAGTTCCCTGGGATCACTGTATAAGTCAGCTTGATTCGAACTCAACTTAATTCTTTTCGGGTATATACTGTGTTCCGTAAAATAACAATCAACTTAAGTTTGGCCGGGTATGAACATTAGAATTACAGTATTTATCAGCTTGATTAATCAAGGTACTAGCGGAATATGCTCGCTCAACTATTCAGTGACGTTAAAGATACTAGCCGTCTCTAGGTGCTAGCCGAGTCTGCTTATTTAGTGACTTGCTCGCCTATACAGTGACGTCCAAGGTACTAGCCAATTCTGCTTGCTCGCCTATTCAGTGACGTACAAGGTTCTAGCCGACTCTGCTTGCTCGCCTATTCAGTGACGTCCAATGTACTAGCCGACTCTGCTTGCTCGCCTATTCAGTAACGTCCAATGTACTAGCCGACTCTGCTTGCTCGCCTATTCAGTGACGTTCAAGGTAATAGCCGATTCTGCTTGTTCGCCTATTCAGTGACGTCCAAGGTACTAGCCCACTCTGCTTGCTCGCCTATACAGTGAAGTCCAAGGTACAAGCCGACTCTGCTTGCTCGCCTATACAGTGAAGTCCAAGGTACAAGCCGACAATGCTTGCTCGCCTATACAGTGAAGTCCAAGGTACAAGCCGACAATGCTTGCTCGCCTATACAGTGACGTCCAAGGTACTAGCCAATTCTGCTTGCTCGCCTATTCAGTGACGTACAAGGTTCTAGCCGACTCTGCTTGCTCGCCTATTCAGTGACGTCCAATGTACTAGCCGACTCTGCTTGCTCGCCTATTCAGTAACGTCCAATGTACTAGCCGACTCTGCTTGCTCGCCTATTCAGTGACGTTCAAGGTAATAGCCGATTCTGCTTGTTCGCCTATTCAGTGACGTCCAAGGTAGTAGCCCACTCTGCTTGCTCGCCTATACAGTGAAGTCCAAGGTACAAGCCGACTCTGCTTGCTCGCCTATACAGTGAAGTCCAAGGTACAAGCCGACAATGCTTGCTCGCCTATACAGTGAAGTCCAAGGTACAAGCCGACAATGCTTGCTCGCCTATTCAGTGACGTCCAAGGTACTAGCCGACTCTGCTTGCTTGCCTATACAGTGAAGTCCCAGGTGTAAGCCGACTCTGCTTGCTTGTCTATCAGTGACGTCCAAGGTACTAGCCCACTCTGCTTGCTCGCCTATACAGTGAAGTCCAAGGTACAAGCCGACTCTGCTTGCTTGTCTATCAGTAACGTCCAAGGTACTAGCCGACTCTGCTTGCTTGTCTATCAGTGACGTCCAAGGTACTAGCCGACTCTGCTTGCTTGTCTATCAGTGACGTCCTAGGTACTAGCCGACTCTGCTTGCTTGTCTATCAGTGACGTCCACGGTACTAGCCGACACTGCTTGCTTGTCTATTCACTGACGTCCAATGTACTTTTCGACTCCGCTTGATCGCCTATTCAATGACGTCTCATGTACTAAACAGCTCTGCATGCTCGCATTCACATTGATGTCATATGTCGTGACGGCCTTTTTTATTTATTCATTTTAAGCCACAACATCGAAATTATAACTAACTACATTATGACAAACAACACTTTTTATTTTCACCATTTAATATTATAAAAGTCACCTTTAATGTAACACTTTTATAAATGCATTTAATTATTACCACATACACAATTTATTTAAAAACCAACTTGACTTCATAATGCACTTATTTTTTATCCTCGCCTAACAATTTTCACAAGATTTCAATTTATTTACCACACACAATACTTGAAAGTGCTACTAAATGACCGACGGAGAAACCCGACGGAGAATTTAAAAATATAAACGATCGCGATACTCCTGAACAGAGAGAGAAAAGAGCATCATGATATGCACTATAAATTATGTAAACGTAAATGTTCGTAGCACAAGTACACGTTATAGAAGAAAAACTGATTTTAACATAAATGTTGGCAGAGATCAGAAATAAATACAATAAACAATTGTTTTCAAACGGTAAACAGTTATTTAAAATATGACTAAAAATCTGCAACGTTTAGAAAGTCATAAACTATTCCTTATAACAGTCCACGTCATGCCAGAAGTTTTGACTCAGGACATAAACACCTGCAATGTTTGTTGAAATGATAGTGCCTCCAGCTGGAAGAGAACCCGCACCGTCACGGCGAAAGCGCCTAGTCCTGCAATTCCTGCGACGCAACCAATTAAGCTAACCGGGACAACCCCACAAAAAGGTTGATCGGATAGCCCCGATATACGTAACAATCACTGCATGACATCGATAATGGGTTGTTTTACTGATACCAGTACTGACTATATGTACGGGGAGACATTTTACGGCCGCCACACTGCACAAATAGCGCTACTGTGAATTTCAAATGAGCGTTCGAGTGTTATAAAGAGTGTCTCACTCATTGTCTGAATATCCGACGGCACTATGCATGTGGACTCTTCCTGTGGCACAACATCGTCGCTTTCAGTATAGTCCGAAATCAGTTCAACTTCCGGTGAATAACCACTCATCCACGATGCAAGTTCTACAATAAAACTCCAATGTATGCCAGCTCCGGAAACACAGTTTTTAACGTCAACATCTTCTAACACGTGACGCCAAGCACGTCCCACAACTATTGACTGTTTTGATTTGAAGCGCATTATCACTTACAGTTTCAGAAGATGCCCCCCCCCCCCCCCCCTCAACAGAATAAAATGCCGAAAAGCTAGACACAAGCCGACTGTGCTTGCTCGCCTATTTAGTGACGCCTCGCATAGTAGCCGACACTACTTGCTTGCCTATTTACTCAAGTCAAATGTACTTTCCGACTCTGCTTGCTCGCTTATTCAGTGACATCTCATGTACTGTGGTATCATTTTATTTAGCGATGGCTTAATTTTCGCGTATTTCGCGCTCGGGCCAGTGCGCGAATTTGAAACCTGAGCCAAAATTTAACCAAAAAGTTAAACATACGTATCCGAAACGTGCTATGTCCGAATGGACCTACACTTAATATATAGTTGCCTGTATCGCTATTTGATATAAATTTAAAGTATCGAATAATTATGTTAATAAAGAAAATCAAATTAGTTATTACGGTCGAATTTGCTTTGGAATATGTTTATTTTTGCTTCAAAACTTGAACGACAATTTTGTCCGCGCATTTAGGTCAGGTCACGTTTTACCAAACGGTATCGTTGTCATCTCATTTTTAATTTATCAACACTTTTGTGTAACTGTTTTGGCAATCAATTGACACTTTAGACCATAAAACGGATACGAAATTTAACATGCCAATTATGATATGAATTATCCAGATAGATGGATCAAACGGGTCCCCGTGTCAATTAGCGGCTCCGAATAAACAACGGTCCAATAACTGACTAACAAAATAAGTGGTAATTGACATGGGGCAAACTGACAAATATTTAGCTCGCGTGTTCAAATAGTATAGGTATTGATAACGGGTCGGTAAAATATCGATAATAATATTTTTATTTTTTATATTTGAATTTGTGCGAATTTACGTCCGCGCGAAACAGTCTTTTTCGGCGATTGCGCGAAATTTCGTGTCGGCGAAATTAAATGATACCACAGTACTTACAGGTTCTGCATCCTCGCATTCTCATTGATGTCAATGGTACTACTTATCTTTGCTGGCTCACCTATTCAGTTACTATACGCTTACTAACAGACTGCTTACTTGCCTATTCAGTGGTGTCTCGGATACTAGCCGACTCTGCATGCTTGCCTATAAAGTGACGTCTCGTGTACTAACCCATGCATGTTTACATATTCATTGACGTCTCGCATACAAGCCGACACTTCTTGCTCGCCTTTAAAGTAACATTTCAGGTTATGCTAACACTACCTGCTAATCGTTTCAAAATGCCTTCAACGTTTCATATTTTATCGAAGTTGCTCTAAATGACGTAAGACTTGCCATGTATGTTTGATGAAGAACGATGTTTTGTTACAGTTTGAGCTTCGTGTACAGAGGGACGTCACCAGTAGTACCGGAACTCTACATACTCGATCCACTAGAACCACACGATACAGCGAGCTTGTATCATGATCCATCCGCTGATAGTGCTGAGATCTGGCCGACACTTGACGTTAAAACGTCATCACCGCTGGCACAATCTATTGACGGCAAGTTCATATTGTTAGGTTGAAATTACCGTATAACAGATCAATTCAAAGCGACCTATGCATAATTAAAATAGCTCCCATCTTTTTATGATTTTGTTCTGCTAAGATTGCTAAGCTACCAAAATATATGATAGATCGCCAAATAGTATTTTAAATTAAAATAAAACAAAATAAGTAAACATATTATTAAGGAAATGTTTCTTTTTAAGTGTTTTCTTGTTACAAATACCGTCAAACTGATGGTTGGCAACGGAAACAAAGGATGTTGTGAAGTCTATGTTCATGTTGAGCTGTCGTACAGGGCCCAAGATCATAAAACTAAGTTTTGAGATCAGTCTCAAATCTCAAGCATCTGATTGGCTGAAATGGCGATTGGTCGCCATTTCAGCCAATCAGATCACAGAAATCTCCCCACGGAACATCACATTGTTTGCAGTCGGAACGGTCATTTCATCATTCTGTAAGAGATTCGAGCAATTAAAAGCCCAAATACCCCTAATTTTAAGGGAAAAATGACTCTTCAGTTAACATTGAAGGAGTCAATTTTTTGGAAATTTCAGGAGCCAAAGCGTCCCGGGTCAAATGATAACCGGGCCTTAAAAAAGCCAAATACTTTAAATTACAAACATCAGTTTTACGCCAAAAATTTTTTGTTTTGCAGGACAATATTCTAGTAATCCTTTTGTTTTATTGCAGACGAATTTCGTCCCGAAATGAAAGTTAACTCTGATGCGCAAGAGGAAATAGATTACTTTGCTAAGTATATCAATGTAAGCATTATAGCTTTAGGGACATTTAAACATGCGTGGGAGATATATAGTTTCGGAAGCTTGACGTTACACAACACGGGGGACATTGCAATGAGCTCGATAAGATGGCAGGTATTCGGTCACGTGATGAGACTGGTAGGTGTTGGTCAGTCCGTTAATCTAGAAGACATAGACTCTATACGCTGTGGTCTTAAGGTGACTCATATAGAGGGATATCTGTTTAGGTTCGAGCCAGTTGATTACGCCAAGGTGACTCTTCAAGCAGGTAAAATGTTAAGTTGCAGGCTTGTGTTTTATTCTCCTCTAATACCACGGACAGATTTCTTCCCCAACTGGTATGTGACTTCAGAAAACACTCAACCCAGAATAATAGCGAATACGAATGACGAAAATTCGAGTTTTGTCAAAATCTTTAGCTTGAAGCAAATGCAGAAGATGGGGATTGCCAGCAATGAAACAACGCACATGGAATTTTGGAATGTTACCAACACTGGACCAAACAAACAACGATTTATGAATGTAATACCAACACCGCTGGAGTTCGAGATTCATAGTGATGTAACCATGTCCTTGGACCCAAGACAATGGAAGATATCCGGACCGGCAGAGTTCTCGGAAGAAATCAAGATCTTCGCAGGTGAGCATAATACTTGAGAAACATACAGCTTATCCCCCCTCCACCCCCCCCCCCCCCCCCCGTTCACACATTGACGCCGCTTTTACTACTATCAAAACATTGCCGATCGTGACAAATCGCTGGAGAAACGTAGTGGAGTCTTCATAAGCGCAGTATGATCGCGATAGGGTCTTCATGATCGGAGATCTCCACGCTCTCGCCACGCTTATTTTGAACATGCTCAAAACAAGCGTAGCGGCATCGTCGCCAAAAAGAATCGGGGTAAAGTAGTTAAAAGAGCGTAGTAGAAAAGCCGCAATCGTACAAGCGGCGCGAAAGCATCGAGGAAAACTTTTTCGGATCGTGGCTTAAACGGGGATCGTCGAAGCTTTGTGTGAGCGGGGGTTACGACTGATTAGGTGATGAAGGCTCTAAGACTGAAAATTAGAGGTATCTGTGTAGAATGAACATTGGGTCAGTGAACGCTCATCTTCTCATCGCTACTACACATTTGCTTTCTTGGTAATATATAAACAAGGCAGTAATGTTACATCCTGACTGATAAGCCAAATGCGTTTCATTAGCATACAAATTAAACATGTTTAATATTATTATGCAAAAAATTGGTATATTTTATCTCCACAATTTGAAAAAGATGCACCGTTTTCAAAGTTTTAGGTGAACGCACGTGGTTGAGTGAATAGGTGCAGGATAGTGCTAGAGCAAATAAACATGGCAGTTTTGGTAATCCCTCGCATATCCAAATGTTGTATTGTAAGAATTCTGTCTTCCGTAAAATTTAAGTGGGTCACGCATTCAAAATTTAGGAAATTTGTCTTCGAACAAAATTTGTAATGTTGCATTAAGCAATTCTGTTCGTTTTTCTTTTGAAGAGTGGCGTTATGGGAAACTACTCTAACTGCCAGATAGATAGGTCACTTATTCAGATGTTGTATCCTGGGAAATCTGGGTTCCACAGAAATGTTGGGTCATTTTGTCAAATCTTGCGTTATGGAAATCTGTCTGCCAGCAAAACCGATTTAATTTATCTGTTCCCGTTCAGGGCCCAAATTCGTTGATATACTTACCCTGTAATTTGAATTTTGCATATGATTGATCAAATAAATATTCAGTATCGATCAATTTTTAATAACTTAATTTCAGTTTTCAGATTTAACAGTCACACGAAAAACACTAATCGAATATTTTAACCAATAAAGTTAATAAAATGCCATAATGCCTTAAATAAAATTTGGAACTCATTGGCTTTTAAATTACATATAAATATAATTACATTTCGATGCCATACCGTGGTTTAAATCATTACACATTTACTGTAGGTTTTATGCTTCAGCATATTTTTTCTTGTTTGGGGCGCTATTTAGATTTACACGAAAAGACGCCATTACACGGTTTCTTTACAATCGAATAATTGCAATAATGACAAATTTAACATTTTGTAATGAAAATGTTTTTGGAACTTTTAAAAAATAAGAATTCGATTTCCGTGTAAATATAAAAGTACCTATACAGGTGATATTATGTATATCAGGCAATGGTCACATCCAGAAGACGCACCCTCCCCACACATCTAAAGAAGTGAGAAAAAATATGATACGGTTTATAAAATGATCAATTTCGAAGATAGACACCTTTAACAACGAAAAAAGAACTCGAATGGTTACCGCTTTGCAACGGTCAATGGCAAAATAATTTGCAATTTAGAGGCTTAAAACAGGTTCTAGGGTACAAAAATACGTAAGTAGATTGGATCTTTTGAACAGTTACTTGATTTAAAATAAATTGTTCAGGTAATTTGTGTGACTCTCTTCAACAGTTCGTTGTCGATTGTCAGTCTTCTTTCAGAAAAACATGCAATCAAAATAAGAGATTCAGATGAAATGCGTAGATGCATTAAAGTACTCAACAAACCAGTAGACCTAAAACATGACGAGGTCCTGATGTCCAAGGACGAAGCGTACTCCATTATGACACTACCAGACAAAGAGTGTATCATCATAGCATCATCGACCAACACTGGTGTCTTCTATGCCTTTCAAACCCTGAACAGGCTACTGAACAGCGGAAGAGGAACTACTTTGCCGCACTTTAGTCTTACCGACGCTCCAAGATATCCATACCGAGGACTACTTTTAGGTGCCTGAATTTAATTACCTGTTAGAAAAAGGTTAATTTATTGATCAGATACAAAGTAACTAAGCAACCACGAAGACTTTTACTTGCAACATTAATGTTATACTTGCTTAAGTCCTTGTAATTTGCACTGGGTGTAATTCAGTAAAAAAAATACTGACTAATAATTCTTGTTCTAAAATGAATCTTGAACGCGGCAATACAATAATTTTATACTTGGTGATTGAAATTAAACTTTGACAAATAGAATTGCAGTATTTTTTAAAATGTTAGGAAATTTATTTCTATAAATAATTGAATGATTACACATTAATTGAATTGATTGTAACCACAAAGTCAGTTAATGGTTTATGTGACCACAAAGTCAGTTAATGGTTTATTCGATAGCCGATTTAATTTTGCAAATGCACATTAATAAACACAAACCTATACCTTTAAACTAAAAGAATGAAATTGTCTTTTCCAGATCTTTCAAGAAACTTTATAGAAACGAAAGAAGTTTTAAAACTCATAGAAGTGATGTCCATGTACAAACTTAACAAACTGCATCTACATCTGACCGATAACGAGGGCTGGAGGCTCGAAATTCCTGGACTACCGGAACTTACAAAGGTATTCTCTGGTATCATTGAATTTCGTGTAGACAAATTTAAAAAAAGCCACACGTGACATATTCGAGCTAGCATACATTCGCGCATTTGGTGTATTCTAATAAAACACACAATGCCATGGTCTAATTTCGCTCGGGTTTATATTCGCATAGTACGAAGTAAGCGTAAATTAAACCCGAGCAAAATTATTTAAAAGAAATACCACAGTACATGTGTATTTGCAATGTTTTATGTTAGTCTTAGGTTGTGACTTGATTTGTTTAAAATTCAAGTAAACTAGAGGGCTGAAGGTTATAAAACTGAGTTTGGAAACCAGTCTCAAATTTCAAGCATCTGATTGGCTGAAATGGCGACCAGTCGCCATTTCAGCCAATCAGATGCTTGAGATTCGAGACTGGTTTCCATGCTCAGTTTTATAACCTTGCACAGAGGTTTATGTACTTAACACTTGTAATGTCACTCAATGAAATTTACTGCGACGTTTCTCCAAATATGATTATGAAAGTTTGAATTCTCTTATTAAAAAGTTGAGGTCACATGTCATAACATCATGTTTATGGAAGCATTCCGGCAACGTTGATACTAATTCCAATTATTTTTTGTTTCGTTCAGCAAGTCTATAAAATTGTAACAGGAATAACGATTACAAATGTATCCCTTAATTCGTGGTATAATTCATTTAAAGTTCTAACCGAAAACTGAATCTTATAATCTAAGCCAGAGCAAAACAATTGTTATAAATACACAAAATTGTTCATTCCTGTTCTAGCTGGGTTCGAGGCGGTGCCATGACCTGGCGGAGGAACATTGCCTGTTACCGTCACTGGGCTCTGGGCCTTACACCAACAACTCCGGTACCGGCTTCTACTCTGTGGCCGAGTACAAACAGATTCTTCTGCACGCACAGCAACACCACGTGCAGGTCATACCGGAAATAGACATGCCCGGACACAGCAGGGCTCTGATTAGAAGCTTACATTCCAAGCGTCAACGTTCTCTTAGGAAAGCCATGAAGGCCGAGGTGTACTCTGTGGTGGATGATTCGGAGTATGTCAATAGAGGTTACCAAGCAAAAAGCCAGGTTGCACAGTCTTATTGTATTTGAAGATGTATAGTCCGCTTGGAGTAAAACCTTAAAACTAATTTATAGCACTAAACTGAGATTTGCCTAAGGTTGAGACATATAGACGAAAAAGGAACTTAGAATGCCACCAAACACAACAAATAATCAGAATATTGCAGGGCCCAAGATCATAAAACTAAGTTTGGAGATCAGTCTCAAATCTCAAGAATCTGATTGGCTGAAATGGCAACTGTATTGTGCTTAACGGCCTTTTAAACGCGTAGTTGATAACAGCACTGCTTGAATGTACGGGAAGACCTTTTACAGCCACCACTCGACACAAACAACGCTATTGTGATGTTTAAATAGATGAAACGTTCTTAACAATCATGTCAAAAAACGCATTGCATTTTATAATTTGTTTAACTATATGATTACGGTATTGAAGACGACCCAGATGCGGAGCAGGAATGCATTTTCTAAATAGATTTAGCCGCGGCAAAGGTCTACTACTGAATCATTTTAAGAACGTGCCTTTAATATTTTAATTATTTTTCTGTCTGTTCTGAGTGTATGATAGAGAGAATCACTCGTGTTACACATTGCAATAGAAGAGTGAGATATACTTTTTCTTTCCATGTTTTTATTTAGCAATTTAGGAAAATGAGTTTATGATTTGGAAACCTTGCTTTTTTCTCAGTGCCATATTTTTGTGAACACAGTTACTTAGCAACGATGCTGTGGATCCGTGTATGGATTCAACATACATTTTGGTGGATAAAATTATAACAGAAATGATCAGCTTACATAAAGACATTCAACCACTAACTATGTATCATCTGGGCGGTGATGAAGTACCCCAGGAGGTGTGGTGGGCCTCCAAATATTGCAAGGACTTTAGAGAACATAGAGAAGGTATGGTTTTTGGCAGTCGAGTTTACAAATATAACAGTTGTCAGTCAATGGTCCATCCATATGCTAAGTAATTCAGTTAAGCACAAATCAAGGAAAAAAGAAATTGAACAGTTTGAACCTGTCTCGATATTTGTCAGATCATTTTTGATTATCATGATAATTAAACAGACAAATTCAATCGTCGTAACCAGCTTTTCTAACAGCGTTTGGTGGAAATCTGTTGAATTGCTCTTTCTCCCTTATCAGATGATTTTAAAAGATATTTCCAGAACATCCTGACCAGTCAGCCGTATATATCTGACGCATAAATGGCAGATTCGAATTCTGCGAATTCCGGTGAGAAAAAAAACTTGACCTTTCGCCGGGTTGTTTCGTTACAGGTTGGGGAACAGAAATATTGCAGATTGCACACAAATGAGCAGTTGCCATGGTTGGGTCATGGGTGTTTTAATCACCTTGTATGACACCGTTTCTTAATGCTCTTGAAGATTCATTATTTGTAACATAATTATTCGATTGGAGTCAAAACATGTTCTGTTCTATTTTAAAAAAAAATAGACAATTTTCCAGACGGGTGATCTGTTGAGAGTTAAATTGTGGGTGTACCCTCGTTATTGAGACCACCTCTGTGGCTTGACTAAATTGGTCTGTGTAGTCGGGTGGTTTTTACTTTGGGGTTAGTGGTCTTCTCTTCGATGTGGTATTACTTTATCAAGCAATAAGGTACAGCTGCCTGATCGAAAGGCTGATAAAAATAGTTCAAAGTGGTCAGGTCCCAAGGTTATAAAACTGAGAATGGAAACCAGTCTCAAATCCCAAGGATCTGATTGGCTGAAATGGCGACTGGTAAATCAGATGCTTGATATTTGAGGCTGGTTTCTAAACTCAGTTTTATAACACTTAGCACAGTCCGCATTTCTTTGTTGACGATTACAAATTACATAAAGAACCACGAAACACAAAGAAACAAAAAATTACGTACTGATTACTTTTAAAATCTGTTGTAGCCCACGCTTTGATGGGAATGCTGGCTACAAGTCTATATCTGTGAATACTGCAACTGCAAATGGCAATACAACTTCGCTCTTTTGCACATTTCAGATATAAACAATAATTTTGACCTGATGAAATACTTTATCAACAAAACAAGCAGTATGCTTGGAGAACGTGGACTGGCTGTCGGTATATGGGAGGACGGACTTCTACCTGCTACCAAATACCAGACGGGTATTCCATTTCCTAGACACACGATAGGAAACAGGTATGCACTGTAGTTTAGGAGCAGGATGTTTCCCTGTTTACTTAAGCTTTAATGGTAAGAAATAATGTTTTTGAAAGAAACACTTTGCTAAAAGGTAACCACAAAAGGATAAATTGGTCACTAAAACATATTATTATCACCATTGATATTTCTGGAGTGTTTAGAAAGTGTAATATTTAGTGATTTCAATCGTATCTTTATTATGTGGAATAGCATAGTTAATGTTCGTGATAAACTTGGTTGCTTTGCAGAGATGTGTATGTGTATGTATGGAAGGATAATGTTTTTTATATGACCCCACACAGAGTCAAGCTGTTTGCCAACGATAATTACAAGGTACTATAAATTGTTTATGATAATTTGAGTTTGAGGTCATTAACAATAAACAGCATTGTTCTGAACAGTTTTCGCAAATGGATAGAACAATGATTTACCAGACTAGCATAAGAGTAGTCTGGTTCCTGATCGTACAACAGTAGGCGTCTATTACTATTAAAAGATCGGGAACAATACCTGTCTTACCATTTTCCCATCAGACTATTGACATTTTCTCTTTAAAATTACATTGGGCTTGATTTTGTTTACTGTAATGATCGTAAAGTTCACATTAATAGACATTTAATCTGTAATAACGTTTATAATCAAAGCATCGAAACTTCTTACCTCAGGCGTTTCCAAATATTTTGTTCACTTTTAAGCGTCTAGACATATGCAACCTAATATCACATCTTTATGAACAGATATCTATCGAAAGCTTGAGGCCAGTCCTTGAAAAGACGAAAAACAGTTCAACAGACGACATTGCGTAAAGTCGAAATAGCGTAATATAGTCAAAATGTATAACCTATATGTCTAAATCATTGTTAGGTCACGTTATCAGAGTAAGTATTCGTATAATGTAGATTGTTGAACACATTTTGTAGTTTTCTGTATATATCAGTAAATTGGGGCAATCATTTTCTTGTTTTCCATTTTATCTGACGGTCAATTCCAAATGTTTAGGTATCGGAGATAGGATTTGACCTCGCTTGATTGTTATCTATCGTAAAAGATTACTTATTCGATCAGAATAACACGAAATTCACGCAAAAGCTTACCTCTAACCTCTCCATTCAGTGTCTCTTTCCTGCTGATCTTCCATTATACTCGTGATTATCCATTATCCGCGACCTCCACCATCCAAATACCTACCGTTGTTATTGTATTTTTTTCGAAATATATTTAATATAATTATAATGTTTTCAGTGATTTTTCATTAGCTGCTTTACTTACTGCCTAAATATTTGGTATCAAAATCGAGAATAGATCATAGATAGTTTTAGTGTAGAACTTAAATAATCTAATCTTAATTTCGAAACCAAATATTTAGGCGTTACGAAGAGCAGTTATTAAAAAATGACCTAAAACAAAGTGCATGATATTTTCTTTTGGAATAGTGTATATATTAACTAAAACACTGTTTACCCAACAGGTGGTTCTCGCTTACGGGTCTTACCTGTATTTTGACCACGCCTACGCCTCAGACCCGGAGGAGCGAGGCCTATATTGGGCAACCAAGGAAGTGCCAACTAGACGTGTCTGGAGCTTTAGTCAGTCCGTTATCTTCAGTGACAATCACCTTCAGTGCCCCAAAGAAGTCATCAATAAAACGCATTGCTACAAACTGCTCAAACCTCAGAACATTGTCGGTGAGCGAAATATTTGCTTTAAATCTTTTAACTAAAACATCGGTAATTCGAATTTAG
The DNA here is from genome assembly GCA_038501625.1 of Corbicula japonica. NCBI lineage: Eukaryota > Metazoa > Mollusca > Bivalvia > Venerida > Cyrenidae > Corbicula > Corbicula japonica. The sequence goes on from JAZAYU010000024.1 coordinate 6,412,279, forward strand.
TTCATTTCAACTTTTAATTAACTAAGTTGAAAACAATATTAATACGAAAGGAAAACTAACCTCTTGAAATTGTCGAGAAAATGGCTAACAATGACAAAAAGAAGTGGAATTACTTGAAAAAAATAAATGACCGCCAATGTCGCCTTGCACCAGATAAGCACAACTAAAGTGATAAATTCTAGGTTTGCCAATCCCAGCCAATGGCCAGGGACCAAGATCATAAATTTAATTTTGGAGACCAATCTCAAATCTCAAGCATCTGTGCCCAAGATCATAAAACTAAATCTGGAGATCAGTCTCAAATCTCAAGCATCTGATTGGCTGAAATGGCGACCAGCCGCCATTGCAGCCAATCAGATCCTTGAGATTTGAGACTGATCTCAAATCTTAGTTTTATGATCTTGGGCCCTGATTGAATGAAACGGCGACTGGTCTCCATTAGGGCCGTTTAGATGCTTTGGAGTTGGTCTCCATTCTTCGTTTTATAATCTTGGGACTTAATAAAGGAAAACTGCCGAACACGATTTATTAAACAGTGCGTTGGCTAGGTTGGATTAAGCTGTTTAATTGACAAAAATGGACATGCGAGTCATTGAGCTAACTGAACAATAAATAGTATCTGAAGATAGCTAGCTAGGATATGAAACAACTCAAAATCATGTCTTGATCAACGACCTTCTGAGGTCTACAGGTACATTAATTCACTGTACATGTGTATAAATTCTTGACTTTAGTCTTTAATTCTACATACCATATTTCCATGTATTCGAGCAGGTATTCAAGCAGATCTGTGGACAGATATGACACGAAACAACGATCAGATCGAATACATGTTGTTTCCTAGGTTACTTGCTGCAGCCGAGAGAGCCTGGCATAAAGCAACATGGGAAGACATGGCTGACACTGAACCAGCCGCGCAGATAATGCAAGAGACGGACTGGCGACACTTTGCTGAAATAGTTGGAATGGTAGAGTTGCCGCGTCTAGAAGATTTAAATATAAACTTCAGGGTTTCAACTCCAGAGTTCAGGTATTCGTTTTTCTACACAAAAGTGAAAAATGCTTATCCGGAATGGCCACATCCAGAAGACACAGCCTCCCCTCACAGTCGACAGAGGTAAAAAGAGCATGGGTAATAAAATGATCAATTTCAAAATAGACGAAATCAACGAAAAAGAGAACCCGAGGGGTAAGCACCTTTGAACGGTCAGTGGCTAAACAATTTAAACCCGATATTCTAGGGTGCTCCAACCTCACACTTGCCCCCAACAGCTTCACATATGAAGAAAAAAGTTTAAGTTTTCTTCAACCCGACAATGTTGCGTGCAAAAGCACACAACAATATAAAACTCTTCTGAAATTATTGATTAAGTATTGGAATAGGGTTTCGTTTTTGCCGAACATTTTGCGGGTTTGAAGAATTTCCCGATGCTTTATTTAGATTGTGACATGTTTGACGTGTTGTTGTTTTTTATTTGTTTGTTTGGCTGCTTACAAAAAATAGATGAAAATCGAAGATATATGACATGCATTAGTTTTAGTCTATCACGTCGTAGAGTTTCTTATGTCATTACAACTTGACTTAAACAACATTTAAAACGCTCGCTCATATTAGCTTTCTCAAAAAGAGTTGCTGATTGTTTATATCACTGTTATAATTATACAAATGTGGAGGGTGTTCTAGTTTTAAAACTTCTAGTCAAAATTTAATGTCCATTTTTAATATCTACCGTAGACTGTTGTGTCAAGAAATAAATTTGTCTTTAAATTTCATTGTTGCCATTAATCAGGTTTCATGTTTCTCAGTGCTTGTTTACATGACAAAACGTCTTCATTTTTAGAGTGCAGAACGGAAAGCTGCAGTTTACCTCTGAGTTTCCAAACTTGATAGTTGAATATTTTTCATCAAAACAAAACATGTGGATCCCAGCAATACAGAACATGACGGTCAAGGAAACTTTACGACTGAGGACAAGGTAATATCACTGTTTTGCAGATTTTTGTCACAGCGACAGAGTTTCTTAATAGAAAAAAGGACACTAGTCAAAAAAATGTATAGGTAGACGAGTTAGTTTGAGTAAGTTTGAGGATTTGTTAAATGGAGGGAGAAATATTGACGTGTTTTTTAAAAGCGAAACGTATTATAAGAACACCTAGGGCGCAATATCTAACAATCAAATAGGAATATTTGTGTACATTATAATAATTCCAGGACTGCGAGCGGAAGGAGACGAAGCCGAGAAATTCTCGTGGAGCATCATTGACAAGAGAGCCATTTTGACAACAGCAATAACAACTTCCCGCCTACAATCTTATATGTCTGATTGAGCTTAAATGTCGAACCCATTCAAACTATAAGTGTTTTAGAAATAACATACATTTTAACCAGAACCAAAAGGGGAAAACTTCCAAAATATGTAAATAATTTACTAAATACAGCATTTGCATTTGTAATATATCTATGTATGTTGTTATATAAGTTCATTTGATGCTCTTGTGTTTGCTCTTATGTCAATTGGTCTTTGTTTATAAAAACTTCGTTTTATTTCACTTTTAAGTATGATTTTAATATACTACTCAAAATTTGATAGGGGTCGCTTTCCGTTTTTTCCCGAATTATTGCCCCTACCAAGTCGCAACCGCTGTTCCACTTCAAAAGTTTGACGGCTTATACTTTTTGGCCCATAGCTGATGTCAAATGAACATGTTTTCAGAATCACAGCAAATATATTATCGTTTAAACCTTATGTAATTAATAAACACAATCGTTTAAGTGATCCTTATCAAATTTTGAGTAGTATAAATGTTAAACCTACACAAATATTTTGTCATGGCCACACTATATTTTGTCATGGCCACACTATATTTTGTCATGGCCACACTATATTTTGTCATGACCACACTATATTTTGTCATGGCCACACTATATTTTGTCATGATGGAAATCACGACCGAGATTTTACAGTACAATAACACTAACTGCAGGGGTATCTTGTATACGCAGCATGAACTTAGTTCGGTACCAGTGGGTTGCAGCAACCGTTTGTTCATCGGCTGGGCCCAGACCCTACACATCGTTAGTTTGCCTCGATGCAATACAATGGCTGTTGGCTGTTGTTTATTGAAGGGTCGGGTAACTGCCTTTCAGATTGAATCACCGGGTCCCGAGCACATGCTGGGCCGGAAGTTAGGTGCATTTGCTCGAGTAGAACACAGGTCACATTGAAAGATATCGGATAAAAAATGGATTTAACTCACGACAGAAGTTAAATTCGTAACCAAACATTAATGTGTTGTTATCTCTCCTGTATAGCAAGGAATCGCACAGACCTCTGCTCGAGTTTGCCATCCATCCGGCTTGTCCACAACGTTTGTTTGCCTTGGTGCACTACATGGGCTGTTGTTTCGAGATTTCAAGTTTGGCATTTTTCGGGGTTTAATTACATATTCATATAGCAAAAATAGCGTTTTGCCGTAAATGCAGTAAAATACTGAAGCCGGGTTCCCAGGAAGAGGTTTGGCATTTAGGGCCGGACATGCGTTGTATTTGCTCGAGTAGGTAGGAGCCTAACCGAATACCAGCGTGGATTGAAAGATATGGGGTTTACTCTGAAATTAAATGAATACCAGATAATAAAGGTATTCGCTTCGATGCAATAACTCAGAAGAGTGAGTGACCCAGTGGTTTGAGTGTTCATTCACTGCGTCGACGGTCGTCGTTGGATCTATAGATTTTCCTACTTAGACCCATTTTGAACGTGTCATATTTTTTACTTTAGAACAATTAAGTTTTCACATCAAACTTGGAATAGATCCGGATTAAAACTTTAAACACCGATTCTATTATCGCTGAGCGAAACTTTGAATATTTGCGCATATATTACCATAGACAGTCACATGACAGACAAATATATCGTTCATCATTAAACAGTTTTACAAATTCAATATCGACTTATTGCTTGCATGAAAATTACTTATTGAAAAAATAATCAACTCGCCTGTATATGCAATACGCCCATAGTTGTTAATATAAACAGAGTATCATGTGACGGTCAACTTATTCATATTCAGCTATAGATCGTGATCCCAGGGGTGAACTTCAGCAAGCGGTTTGTTACTTTCATTAAATTATTTCATTGTCTTATATGTAGTACACATCAGGTGATTGTAATGTACCGAGTTTGAGGACATTAAATTCTGATTAACTTTGTATCAAAATGATATCACAAACTGGTTTGATCGAGACTTTGGATACTATCAAAATATCACCAGTGTGAAAGAAAGTGAATGTGAAATAGGTATGTGAGCTTATTTTAGTGACATTGGTTGACATTTTTTCCGTTTTTAACTCACTTTTTCGTCTTTCACTCTTAAGCAACCTAAAATATAATTTAAAGGATTCAAATTAAATTTGATCACATCAAGTTTTAAATTAATTAAATGTCTGGTATTTATATAGGTCTTACACAATGGCAACACTTACAAACAAAGATGGTGGCGAGAACAAGAGTCAAACTAGAATGTTCTGTGAGCCTTGCCGGAAGGAGGGACTATTTGACGTGTACGCGGAAGGATTCTGTGTTGACTGTTCGGAATATTTCTGCAGGACGTGCTTGAAGTTTCATGCGAAGTTTCTTCCTCGTCATGTCCAGCAGGACAAGGCAACTATGCCGCAAGATTTTTGTTTTGAGCCATGCACTGAGCATACAACCGATACGATAAAATACTACTGCGACACGTGTAAAACGGTCGCGTGTTTTCTGTGCAAGGAAAAAAGTCACAGACAGTGTTTACTGAGACATATTCCTAGTATTATCAATGGTATAGAGGAAAGCATTGAGTTTAAGAAGTTTTGCAGCGAGATCGAAAGTACCAACAACAACGTTAAAGACGCTGAAAATGAAATTTCCAAACATTTGAAGGAACATAAATTGCTAACCAGTGAAGCGGTAAAAAGCATAAAGAAACAACGTGAGATAATCAACGAGTATTTAGATCAACAAGAAAAAATTATGATCGCCCAGGCAGAGAAAATAAAAACAAGTGCCGGCCAGAAATCGGCATCTGCTTTACAGGATTGTGCACAGATTCTTAATGAACTAGATACAATATCTTCAACTGTACACCAGATCAAATCAGACGGCCAAAGGTCCAAATTGTTCATCAAAATGAAAACTAGTTCTAGCCGATTAGCTGATATAGGAAATAAGCTGTCGTTAATTCGGGAAAATGCGTTCGTTAAGCACGAGAATTATAATAATATCACACACGGAAGTTTTGCAAAAGTAATGGCGCACATAAATGATACTCAGACAGGAGATACTAGAGACAGCAGTGAAAAGCTTTCAGATGTAAGAAACAATGTCAGTGATGGCAGGCGGATTGGCTCTATTAAGATCAACAGAGAGATCAAAGAGAATCAATCAAAGCAACCAAAATCGTCGATCACAATTACAGAAAAGGCAGTTAGGATTGAGCCTGTAATTAATTCCAAAATGCATCTAAAGATGGCCACATTTACATTGGATACATCAGAGCAGACGAGCGTGTTCAAGTTAGAACATGTAATAACCGTACAGGAGAACGTCGACGAGGTGTCTGGAATGATATCTGGTCTGTGCCTTGTGTCGGACCAGTACCTTGTTGCCGTTGACCAGGACAGGGCGCTACTTCTTGCTATAGACACGACATACAAAGAAAGTAGACATATTCTCGGAAGTTACGACTTCAGCTCGTTGTTTTCCGCCGTTTCAGGTCGACCCTGGGACGTGACCACAGTGGGTGATATGAGGGTCGCAGTAAGCATGCCAGTCGCTGGCAACATTGTATTCATGACTCTAAAAACCAGAAAAATTCTGTCAAAAATCATCCCTAATTCGATTTCTTTCACGAAGGACAAGACAATCTCTGTAGGCATAGGTTGTACTGGGCTGGCTTTTACTAGCGGACATTTGGTTGTCTGTTATGCCGACGGTTACGATACAAAGAAAAGTCAGAGCCGGGTACAAGTTTTAGATCTCGCGGGAAACCTCCTAAAGAAGATACCAAATGATACGTTGAATGAACAGTTGTTCCAGCAGGCTACAGACGTTGCAGTAAGTCCAGATCAAACAAAGATATATGTTTCTGACAGTTCAGACAACGCCTTGGTACTGGTCAGCCAGGACGGTACGGTCACAAAGGTGATATCTGACACGCTGTTCGAGCCAATGGGACTTTCGGTTGACGAAGACGGATTAGTTTATGTTTGTGCAGGTGGAAAAGTGCACCAAGTTGCTCCAGATCTCAGCACGGGACGAGAGATAACAATAACTGGAGACAAAGCGGACAGAATAGTACCTCTGTCTCTAATATACTGCATTGTAACAAAGAGACTGTTTGTAGGCTTTGAGAAAAATATCAAGGTGTTTAAGAAAATGAAATAAGTACTAGTAACACTGTATAAGAAAAACTCAGTCAAAACAACAATAATGTGATGAATAATTGATTAAAACTGCATAAATTATAGCAAATGTTCGAACATAAAATATATTGAAACATGCTCAAACGTTTCCTTGCATTAATGATACTATCACGAACTTAGTATATTGGAAAACAGAATGCTAACATCTTACATTTATATTTGTATATCGTATTATTAAAATATAACCTTTGTGAACCTTTATCAATTTATATCCGACATATAGACAATGCGATTGTGTCCTGTCACCGCATTAACTTTCGTAAAGGCTGTTGGATAAACATGGGTATCTATCTAGCCAGCGAGTATATCGATATATTTGATGGCTTTACAAATGTACATATCCTTGATATCTATGAGGTGTGGTGTAGAGGTATACATGTCGGAGTACTGCTCTGAATGTATCTGTGCCCAAGGTTATAAAACTGAGCATGGAAACCAGTCTCAAATCTCAAGGATCTGATTGGCTGAAATGGCGACCAGTCGCCATTTCAGCCAATCAGATGCTTGAGATTTGAGACTGGTTTCCAATCTCAGCTTAATAACCCGTTCAGTCCTGGTTAATACCAAATAATACAACTTTTAATACGGTCATTGACATACAATAAACTATCTCCCTAACAATTTATCCAATTTCATTATGGCCGACCTGGCCTTCGCCCTTTATTCCAAAACCATCAGGAGCCAACCTCTTACCACTACAAACCTCCCTTCAAATTTTGGTGACTGTTGGTCTATCAATTTTTCAGTCGGTCCGAAACCACCAAAGTTTACGGATTGATGAACGGACATACCGGGTCATTACATCATACATCCGTTAACCAAAAATCGCCTATGTTTATTGTGAAATAATAAACCCTCTTTATTGCAAAGAATTAGTTCCTAATGAGATTGGAAACCAATCTGAGATATAACCTGTGGACCCGATTAACTATCCAGTTTAACACAACTCAAACTGTCACCGCTTAATTAATGAAGTTATATAAAATTAAAAGACTTGACAATTCTTTGAAAACTTATCTACGTGGATCATCTGGATTCAGATTTGCATCTATCTGGACAAGGGCGTTAACCCTTTCCGTGATATATACGCATTTTTACGCATGTGCGACCAGTGTAGATCCAGATCAGGATCTGCACTGGTCGCATTTGGTCAGAAATAACCTAGTGAATCAAAAAGCGAACAGTTTAGATCCTGATCAGACAGCGCGGATGTGCCGGCTGATCTGGATCTAAACTGTTCGCCCTAGCAATAAAGGTGTATCTATACAGGAAAGGGTTAAAAGTCACTGGGTCGTTCTTACAAAATACCATTGATATCTGCACGTTCGAGCACTGTACTTGCAAATAAAGGCACGGTTGATCGAGGTTGTTATAGACGCTGTTAACAATTGCAGTTCTGTTATCAACTTGTAATTTATTTATTTATGTTGAAACTCCCTTGGTATTCTTTTGCAGTCTTAAACGCAACAAATCTTCCATGCATTGTTTGATTCTCAAGGGGGCAAATAACCTTTACAAAAACAACCGCAGTGCTAGTTTTGTTCAGTTTATTGTACATTATTATGATCAACAGTTTGCTCATAAACTTAAAAGTCTCTCAATGCAAGAAATACACTATACAAGTACATTAACTGCAAAAACTCTACATAAACACCTGTCTACCAATCACACACTTTTATTGTCTTAATTACTATCACAGCACAAGTAATAATACAGTCAAATCTGCGCCCAAGGTTATAAAACTGAGCATGGAAGCCAGTCTCAAATCTCAAGCATCTGATTGGCTGAAATGGTGACCAGTCGCCATTTCAGCCAACCAGATGCTTGAGATTTGAGACTGGTTTCCAAACTCAGTTTTATAACCTTCAGCCCTGAGCTGGAATCAATCTGTTAGGATTCTGTCCAACAATTGAAAAATGAGGGTCATATGGTCCTTTATTGGCTCACCTGTTGCTTAGGTACAAGACAAAACAATACAATAAAAAGAAAAACAAATGAAAATTAGATTGTGTCCTCAGGACACTGATGCCACCGCTGCTACAAAAATATTTATAACAAAGGGGCATAACTCTGGTAGAGTTAATGGCAGGAAAAAATCTTTTCTTTACGATCATTTACACATCCTACTTGATCATCTGTGCAAGTTTGAAAGAAATCCGCCTGATAATGAGGAGTTGATGCCACAAGATTTTGGGACGTACAGACAGATGAGTGCAACTCTATATGCCTCCCTCTTCATGGGGGCAGTGAAGACAGCTAAGGTCCTGAGCTAATTTGCGCTGATTTAAAGCGTTCAGAGTTACCATCAGTATTATACATCAGACATCTAAATTTAAATCTTAAAGGTATGGTTTAGTGACTTCAATCTGACAAAACGAAAGGTTAAACACAAACTGTGATAATTGGAGCAAGTTTAATGGTAATCAAAGAAATATCTGTGTCGTCAAGCACCTTAACAAGTTAATGAAGGACAGACATTATATTGATACTGGGCAGATGAAAGATGATTCCAGATGAACATCAACAGACAAAACTCAATCACAGTAGTTCACTCTAAGCCTCTGACTCTGGTAAGCTATAACAAAATATTCATGTTGACACTCCAAAACAACTACAATATCTGTAAATATATACCAGTAGGTATGTAATAGTCACAAATATATAACTTGGCTGTAAGCAATTAGCTGTAGAAAATGGCCAATTAAGTGTATTGAACATGCATTTAAAAGTAAACATTAATTGATTAAAGTTTAACCCTTTCCTCCATAGAAACACCTTTACTGCATGGGCGAACAGTGTAGATCCAGATCAGCCGGCACGGCACATACGTGCCGTCTGATCAGGATCTGCACTGGTCGCATTTTGGTCAAAAATAACCTTATGAATAAAAAAGCAAACAGTTTAGATCCTGATCAGATGGCACGTATGTGCCAGCTGATCGGGATCTAAACTGTTCGCCCTAACAATAAAGATGTATCTATACAGGAAAGGGTTAACACTATTTTTTGCAATATCTGGGAATGAACAGCCCTAACAAACACGTCACATAATGACAACAAGGCCCAAGATCACAAAACTAAGTTTTGAGATCAGTCTCAAATCTCAATGATCTGATTGGCAGATTTGAGACTGGTTTCCATGCTCAGTTTTATAACCTTGGGCACATATTGCTACCTTTCAAGCTTAGCTCAATAATTATTATATATGAGACAAGAGAGAATTCCTCTTCGAGAGACTCAAACCTACAAAAGGCAGGGAACACAGACAACAACTTCTAGGCCTAGCTGACTGGATTTGTTAGTGACATGAGTCTGCTGACACTTTTCAATAGGACATTTGTAGTTCCAATTGTAGGTGTAACAATATTACCTGATATGCTTCATGCAATCTTAAATTTTTACTTTTGTAAACAGAAATGTATACTTACAATCATCTTTCAAAACAAACATAATAAATAAAACACATATCATTTCTGATACTCTTGTAAAGAAACTTATAATATTTAAGTTAAATGATAACCCAACATATACAAACAGTTTCTGACAGAATACATTGATGAGATCAGATTTTACAATAAAATTGAGTGCATTCATGTATATTGTAACTGCAACACATGTAATATCATTAAATGTTACAAACATTATCACCATATGTCACAAATAATGTCAGTGTATGTCACATGCAATGTAATTGTACGTCACATACAATATCATCATATGTCACATGCCACTCTATGTCATGTGGTATTATATGTCACATTTAATGTCACTAAATATCACATATAATGTCATTGTATGTAACATAGGTCAATGAATGTCACATATGTCATTACTCGTATATGCCACTTATATCATTTTATGTCACATATAACATTGTATATCACATATGATGTCAATGTATGTCACATAGAATGTCAGATAAATTCTCAAAAATAAAGTTTACAGTTACAAATTCAATGCAAATTTATCAGAGTATTGTTTGCTTACTTACATTCATCTGAAAACTACTTTCTGCCACCAACATTTGAATCACTGTTGGTTCATGCTGTCTGATCTGACACTATTCACTTTTAACCCTTTCCTGTATAGATACACCTTTATTGCTAGGGCAAACAGTTTAGATCCAGATCAGCCGGCACATCCGTGCCATCTGATCAGGATCTAAACTGTTCGCTTTTTGATTCATTAGGTTATTTCTGACCAAAATGTTACCAGTGCAGATCCAGATCAGCCGGCACGGATGTGCCGCCTGATCTGGATCTACACTGGTCGCACATGCATAAAAATGCGTATATATCAAGGAAAGGGCTAAACTCATTTGATTATTTCTGTCTGTAATTTATCTGAGTAATCTTCAAGCAAATTTGGATCCTCAAAATCACACATAAATACTATAATGTCTTTAATCTCAATTTTGACAAACTTCTTACAGAATCTCATTTGTCAATTTCCACAGTACACTGAAATCAGCAACCATGGCAATAAATAAAAGGTGTATCTGATCAATGTCTAACATAGTCACTGGTTAATAAATGTTTGCAAAAGAACCCTTTAGAGATGTATGGACTAGCTCTAACAGAAGCCTGTTCTTCAAGGTGGACACACTGGATAATTTGTTTAAAACAGTTCACTGCCAAGATAAAACCATAGCATAGGTAATCATTTTTAGTAGACTATATCAACATTATTTTTCCTTATCTGAAGTGTTTTAATCATATTACTGCTTACCTTTATCTGACATTTTTACTTATCCAGTCTATCCAACAAGACATCTGCAAACATTAAGTGAACAAGTGCACAAACTCCTTTAACCCTTTCCTCCATAGACACACCTTTATTGCGTGGGTGAACCTTGTAGATCCAGATCAGCCAGCATATCCTTGCCGTCTGATCAGGTTCTGAACTCTACGCCTTTTTATTCGTTAGGTTGTTTCTGACCAAAATGCGACCAGTGCAGATCCTGATCACACGTGCCGGCTGATCTGGATCTACACTTGTTGCACATGCGTAAAAATGTGTATTTATGAAGGAAAGGGTTAAAATTGTTGGGTGAATTGCCCACAAAATCCACGACAGTAAGCACCACAAACCAAAGTAAATCCTTCATGGAATTTGGTTTCACCCTTTCCTGTACAGATACGCATTTTTACGCATGTGCGACCAGTGTAGATCGAGATCAGCCGGCACATCCGTGTCGTCTGATCAGGATCTGCACTGGTCGCATTTTGGTCAGAAATAACCTAATGAATCAAGAAGCGAACAGTTTAGATCCTGATCAGACGGCACGGATGTGCCGGCTGATCTGGATCTAAACTGTTCGCCCTAGCAATAAAGGTGTGTCTATACAGGAATGGGTTAATATGTGAATTAATGTTCTCTCACACATACACAAAATTCTGAATGAATGTAAAAGATTAAACTTTTTTATTATGCTAACATTGATTTTGATCATCTGAACTATATCTAACTTGACAACAAATAAAATACATAAAAGGTATCCAAACCCATTTTCTGCATTGTTTTATTATATTCTAGGATGAACATCTAGCAGTATGCTGTACTTTACCTGAGAAACAACAGAGATGAGATGTGCAAGTTTCCCATACCAGAAAAAAAACCTTTTCTCCATATATAGGCATTTTTACGCATGTGCAAGCAGTGTAGATCCAGATCAGATGGCACATCCATGCTGTCAGAACAGGATCTGCAGTGTTCACTTTTTAGTCAGAAATAACCAAATAAATAAAAAAGTGAACAGTGTAGATCCTGATCAGATGTCAAGGATGTTCTGGCTGATCTGGATCTACACTGCTCACCAACACAATACAGGTGATTATATGGAGGAACGGTACAAACCTGTTTTGCATCTGAACATATTTCAGACAGTGAAACAATAAAATTAAAACATAAAACTTTTTAAAATTAATATACAGCAAAACTTAATAACCAAATAATGAAATGGACTTAAAAATAAAATTATCACATAACAATTATATTTAAATACAATAATTTACAAAAATATATACATACAGGACAACAACTAGAAAATCTGGAGGTTCAACAAATCTCTGCTTAGCATAATTCTATCATTTGAAAACAAAACAAAATGGCTTTAACCTTTTACCCCATATATACCTTTTATCTGACTGGCAAACAGTGTAGATCCAGATCAGCTGGATCTGAACTGTTTGCTTTTACAGAATCCCGGTAATTTTTTACCAAGAAGTAAACAGTGCAGATTCAAATAAGATGGCACAGATATGGCAGCTGATCTGGATTTACACTGATTGCAAATGTCAAAATATGTGTATATATGAGTAAATGGTTTATACAGACAACTAGAAATATAATACATGTATTTAAATTTCATTAATTATTTAGTCCTCTAACATTCAAGTAAATCAATGCAATGTTTTATACTGTGATGTCGTTTCCCCACCTGAGAGAACCAGCAGACATTTTTATGATCATACTTGTCGACTGAATTCTTTTCAGTATCAAATTACTACAATGAAACAGGTGAATGTTCTACCATTTACATGTCTCCTATAACATTCTTATAATACCTTAGACTTACTGCATTAACTTACATGTATCAAGTATTGTCAATCAAACATTTGTATATCAAGCCAAAATATACAGGCTAGCAATAGTTATGCTTCTAAAATAACTATGACTTGCATACTAAACAAGTGTCTTTAATTTAATTACTTTATTTAAAGAATAGAAACAGATGTGCACGGGCACTAACAAACCTGAAATCTTAACTTTACTGGCCATAGGCTCTTTGAATGAATGGGTATAAACTTGTATTGCTCTAATAGCATTATTACTACCAAAATCAAGAAAAATATTTTTTCAGTGGAAAATGATGGAAACAAGCAACATCAATTTTTCAGAAGCAAAAACTTGAATTCGGGACTTGCATCTCCATACAATACAACACTCTGACCAAACATCCACACGGTAAAGTACTAAGCGTGGCTTTCTCTCTGATAGTCCATTGTTTTAATAAACTCTACAGCGCCCACAAACTGCATCCACCAGTATTGTTCTTCTCCCTGGAGACGGTCATTAAAGAAACTGTTCACATACTGTACTGTAGACAGCAAACATGGCGGGTTTGCCTTAATTATCACAAATATAAACACGGGTGTAAAGTCGTCAGCGGCGGGCACAGATTTCTCGTTAGCCATGCTCAGCAGGTTCATGATTGTTGCAGCACATCTCTGGACACACTGTACTTTGTCCTTTGGGGTCTACAGTAAAGTGATTATATTTAATTTAACATTTAAGTGGGAAATTGTGTCCAAAAAATGTCAATTAATTCTTTATAGACTTTATTTACAGGAAAGTATTGGGTGGACTCCATGGATGCATAAGCCGATTATAGTTTAAACTCGTCAAAAATGGTAAAAATTATGCAACGCCTAGCTCTAAAGGGTTAATATCGATGACATATTTAATTTAATGCCAGTTACCAGTATTAACTCCTTAGCTTTATTTAAGTGAAAGGTTATTGTCTACAAGCTTTGTATAAACTGGCAGGCTCTTATTTTCAAATAAAAGGTAAGTATTAGTGAACTGTCTGAACGTCAAGTCTGTATCTTTGAAGCTGATGTTTTTTATTTAGTCATTAAACATCACTATACAGAAGCAATTGACCATGTCCCATCTAGTTTACAACCTCCTTTGAGCTCTGACAGTCTATTCTATAAGAAACATGTCCTCATGACATATTTCACTTAAAGTAATTTGTTCTCTTTATGATAAAGGCATGACAATTTCACTGACTTAATTGAAGAAGAAGAATGCTTAAGAAGCAGACAATTGTGTTAAAACAGAATGCAGTCTCCATGTTGACCAATTACACTAAATCTATGATAGAGTTTTGCCAATGACATTCCAAGGCTGGAACCTAAACATGGGGATTCTCATTTTTGTTAATTATTTGTAATTTTGTTAGTCTAGTAATGAATAAAATTAGTTATCAATCTATTTTTCTCACTGGCTATCTGTGCGAGTCTGTGTTTACTGAATGAAGCTTACCTGATAAGCATATTTATCTTGTTTACAGAATAAAGCTAAGCCTACTATAATGTGACTGAATAAGGCAGAGGAACATGCCAAGTTACGTTACCTTATAAGCATTGATCATATAGAGTTCTCTCTGTGCAGCCGGCCACGGACATTCCAGATGGTACATCTTAGGTATCTTCAAGTCCTTGTGTTCTGGTGTTATCAACTTGCTCAACTCTTTGATATGCTGCTGCAGAATCCTACAGAAAGATGTATATTTACATGAAGGCTGATATGGGTCGACATTGTTAACACATTGGATACAAGCAATAACATACCAGGTAACTGGTTAATCTGATTAAATATTTATTGTTTTGCTACTAACAATTTATGTGAACCATTGTCTAAATTCATAAAAAACCAGAGCCTTCACTAGAAGCATAAATATTATTCTTGTGCTTAATAGTCAACACTTTGTTGATGAGAACATTTTACTGTGGTAGTAGGAAGTAAGATCAGGGTAAATGTAACACATTTTATGTATGAATATCCCTTTAAGTTGTCTTAGGCCAAATGTCAGAAAAAACAGTGCTGCAGAGAAATGGATGAGGAAGAAGGTATTTGTCAGGTAAAACTTACTGATCTCTGAGTATATCTCCATCACCATTAGGAAACATGGCGTGGGTATAGATACGAGACATCATAAAGCGTTCTATGGCAAGCCTTGCATCATCAAGCTGTGTCTCACTGGCAGCTAAACATAACATGAACTTTTATACACTTGTATGGTAGAACCAATATCATTACATACAACCAGCTGAACAAAATGTAAATTTGCATATTTAGTAAAGCAATTCTGTCCCAACCTGGCTATATTCATATACTAAATGTTAGTAACAAAGAAAATCTACTTTCAAGAAGTAGAATAATTTTTTGAAAAGTTTATTTGTTTTTAGCTTCAATCACGTGGACAAACCAGTGAAGACTGAAATCAGCATTGAGGTCTGCTTGCGATCTACACTGTACAATTTAAGATTAATTGGATTATCTGACTAACCAGCCAACAGTGTAGATCCAGATCAGACTGGACATGCGAGCTTACAGGTTCTACCATATGCACTTTTTCCATGTCTACACTGTGCAATACTTGTTCTGTCAAACCTGTCATATTATTTGAGAGCTGGTCATCACATCAGGCACAACTGCAACCAGTATAGATGCAGATAAGCCGGCAAAGCAAAATCTGGGTCTACACTGTTGCTTGTTGCTACTTGGTAAACAAATAATCACACAACAAAGAAGAAAATGACTGGCACTGAATCTGACCAAAGCAAATCTATTAGACTGACACTTGACTCCATGTGTTATGGATGTTTTCCATAGGCAAACAGTGTAAATCTAGATCAGCCAGCACAATTACCAGTATGCCTTCTGATCATGTACAATGTTCGCTTTTTAACTAATTAGGTAATGTCTGACCAAGAAATGAACAGTGTAGATCCTGATCAGATGGCATGGGTAAAACCCCTAAAAGTGGAGTGAAGGTTTTTGGCTTAATATTGTTATAAGTAAAGAGAAATTAGAGGTTAATATTTACCCTGCCATATGACGTCTTTGTTCATGTTCTGGTACAGGAACTGTAGAAACTTCTCCAGTAGATCAGTCTATAACAAAAATAAACAACATGTTGAGATAAGTAAAAAAAAACAACTGATACAGTAAAACCTCAAGTTCTGACAATACTGAGTACATAAACATGTAGTCAGTTAGTTAAAGAATGTAATAAATGTCTTCCAGTAATATGTTCTAAAACGAATATATTACTGGGCAAAAATAGACATGTAAGTATATATCAGGAGGGGCACAGCCTTTAGCAATTACATATCTGGTCATCTATAGTAATCTCTCTTATCTGCAGATCTATCACCATCAGAGTTTTGCTATTTATTATTCTAACACGAATTTACATTATACAGCATTGTAACTGTTGGCTCTATCCACTATTCAGTATGTGAAAGTTTCAATCGAGTCCAAAATGATAAATGATGTCATGCATCTTGTTGAGTCATTAAGATGACCTATTAATCATAGTTGCTCCAATTCTGCCTATTGGAAGAGCTAAGAAGTCTTGATAGAATAAGAAATAACCTATCAAGAACAACATCACCAAAGTTAAGCACGTCTTTGTTTTCCCAGTGATGCTTGTAGCAAAAGGGTTAAACTGTATAAGTATCATTTAACCCAAAATACAGCGAAACTTTGCTATTGAGACCACCTGTCAAACTAGCCAAAACTGGTCCTAATAGCGGTGTGGTCTTAATTTCAGGGTGGAAAATTGAGCAAACACTAAAAAAGTGGTCTGAATAGGGAGGGAGTCTTAATTTCAGGGTGGAAAATTGAGCAAACACTGAAAAAGTGGTCTGAATATGGAGGGAGTCTTAATTTCAGTGTGGTCTTTATGAAAAGTTTTACTGTAGAATTTTTATATAAATAACTCTCTAGATGAATACTACTGAAGTATCTAGATGCTAAAACAGAACACTTATTATGTTATAACTTTGTTTTCTGAAAATAAAGATGAAAGTTTTTGCAAACAATAACAATCTTTCATTTTCAATAGTGACATATACAAGCAGAACTAGTTTCTGGGCCACATTTCTCATTATTGTTTATCTTTCTATCTTTGAATAGTTAATATTTCCTCATTTACACGATTAGCATTATTAAATAAATACGACTTTTCATTAACAAATGGTTATTTGATGTGCAACTGAAACTTATTTGTTTCCTATCAACAATGTAATTGTTATTTTATTCTTATAATGTTAAAAATAACAGACATAAAACTAACCATCATAATTCCAATCATTCTTATTTGCAACAACTTTCATATGTTGAAAGCTGATTTTTATTAATATAGGATGTTATGTATTTTAATAAAACACGGTTGAACTTTTAAACATTTTTTTTAATGAATACCTTAACATGAAAAGTTAGGAATGAAATTCTTGCTTTTCCCTTGTTGATGCTTGAATATACTCTGCTTGCAATATACATAAATGATGTTAAGTCCTGCAAAACTCAATCTCACTAAAGTCAGATCTAACAAAATGTTAGATCTGATGACGGCCCGCAGACACCGTACATAAGTAATAGCGGTTTTCCCAATTACTATTTTTAGAAACTGTCAACAAAGGAATCATGATTTATTACGCTCGCAAAATGATCTGAAGATGTCATTACATTAGAAATGAATGCAATACGACTTAAACACATATATCTCCAGTAAATTATGTCTTACGAAAGCTGTCGACACTTCCCATGGTTCAAAATATTATTTCTACTTTCACTTTTGCGATTTTGTAGGCGTCAATCTGATTGGTTCAAAGCGTTAGTGATAAAAACACGTTTTAGTTACTCGTCGTCAGATCCTGATAGCGTAGCGTTTTTCAGGAAATGATTTTAATCAGATTGTGCAAAACTTCACCCATTACAACATTGATACAGCTTATATCTCTTGTGGGAATAGTGTAAATCCAGATCGTAATGTACATTTATGCAGTCTTACCAGGATATAAACTAATCACTTTAGTTTATGAACTATTAGGTTATTTCTGGAAGCAAACAGTGTAGATCCTAATCAGACTGCAGATATGTGCTGGCTGTTCTGGATCTACATTAGTTGAACATGGGATATACTGGGTAAGATATTTTCACTACATAAGCTATCTGTGAGTTAACACTTTCCTCCATAGATACACCTTTATTGCATGGGCGAACAGTGTAGATCCAGATCAGCCAGCACATCTGTGCCATCTGATCAGGATCTGCACTGTTCGCTATTTGATTTGTTAGGTTATTTCTGATCAAAATGCGACAAATGTAGATACTGATCAGATGGCATGGATGTGCCGGCTGATCTGAATCTACACTGGTCGCACATGTGTAAAATCGAGAATATATGGAGGAAAGGGTTAATGGGGAGAGCTAATACATATATATGGTCAACAGGTAGCACTAACAGACCTTTTCATCGGCTACAGTGAGTTTTTGGAAGTCTGCCATGAAGTTCATCAGATATTTCTCCCAGTACTCCAAGAAGAGCCGTACACACACACTTGTCATGTGCTTGTTATATATTTCCTTCTCTCTGCAAAACAAGACAAGGTATGTCTAGATACAGGCAGGAAAACACTAGTGCTAAAAAGACAATTCTATAAGTTTTTTCCAAAGACACCAACTCTCAATCTTGAACATCAATAAAGAAAACCTAATAACATATTTTCAGAACTACTTTATCCTTTATTTCATGGGATATTCATTTCATTTCAGGTCTGTTTTCCACGGGAGAACAATTTAGAGCCAGCTCAGTTATCACATTGGACCCATCTGATCAGGATCTACACTTTTACTCTTTTAGTTTATTAGGTTATTTCTGACCAAGAAGCAAACAGTGTAGATTCAGATCAGATGCCATGGATGTGCTGGCTGATCTGGAACTACAATGTTAACACCATGCAATAAAACTGATATATACATGTAAAGGGTGACTGAGTTAATCAAATCAATCAGGGAATAAAAGTAAGTTTACCCAGAAGACCAATCCAGCCATAAGATATTGGCCGATCTCCCTGAAGGATTGAAAAAGTTGACTAATTCCTGTTTTTCTATTTCATGTCTGCATGACTTCAAACAAATCAGTTCGGACTTTGGACAGTTCGGTCTGATCCATGGAGAATTTGCTGATTCAATGTAGTTCAAGCCAGAAAAAAATACTTTATTATAAATTCCATGGGATACTTTTATGCCA
This sequence comes from Corbicula japonica, assembly GCA_038501625.1. Classification (NCBI taxonomy): domain Eukaryota; kingdom Metazoa; phylum Mollusca; class Bivalvia; order Venerida; family Cyrenidae; genus Corbicula; species Corbicula japonica. Next base: position 6,431,570 of record JAZAYU010000024.1, read on the forward strand.
TTGGTGAGCAGCCTAAATCCAGATCAACTGGCACATCCTTGCAGTGTGATCAGAATCTACTACTGGTTGCTTTCAGACAATATTTTATTTTTAACCAAAATGCTAACAGTATAGTTCAAAATCAGACACAAGAGACCTGCAAGCTGATCTGGATCTATTTGGTTGCATAAGTTATAATTCATATCTATGGAGTAAAGGGTTAATCCAATATGGAACATAAAATCCAGCACCAGGGAATGATGGGATGTCTAGAGAGTTAACCATGTACTCCAAAAATACATCTTCATTGCGTAGACAAACAGTATAGTTCCAGATCAGTCAGAATCGTGCCATGTCTGACTGATTTTCTATTTCTAATACCAGTATATATGTTATGAAGGGTTACCATACCTCCTGATTCTGTTCTGTAGACGGCTGATATGAGACAGAGTGTTCAGCAAGCCTTGTTTACACCGGACTAGATATGATATATAGCTGCTCCTGTTTCTATAATCTTCCTGCAGTGACCTCACCAACTTCTTACAGCTGTAACATAAACAACTCAAGACTTTAATTCACTGCTAGCGGAATGGGCCTAAGCAGCATGTAATTTAGGAAAAAATAGCAGGATATTGCTTCTTAAAGGGAATGAACAACCTTGGGAAAAATTGCACGAATTTAAAGAAATTTTGAGAGCAAAAATCTCCTGTTAACACCCCTTGCTTTTACAAATACAGCTACATAACAGAATGTTCAACTAACAGATAATCACCAGCACTTCTGTAGATTAAAAAAAATCACAAGAAAAAGTCGTCGCCACGCACCGAAAACCAGGTTTTCATTTAATACTTATACTTTTGTAAAGAAAATATCTGATATAAAGAAACTGAACTTCTTTTTTTAGCAACAGTGACCTTGATCTTGATCACAGACTTCTGATTAGAAATCCCAATTGCGTCTTGGTATCAGCTACCCAAAGAAAGTTTGGTGTCAATAGATCACAGCTAACCCAAGTAATAAGGAGAAACCTAAATTTTTATTTTTAGCAAAAATGACATAGACCTTTATCACAGACACCTGGGTATCACTCCTAAGTAGTGTCTTGATATAAGCAACCCACAAACCAAGTTTGGTGTCAATAGGCCAAAGAAAACTCAAGCTATTGAGCAGAAACAGAATTTCTAATTTTAGCTACAGTGACCTTGAGCTTTATCACAGGCGCCTGGGTAGCAATCTCAAGCTGCATCTTGATATTAGATACCAACACTAAGTTCGGCGTAAATATACCAAAGCAAACTCAAGTTATCGAGGGAAAACTGAATTTCTATTTTTAGCAACAGTGACCTTTACCCTGATCACAGTTACCTGTGGCAATCCCAAGCTGTCTTTTGATATTAGCTACTCATATACTAAGTTTGGCATCCAGAGGTAAAAGCAAACTCAAGTTATTGAGGGTAAGCTGAATTTCTATATTAAGCAAGTGACCTTGACATTTATCACAGACACCTGGGTAGCAATCGCAAGCTGCCTGTTGATATAAGCTACCCACAAACCAAGCTAAGCATCAACAGGCAATTTGGCATCAACAGATAACATTCACAAAATACTAAACAAAAAATCTAAGTCAAAAAGGGGCATAACTTTTGCAAAACACAATCAAAACCCCTATGAAACTTGACCTGATAATTGGTACTGTGATGTCAAACAATTATGTACAGTTTTAAAGCTATATCTTGAATGGTAACTGAGAAAAGACAACTTTCACAAAAAACTTAACACAATTTTTAAGTGAAAAAGGGGCATAACTTGGTCAAAATAAGTCAGGGATTATGAAACTTGTCCTAATAATTGGTATTCAGATGTCAGATAACTATGTTAAGTTTCAAAGTTGTACCTTAAACAGTTACTGAGAAAAACACAAATTTCACAAAAACTTCACAAAATTTCTAAGTGAAAAAGGGGCATAACTTTGTCAAAATACAGTCAGGGATTATGAAACTTGTCCTGATAATTGGTATTGATAAGTCAGACAACTATGTTAAGTTTCAAAGTTGTACCTTGAACGGTTACTGAGAAAAACAAAACTTTAACAAAAAACTTCACAAAATTGCTAAGTGAAAAAGGGGCATAACTTTGTCAAAATACAGTCAGGGATTATGAAACTTGTCCTGATAATTGGTATTGATATGTCAGACAACTATGTTAAGTTTCAAAGTTGTACCTTGAACGGTTACTATGAAAAACACAACTTTAACAAAAAACTTCACAAAATGTTGACGCCTGCCGGCCCAGCCGCCCGCCCAACGACATACCCCAATCTAATAACCAGGAATTTTCTAAAGAAAACCTGGTTAATAATGTCACTTTATGTAAAATTTTGTTTAGATTTTACCCAAATTTAATGCTACCAAACAAATGACTGCCTTAAGGTGGTTTATCTGAATTCAATGGTAAAATTTCAGATTCTACCAATCTTTAACTGAACCCCAGGCTTCTATTTAATTTAGTCAAAGATTTCTAGATAAACCTCTGAATGCAACCAACACACAGCTTGCTCTGGATTCTCATTTTTCTAGCAGGTTTCATTGTGTGCCCAACACAATATATAGGTTTTTAACTATTTTGGTCATATGAATTTGTGATAATGAACGATTCACCACCTTTAACTAGTGTTTGCCCGATTGTCGCTAACAATTGATAATCAGTCGGATAACTTCAACGTCGGCGACAATTGAGTCCAATTTTTCAGAATTGATTTCGCTAGGTTAGGCGGATGTTTGTTTTCTCTCTTTTCGGTAGTAGCTTGCCGGTAGTTTCTTTCCGATTATTTCTGAAGGGAGGTAAACCATCAAGACAGTAATGGAAGGCAACAATAACGAAGACCTTTTTCCTTACCCGGGAAAGACGACTTCCCGGGTCTGGAAGTATTTTTACTTCCGAAAAATGAAAGATGGAGCTCCAGTTAAAGAAAATTTAGACATGAGCATAGTCATTTGCACGCTTTGCAGGAAATCCTACGCCAATAAAGGTATGAAAATAATACCCCACCCACAATATCACGCTTGTTACGGTTATGTTACCCAAGATATTTTAAAGCCAATTTCGATTTGAGTTCCGATTTTTGATACTCGGTACAACAACTAGCCATACAATTTCAGAGCTTACTGAACCCTCCTTTTTTAGTAAGTAGCATTAAACTTATACAAAAACGGATTAACCTGGCTCATATTCAAGACATAATGATAATACAGGACAACAGAAGTTATAACATTTTATTTTTTATTATTTCCATTTTAACTGTTCTGAATTCCATAAAATGAGAAGTGAAGAACAGAAATGTTTCTGTGAAACTGACCATACCTCTTAAACTGGCATTTTTAATCAGTTCTGTTATTACTTCTCTTACTGGTTCTTAATTTAACATACTTTATTCATCATAAGGAATAAACAATAGATGAAATAAAGCCTTGTACCCTTCACTGTCAAACTGTCGGACACATCTCAGAGCCTCGTGGAGCTGAGCTATCGTATCCTTATTCTGCAGGTTGATGGCCTCAGACAGCTGTGTCCGCAGTAAGTTGACCAAGTCATTGTTGTCTCTGTTAATGTCCAGTTCTCTTGGACTGTATACACTGTACCCCACCTGCTGTAACAAAACAAGAAACTTATTTTCTTATGTGATATACTTTAGCTCTTTCTCCCATGGGATATATATACAGTGTAGATCTAGATCCAATGGAATGGAACTGCCAGCTGATCTGGATCTACACTGTTTGCATATGGGATAAAACCTGTATGTACAGAGTAATGGTTAATTAAGAAGTGTGTCACCTAGCCAATAATGATGTCATACAGTGTTTGTGGCAGTTGAATCTCCACCTCAAGGATATATTAGTCAAATGTTAACATTTTTACACTATTGTTAACAGCACTGTCTGCTTTTGACCTTTAGCACAATAAAAAATTTCACATGCATAGGCACATAGGACATTGCTGTCATTATTTAACACTAAAACAATACAACCTGCTCATATTGTGTACCTGTATGTGCAAGTGCTCATATTAAAACTTAAACCATATTGTGAGAAAAATCATATCTTCTATATATAAGCCTATTAAGTAAAGAAATTATTATTTATAATTATCACTTTATTGATTTAACATAAAATCCCCTATGGACTTTCTCATAGCAATCTAGGAACCAGCTGCTGTGCCAAAGATCATAAAACTAAGTTTTGAGATCAGTCTCAAATCTCAAGGATCTGATTGGCTGAAATGGCGACCAGTCGCCATTTCAGCCAATCAGATACTTGAGATTTGAGACTGATCTCAAAACTTAGTTTTATGATCTTGGGCCCTGGTTTACTTGGAAGTCTGCTGAGCTGAGAACCAGTCTCAGTTTTCGCTTGGCATCCAGGAAGGCGAGACAGTTTTCTAGGTTGTTCGGGTCATACAGTGGAGTGGTATCATCACTGTCCTTCAGGGTGAGTCGCCTCTCGCGCTCCGACGGGGTCGGCTCAATGGGTGGGACACTTGTCAATATGGACTTCTTACGATACTTTGCCAAAATATCATCTGATGTTTCTACAAGTTTAACAACATGGTTTTATACCAAGATGGAAGTTAAATATATAATTTTATATGTATTTTATCTGGGGTTTCATTTAAAAACCAGGGTTATTTGACCCCAGCTGAGAACCAGATTGTTGCAAGTTGTATATGTATGTTGTATTCAGTAAACTTCACTACAATATACAGTAAAATTGCTTTAACTTCATTTAAACCCTTTCCTCAAAATAAATGCATTTTTACGCATGTACAATCAGTGTACATCCAGATCAGCCAGTACATCTGTGCCATCTGATCAGGATCTGCACTGGTCGCATTTTGGTCAGAAAAAAACTAAAGAATCAAAAAGCAAATGGTTTAGATCCTGATCAGATGGCACGGATGTGCCGGCTGATCTGGGTCTAAACTGTTGACCATACAATAAAGGTGTTTCTATGGAGGAAAGGGTTAATATATTTTCGAATTGTCAAATACATATTAACTTTTTATTTAAAATGCAAAATTATTCTTTTATCTTGCACAGTTTGATAAAATCTCCGAAATTATCTTAAATCAAAATGACCCCAAGCTCGTAATAAGATGGTGTCAAAAGTGGGAAGAATCAAATTCACTTGTATCAAAAAACTTCATCTATTGAAATCCCTCATTTTACTAAAGATCAGTAGTGTTAAATTTGGTGGATTCACATCACAATTTTACATGCATATGTGATAGGCAGATAACCGAAAACCCACTCATAAATTTAACCTGTTTATTTCTTTAATGGTTTTTTATACATGCATGATAACTTGCAGTAAACATATTACTAATGTTTATGGATTCCATCGATCAATCAATGATTAATGAAATTCCATGCAAGTGAAAAAAATAAGTTAGCAGTAGCATGAAATCAACAACATATACACAGTTAACACTAGCAGTTAATACATTTTGATTTTACAACAACAAAAAAATTCAAGTATAAATCCTATAATACCTGTGACCATAATTTTAGGCTCAGCAGAAACAGCGCCCACTTTTATAGCAACATCTCCAACTTGAGGTGCTGCAACCACACTCGAGTCACCTACAAGAATGGATAAATAAGTAAGTATTGAAGAATATGACCCAGAAAGCATTCAACAACAAAAATTCCTAACATTTGTTTCATTTAGACTGGTTGAAAACAAACATTTAAGAATTGCTTAAAACAACAAATATGATAGGTCATTTGTTTGTATGCTTCGACCAGTGAATGTTTTTAGAATTAAACACATTTTTGGAATGACAGGAATTTGCTCAGTGTTTTTCTGACTTAAGGCTGTACACTCAAAATGTGATTTACTAGTAGAAAGCTAAAAGTGATATCCTAGTAGAATGATGAATGAGGTATCCTAGTAGAATGATGAATGAGATATCCTAGTAGAATGATAAATGAGATATCCTAGTAGAATGATAAATGAGATATCCTAGTAGAATGATAAATGAGATATCCTAGTAGAATGATAAATGAGATATCGTAGTAGAATGATGAATGAGATATCCTAGTAGAATGATGAATGAGATATCCTAGTAGAATGATAAATGAGGTATCCTAGCCGAATGCTAAAAGTGATATCCTAGTAGAATGATGAATGAGATATCCTAGTAGAATGATGAATGAGATATCCTAGTAGAATGATAAATGAGATATCCTAGCCGATTGCTAAGTGATATCCTAGTAGAATGATGAATGAGATATCCTAGTAGAATGATGAATGAGATATCCTAGTAGAATGATGAATGAGATATCCTAGAATAATGATGTATGAGATATCCTAGTGGAATGATGAATGAGATATCCTAGTAGAATGATGAATGAGATATCCTAGTGGAATGATGAATGAGATATCCTAGTAGAATGATGAATGAAATATCCTAGTAGAATGATGAATGAGATATCCTAGAAGAATGATGTATGATATATCCTAGTGGAATGATGAATGAGATATCCTTGTAGAATGATGTATGAGATATCCTAGTGGAATGATGAATGAGATATCCTAGTAGAATGATGTATGAGATATCCTAGTAGAATGATGAATGAGATATCCTAGTAGAATGATGAATGAGGTATCCTAGTAGAATGATGAATGAGATATCCTAGCAAAATGATGAATGAGATATCCTAGTAGAATGATGAATGAGATATCCTAGTAGAATGATGAATGAGATATCCTAGCCAAATGCTTAAAGTGATATCCTAGTAGAATGATGAATGAGATATCCTAGCCAAATGATAAATGAGATATCGTAGTAGAATGATGAATAAGATATCCTAGTAGAATGATGAATGAGATATCCTAGTAGAATGATGAATGAGATATCCTAGTAGACTGATGAATGAGATATCCTTGAAGAATGATGAATGAGATATCCTTGTAGAATGATGAATGAGATATCCTTGTAGAATGATGAATGATGTATCCTAGTAGAATGATGAATGAGATATCCTAGTAGAATGATGAATGAGATATCCTAGTAGAATGATGAATGAGATATCCTAGTAGAATGATGAATGAGATAGATCCTAGTAGAATGATGAATGAGATATCCTAGAAGAATGATGAATGTGATATCCTAGTAGAATGATGAATGAGATATCCTTGTAGAATGATGAATGAGATATCCTAGTAGAATGATGAATGAGATATCCTAGTAGAATGATGAATGAGATATCCTTGTAGAATGATGAATGAGATATCCTAGTAAAATGATGAATGAGATATCCTAGTAGAATGATGAATGAGATATCCTAGTAGAATGATGAATGAGATATCCTTGTAAAATGCTAAAAGTGATATCCTAGTAGAATGATGAATGAGATATCCTTGTAAAATGCTAAAAGTGATATCCTAGTAGAATGATGAATGAGATATCCTAGTAGAATGATGAATGAGATATCCTAGTAGAATGATGAATGAAATATCCTTGTAGAATGATGAATGAGATATCCTAGTACAATGATGAATGGGATATCCTAGTACAATGATGAATGAGATATCCTAGTAGAATGATGAATGAGATATCCTAGTAGAATGTTGAATGAGATATCCTAGTAGAATGATGAATGAGATATCCTAGTAGAATGATGAATGAGATATCCTAGTAGAATGATGAATGAGATATCCTAGTACAATGATGAATGAGATATCCTAGTAGAATGATGAATGAGATATCCTAGTAGAATGATGAATGAGATATCCTAGTAGAATGATGAATGAGATATCCTAGTAGAATGATGAATGAGATTTCCTAGAAGAATGATGAATGAGATATCCTAGTAGAATGATGAATGAGATATCCTTGTAGAATGATGAATGAGATATCCTTGTAGAATGATGAATGATGTATCCTAGTAGAATGATGAATGAGATATCCTAGTAGAATGATGAATGAGATGTCCTTGTAGAATGATGAATGAGATATCCTAGTAGAATGGTGAATGAGATATCCTAGTAGAATGGTGCCACATATTACCTGGTAATACTGGCATCTCCTTGTCCTGCCTGGTTCCCTTCTTCTTGATGCCTGAAGTATAATGCAAGTTCAATATCAGTAACACAGTCTAGAGAACCTATGGCATCAAAGTTGATACTATGACTAAAACAAAACATAGATCAAGAAATCCATTACCACTAAAAGATTAACTTCTTAAGTGCTTTATTTATGTAATACACTATAAATTCTATCAATATGGACAATTCTATTCATTGTTCATAGGGCAGTTTTATAGAAATCTAGAGAGTGAATCACCTTAGAAGTACATATATGTAGCTGATAAAGTGTTTGTGCATTTAGCATCTATCTGATGATAATGATGAGCAATGGTTTTGACAATGGTAGTGTTGGTGATGATACTGATGTCAGATATGATGATGATGAAGATGATGATAGTGGTGGTGGTAGTGTTGATGATAATACTGATGTCAGATATTATGATGATGATGATGATGATGATGATGATGATGGTGGTGGTAGTAGTGATGTTATATCATTGATTAAATAATTTAAGCAAGAAGCTCACAAATACTCAAATAGCACTTTTCAGTTGAATGTTAGACAATTTGATCAGACTAAATAAGAACTGATGAACCAAAGTGCCCAGGTTTGACACCTAGACCACAAGGATAAATCATAATCTAGCTATTCAGCTCTATAACAGGGTCAGTGTCCATGCATGCAGGACACATTCCATTTGCCTAAAGCAACTGACTATCAAAAAAATAATGATATAAAAATATAAAAACATACCAAAACCTACAAATAAAGATATAACATGCAAGTGTAATGACTGTTAATTTATACATGTGCAGCAGTTATATGAGCTATTAGTGGCAAAATCCTGTATCTGAGGTATGTTAAATACAACAGTCTGTCTAACATGACTAAAGCCTTCATGATGCCTTGATCGAACATTAGGGCCCAAGATCATAAAGCTAAGATTTGAGATCAGTCTAAAATCTCAAGGATCTGATTGGCTGAAATGGCGACTTGTCGCCATTTCAGCCAATCAGATGCTTGAGATTTGAGACTGATCTCCAAATTTAGTTCTATGATCTTGGAACTAGGTCCCAAACTTATGAAACTGAGAATGGTGACCTGTCTCTAATCTCAAGGATCTGATTGGTTGAAATGGAAGCTTGTCTCCAAGTCAGTCAATCAGAAACTTGAAGTTTGAGACTGGTCTCCAATCTCATTTTTACAATCACTAATTATACAATCTCATAATACTGAGGTTAGAAACCAGTCTCAAAACTCTAGCTTGTGATTGGTTAAGCTGAAGCTCAGGATCAATTTTAACCAATTTCAGCTGCTTAAGATTCCCGGTATCATTTTTCTTCTTCAGTTGTCATTTTAATACATGTATTAACCCTTTACTCCATATAAACACCTTTTATTGCATGGGTGAATAGTGTATATCTAGATCAGCCAGCACATCCGTGCCATTTGATAAAGATCTATACTGTTCTGCTCTTGGTAAAAAAATACCCTAATAAATCAAAGTGAACAGTGCAGATCCTGATCAGATGGCTCAGATGCACTGACTGATCTGGATCTTCTCTGTTCACCCATGCCTTGAAGGTGTATATATGGAGAAAAGAATAAACACACAGATGGAGTCAGATCAGGTCTGAAGGTTATAAAGCTGAGATTGGAAACCAGTCTCAAGACTGGTCGCCATTTCAGCCAATCAGATGCTTGAGATTTGAGACTGGTTTCCATGCTCAGTTTTATAACCTTGGGCACAGATGTATTAATGGATAAAGACTGAACATAAATCAAAGAATCTACATGTTAACTCAGTACATGGGCACTTGACTTGGTGCAATCCATTACAAACAGAAAAACAAAGTACAAAGTTTTCTGGCATTCAATATATTAGCATATATCACATATATCAGAATTACCTGCAGCTGTTTGTGCAGTCACATCCACAACTGTCAGGGAATAATTCATACATCATTAACATTTGATAAAACTAACTTGTTTACTATATTTTTTTTAGTTATGTATGGTTGAATTTATGTACAATAAGAGTTCAATTATGCAGACAGTTCCCACTAAACTAGATCTCCATATTTATAAAAATCTATAAAGTTTTTTAAACCTCATCCTCATGCTATGGTAGTGATAACATGGACAACCAGTGTAGACCCAAAACAACCTGCACATCATAGCAGTCTTACAAGGATCTACACTAGGCGTCTTTCGCAGAAATAATGTAACGAGTCTAAAAATGATCAGTGCTGATCCTGATTTGTCAGCAAGGATATGCTGGCTGATCTGGATCTAAACTAGTCCAACATAGGATATAAACTGAATCTATAACGTAAAAAGTTCATTTTAGAACCAAGTGACATCATTATATAATTTTCATCTGTCTTAGGAAGCTCTTGTTAAACAATAAAAATGAAAATAAAATACTACAAATTTCGATTTCCATTAGATTGTTACCCATCCAGCAATGTCCGTAAACACCTGTTGCACTGCAGCACTTCACAAGACAAATGTTTTGTCAAGCGACGACTGTTAGAACTGCCGCTTCAATCAAAGACACTGTAATTTACTTCCAAATAAGGTTTTGCTGTCAATCACATTTTTGTGGCTGTTTGTTCATTCCCCTTGGGGATGTTGAAACAATAACAAATAGATGTGGCTTAAAGTAAAGCAATCTGAAGGCGTGATTTACAATTAACAATGTTCTTGAAGGCGTGATTTACAATGAACAATGTTCTGTCAATTATACTTTCCCACGCTACAACATGTATTTCTCAACCAAAATATCAGTCACCACGCATGGTGTTTGATGTTTTTAGTTGCATGCCAAAATCTAACTGAAATCAAAATTTGTAGTACTGTTTGAGTAATTTTTTTTAGTTTGTGACCTTGAAAAGCATATTCTCAACTAAAACCAAACTTTCCACCTTCTTCTTGTTTTATTATTACCTCTTTACTCCATATATACAAGTAATAACACATGTGCCACCTGGCTGATATGGATCTAAACTGGTCACATTTTGGTCAGAGAAGTTTTAATGCATGTGCGACCAGTGTAGAACCTGATCAGATGACATGAAAGTTCCGGCTGATCTGAATCTACACTAGTGGCACATGCATTAAAACTTGTTTTTATGGAGTAAAAGGGTTAAGCCAAGAAATTATGATAACTGATCAAATTTTACCTTTGTGGAGTTTGTCCTTAAAGGATTTGAACAGCCCCTTCTTTTTTCCTGGTGTTTGGGCCTCCTCTCCATTTGTCAACTCCTGAAAAAATTCAAAACAACAATATTCAACTGTTTTTGAATTCCCCTACACTAAATTTCACCAAAAATTACACCAAATTTCTGAAATATGAAGAGTTTAAGATAAGGAATATAATTCTGAACTGCAGGTTTAATTTTCATAATCATATTTCTCACACACAAAAAATGTACAAATTCAAATCCTTATCAAAATTTATCCATTCGTTATTAACCTTCCAAATGTAAATAAATTGTGTAACACAGCATTTTTAAAAAATTGTACTCTAAATTAAATTATACCAAAGTGTCTTGGGACCTGGTTTGATTTCATGCACTTGCCCTAGCACAAAATACACGAAACATAAATCACTGCAAAATATAATGATAGCACAGTACATGATTCAATAGTAAAACATACCTTGTCTTCCCCTCTCTGAGATGTATTATCCAGACTCAAGCGGTCTGCTGACGATGCATCATTCTTAGAATCCTTAGAGAGACTTGATCCTGACGAGTCGTTACTGTCCGAGCTGCCACGTCTCTTGTTCACCACTTCCCCAGACTGCATAAACACCTCTCCACTTCCATCATGTGGACCATTCTTTTTACCTTCCACTGTCAGGTCAAGATTAAAAGGACTTGGGTCTTTGTCATTTGTTATAGAAACTAAAGACTCGTTAGCAGAACTTGCTTGGAAAGATGTGCTATTAAATCCCTGAAAGGAGTGACTTGCTGGAGGACTGGTGGAGCCTTCAAGCAGGTCTCCGCTCGCCATCGTGTTCTCATCCTGTGTTAACGGATCAAACAGACTTAAAGCCGCAGAAAACCGATTTTCATCTACATTTACATTCTGCTGTTCAGCAAAATTAACATCACTTGTTTCTACAGAGTCTAAAAACTGTGCTGAATTTTCTCGGGTTTCTACACCGGAGTCTTTGGAAGTAGGTCTAGATTCCTCCGAAATAAATGCCCCAACTTGTTTATCACTGAAGTTCTCTTTCAACTTAAAATTGGAAACATTTTTTCTATTTTTCTTATCACTTTTAGAAATATTAATTGCACCAGTTTGAGTTTTAGGCCTAGCACCGGTATCAGGAGTAACTAAATTATTTATATTTAAATTATCAATATCACGAATCGTCCTATCATAATTCTCATTAAACGTCCTAGGTTCTAAATCAAAGTCCACAAGTCTATTTCTATTGGTTGATCCAGCAGTATATCCTGAACTGTAGTTGCCTCGATCTGGTGATGACCCAGGCGGGGAGGCGGGGCGCTTTTTCTTGATTGGTACAAACAATCTGGTAGAATCTACAGGCAGTCCTGAAGGAGGAAGTCTGGGTTCCCGGTTGAGACGGTTGTCCGGATCAAGGTCCGAAAATACACTGTCCGAGAATGTGGGAGACATGCTGATATCGGAGGTAACTGAAGTACCCCCACCCCCAGTGGTTGCGCTGGGGAACATATCACCACCCTGGCCATCATTCGGACTCTGAAACCCTAAAATATACAATAATATGATTCATCATAAATGCTTTAAAACTCCACTTAGAATAAAGCTGCAGACAAGAGAATGGCTTAAAGAGAAACTTGGATGAAATAGGCTCCATATTTCCTGAACTCACTTGACTCAGGAAAGGGAGAAGTTTTTCCCTATACAACTCTTAAATAAGAGAGGTGAAAACATACAAAATGTCTCCCCAGAAAAAATTCTTCTATTCTCACAGCCTATTCCATCCATGCCAGCTGATCTGGATCTAAACTGTTTGCTTTTTGATTCACTAGGTTATTTCTGATCAAAATGCGACCAGTGCAGATCCTGATCAGATGGCACGGATGTGCCGACTGATCTGGATCTACACTGGTCACACATGCGTAAAAATGCGTATATATCAAGGAAAGGGTTAAGACAAGACAAATAGTTTACAATGAACTCTAACACTTGTAGCTTGATACTATTCACTCTCGGAATTAGAAATCAGCAAAAAGTAAACAATTCTAACACATCACTATAAACAGAACTGTTTTCCTCTAAGATATCTTACCTGAGGCAAGAGGAGTGACTTCATTTCCCTCAGCGGCATCAAATTCACTTCTCACATCGTCCAGGTTACATCCGGTCTCTGCCATACTGCTCATGTCATCAAACTCGGAGAATGTCTCGGCTTGTTTGTCTGCCTCGTTATCGGAGGCCAGGACATCTGTGCTCCATGCATCACTAGCTGTCTCAGACATCTCCGATACTCTCTACAAAAATACCAATTATATAAATACATGTAATATATACACAATAAAGTCTGGCTTGTCCTATCTCACCACTGTTACAATACCCAAACTTCACACAAGTTTCAAGTAAAGTCTTCAGCAAAATGCAAGTGTTGCACTTTTCGATCCACTGATCAACAGTGTAGATCATGTTCAGATTGACAATAAAACTCATTTAGGACTACAAAATTTCCAAAACAAATCTTTAAACTAAACTTCATTATCATATAGTTTAACTTTTAAAGCCTTAGAAAAGATATAATCCATTCAATGATTACATCATTTGAAAATGGATATCAGAAAAGCGCACTGGATTATCATTTTACACTTGAATTTTGTTGGTTAGTGAAACCTGTAAGTCAGTGAGATACTAACTTCTTGAGTGGCGAGAAGATGTTGACGGACCATTTCCTCAGCGATCTCTTCAAGCCGGACCTGCTGGTTCATCTCTGGCGGCTCCGAGTCACTGGCCAACACATCGGTACTCCATGTATCACTCACTGTCGACTTCAAATCATCTGTAACAGCCAATAATCAATACTCATTAAATACATCTATTTGGGTTTTATCGCATACCGCATATGCAAACAGTGTAGATCCAGATCAGCCTGCAACTTTGTTCTGTCTTATCAGGATAGATCCTTCTTAACTGTTCACTTCTTGGTCAGAAATAATTTAATGACACAAAAAGCCAACAGTGTAGATCCTGATCAGACATCATGGATGTGCTGTTCTCAAGATCATAAAACTAAATCTGGAGATCAGTCTCAAATCTCAAGCATCTGATTGGCTGAAATAGCGACCAGTCGCCATTTCAGCCAATCAGATCCTTGAGATTTGAGACTGATCTCAAAACTTAGTTTTATGATCTTGGGCCCTAGCTGATCTTGATCTAATAGCTATATCTCATGGGGTAAAGAGTTAACATTTTTGAAAATGCTCTTCACTTCCCAAAATTCATGCAGATCTACAATAAATGTACACCAAAACCAGACTCCATATCATCACAGGGCTTACAATTTTCCCTTTAACAACAGAAAACACTGATGAAATAAAGAATTACTCATTATCTGACAGGGTGTAGCCAATTAACCAAAATTCTAAGAATAAGCTTTATTTTTTCAATACTATACAAATAAATACTAATGTTGAGGTCGATATGTAGTTTTGCGGACCTGGGTAGTGTGATATCGACCGAGGACGAAGTCAGAGGTCGATATCACACTACCCAGGTCCGCAAAACTACATATCGACCTCAACATTAGTATTTACTTGTGATGATGGTGTTGATGATGATGATGATGATGATGATGATAGGAAAGGTAGTTATTAATTCCCGAAGAGTTATCACTTTTTTCGGACTCGCGAGTACGGAGCTCTCGACCAATCAGAATGCTTTAAATTCATAGGGTATATGATATTAAGTTTTAATGACTTTCAATTAGTCTGTGACTGGAAAGCAAGGCTGTTAGTTGAACATTACTTACAATCTAGTTCCTTTATCTCAAATTTCCCAAACTTGTCTGTCACATCTTCTCTGTTTTTCTTCCTGATAGTATCTGGAAGTGACGGCTGGGGGTGGGGAGCTACTTCCTGTTCTCCGCTGCTGCTCTCGGCCTGCGAGAGCGGTGTGTCTCGTCCACTCTCACTGATATTAGGTGTACCTCGCCCGCTTACATTGGCAGAGATCATATCGGAGAAGTTATCATTGTCGTCATCATTCTCAAGATCTTGCGAGCCGACAGAATGACTAGATGCTCCCTCTGATATCGCTTCTGGAATATCACTCGTGTTACCTATGACAACAAGACAACACAGTTACTGTCACCCAAATGCCTACTACAGTAAAACCCCTCATTACGGACACTCGATATTACGGGCACCCCGGTATTATGGGCGATTTTTTAAAGAACAGACATGTTCTCTTCTTCTTGATTTAAACCCACAATTAAGGACAACCCTCTATTAAGGACACGTTCCCTCAGTCCATTAGGTGTCCGTTATAGAGGGGTTTCACTGTACTAATTTAGTACTTATTTTGGTATATTATCACTCAAAGTACAAAAGCATAACTATCCCTCCCAAAAGGGCTTGAAATCCCAGATCAATTTTTGTTACCTGTTATTTGATAAATAAAAATCTGAGAAATACAATCTGAGATCCAGATCAGACGCTTTGATATAAAACCTTTTTCATACTCAAACTTGGAGCATCAACAGCCTTCATATTAAGAAACAAAATTTGTTAATGAGATCAATGTTTTTCATGTTTTCAGATTAATTTTTTTATTTTATAGATTTAAACGAAATGGAGGCATTAAATTTTCATGCTCAAATTGAGTTGACCATGAAAAGTTGAACAATCTTGGGACCTGATCAGGTCTGCAAATTTTGCAATCTGTATCCATCTTCACTAAATTGGCATTAGGAACAGATCTCTATCTCTATCAGCTGATCCAGCCCGAAAGATTATTAACCCTGTCCTCCATATATGCATTTTTACGCATGAGCAACCAGTATTGATTCAGATCAGCCTGCACATCTGTGCCATCTGATCAGGATCTGCACTGGTCACAATTTGGTAAGAAACTAGAATGTTGTGTTCTGCGGAACACATGTGTCACCTGCATGCAAAAAGTTGAAATGTGGGCCTATGTTTAATCATATATAATAAAAATATTTTATTTAAGTTGATTTCAATACTACACCACAGAACCAGGGCTTTCCCCAGGCAATTATGGCATACCGGTGCCGGGATGCCTTAATTTCTAAACTAACATTTGCGGGACGCTTATAATCCGCCGGTATGTCATAAATCCTGGCCGGGATGCTTCAAAATTCAATAAACAAGGTCAATAAACATGTCAAATTACGAAACTTTCTCGCCAATTTCAAGTGTTTCTATGATATTGTTAAGCGTCTGCTGTACAAGATCACTCATTACAATATATAATGAGCATCTGCTGTGTATCAGAAGTCGGATAGTTGGATGAGTGTCTGTTGAATACAGAGAAGACGGTCGTAAATCAACCAATTAAGAACAAATAATTACGGCAGTTATGATGGTCTAAATGAGATTAAAATCGGTATATTGTTCTTTGATGACCTGCTATCTGTGAAGAGTTGTGAGCATGTAAGTGGTTAATGATAATCTTGTCACTTTTATTAACAGGTCATTACAGGAGGTTTATTATAACAAATTATAACCAAAAATGAAGACGATTTTAATGTAATTTAAATTTTAATGTTATAAAAGAACTAACTGTATATCTTTAAATGCTGTCCATATCAATAAATGGCCATTCTATTGAACATGTTGCCTTTTCAACACATATTAAATTGTGGCATAATCATAATGACAAGAACAGGTCTGCAATCAAGGGCTGTGTATCTAGTGTGAGTTATGTTGCAACAAGAGACAATTGTGGCATGTTTGTTTAAACTGATGTACATAAAATAAAAATGAATCAACAACTGTTTTGTATTAAGTACAATACAATAGCAAGTCTGTGGTAGTTCTGTGAAAAATGTACTTTGTCATATTTCAATAAAACTTAGAAAACTATGTTGCTTTGTGCTAAATATATATTAATATATTTGTAAGACAAACCCCATCAACCATGTGAAAACATTTTACACGAATTAGCATGTCACATGTTGGATGCCAGGATGCCTTAAAATTTTTCTGGGGAAGGCCCTGCACAGAACACATGTATCATCTAAATTGCATTTAAAGAGGGAATAACTAAAATGATGGTGAAACCCGAGTTATCATCTTCAAAAATTGGTTTGAAAATGCAGATGAGTTATTCAAAGTATTATGTGAATTAATTGAACAAGTACTTTCCATTTTACAGGCAACACTAAGTTTCATGTTAAAGTTGCATTTGAAAGGGACATAACTCATTAAATATTGAAACTGGAGTTATCATTCTTGTCGACACAGATGGCATTGTTCATGATGATAATATATTCCAAGTATGAAGTGAATAGTACAAGTACTTTCAAAGTTATAGGCAACATTAAGTTTCAGGTTAAAGTTGCATTTTAAAGGGGCATAACTCAAAAAATATTGCAACTGAAGTTATCATTCTTGTCGTCACAGATGACATTGTTCATGCTGATGATATATTCCAAGTTTGAAGTGAATAGGACAAGTACTTTCAAAGTTAAAGTCAACATTAAGTTTCATGTAAAAGTTGCATTTGAAAGGGGCATAACCAAAACAATTTTGAAATTGGACTTATCATTCTTGTCGTCACAGATGGCATTGTTCGTGCTGATGATATATTCCAAGTACGAAGTGAATAGGACAAGTACTTTCAAATTAATAGGCAACATTAAGTTTCAGGTTAAATTTGCATTTGAAAAAGGCATAACTCAATAAATATTGAAACTGGAGTTATCATTCTTGTCGTCACAGATGGTATTGTTCATGCTGATGATATATTCCAAGTATCAAGTGAATAGGTTAAGTACTTTCAAAGTTATAGGCAACATTAAGTTTCAGGTTAAAGTTGCATTTGAAAGGGGCATAACTCAAAAATTTTGAAACTGGAGTCATCATTCTTGTCATCACAGATGGCATTGTTCATGCTGATGATATATTCCAAGTATGATGTAAATAGGACAAGTACTTTCAAAGTTATAGGCAACATTAAGTTTCATGTTAAAGTTGCATTTAAAAGGGGCATAACTCAAAAAATATTGAAACTGGAGTTATCATTCTTGTCGACAAAGATGGCATTGTTCATGCTGATAATATACCGTAAAATGTTTTTTTTTCGCGAGCATAATATTTTCGCTATTTTCGCGACCGTCGTAAATTCGCGAAAATAATAAACGCCAAAATTTAATAAACGCCAAAATTTCCCAACTTAATTTTCGCAGTAGGGATTATTTTATAGTTTCAAAATTTGTTGCATATACTGTGCTTTACAGACAATGCAGATGAGCGTTACTTAAAAAGCTGTTTGAAAAGGAAGCCCCAGCGGGCTAAAGGATAATTATTGCTTCATAACTTCTATAGGCCTATCTGCGGTAATAACGGTAATTATTCTGTCAATAAAAACATAATTACCATTGTTATTTAAACGGATGTCAATTATGCTACGGGCAATTTAGTTTATAACAGTTTGATAAATTACCACTTTTAAATGCACAGCTGTCACACCATAGCAAACATTTCTTCAAATAATGCTTAATTTTTACGTGTACTTTTGCTGGTACAGGATTACAAGAACTGTAGCAATATGAATGGCTTACAAAAAGTAAAAACGAGGAAATTAGTTTCTGCGGGCGAAAATTCGCTAAAATTACAATCGCGAAAATTTAAATTATGGCAAAATAGCGAAAATTTTTGATAGCGAAAATAACCCATTATACGGTATTCCAAGTATGAAGTGAATAGGACAAGTACTTTCAAAGTTATAGGCAACATTAAGTTTCAGGTTAAAGTTGCATTTGAAAGGGGCATAACTCAAAAAATATTGAAACTGGAGTTATCATTCTTGTCGTATCAGATAGCATTGTTCATTCTGATGATATATTCCAAGTATGAAGTGAATAGTACAAGTACTTTTAAAGTTATTGGCAACATTAAGTTTCAGGTTAAAGTTGCATTTGAAAGGGGCATAACTCAAAAAATATTGAAACTGGAGTTATCATTCTTGTCACCACAGATGGCGTTGTTCGTGTTGATGATATATTCCAAGTATGAAGTGAATAGGACAAGTACTTTCAAAGTTATAGGCAACATTAAGTTTCAGGTTAAAGTAGGGGGACTACCAGACGACGGCACCGACAACGACGACGCCAGACAATAGTTTCCCTATGTGTCTACCTGCTATCGCAGGCGACACAACAACCTAACAAATCAAAATGCAAACATTGCACATCCTGATCAGACGGCATGGATATGCTGGCTGATCTTGATCTACACTGTTCGCTCACACAATAAAGGTGTGTCTATGGAGGAAAGGGTTAAACTAGTACTTAAATAAAACTGATTCATTCTATATCTATACATTTAGCTTAAATTGGTAAGACAAACTTTCATTACGTACAAGCACAACTCAATCTTCTTGTAGTATGAATAAAGAATACTCTAAGTTTCTGTAAATTATGAATAAATGACTCACACATACAGCCTATAAAATGGTTTCCGAAGTTTCCTTACCGATAGATTCCTGATCATGTGACAGTGAGAATCTCGTCCTCTTCTCCTGTATCTCGACAGGACCGATCTCGTATCCACCCGGAACAGCATGGTACTTCACTCGTCGCCTCTTGTTCTCCTGCTCATATGTTAACACCTACAAAACATGAAGGAAAACCTAGCAAGTTATCTATTTCCTTAATATATACATCACGAGAATGGAAAATGAAACTTGAAGCCTTGAAACTAAGTTATCACACACAAAAGGAAATGAAAGATATATCATTGTTAAATTTTTCAGGCAGATTATTTTACAGTATTAAATGAAAACATTAATGTATGTAGATATCCATAATTTCTAATAAGGTGTCTTTAATCTTTAAGAGAAATACTGAGTTGAAGCTGAGATTATATTTTGTTGTTCTATACACTTAAAGAATTAAAATAATGACCAGTCAAACTAATTTAATTTAGAAGACTTAGGCAATAGAAAAAAATATTTTAGATTCTCATCCCCGGCCGCCCCTGTCCAAAACCACCCGCCCCAAAAAAATTTATTGGTAAAAAAATCGAAACATATTCTGTTCCGGACAGAACAGGCTTTAGACCATCCTGAAATACCTGCTTAAGGTATTTTGTTAATAAAAAAATAAAAATTAAAAAGTGCCCACATGCCCCTTTTTTTCCCAAAATCCAGATGAGAATCTAATGATTTATTTTCTCTGGCCTTAATTAAACATCATTTTACTTCATTTAATCTTGCTAAATCTCCGTCATTAACATTTGTTTGAAAAAAATGTTTCTACAAACAATAGCAATTCAACATGCATGTATCTCGAGTATTGATAATCACAAATTTAACTCTTTACACCTCATATTATAGCATGTACTACCTGTGTAGATCCAGATCAGCCTGAACATTCATGTCATCAGATCTAGATCTACATGAGTCGCTTCTTGGTCAAAAACAACCTAATAAATCTAAAAGTGAACAGTTTAGATCCTGATCAGATGACATTACCGTGTTAAAGCCTTAAGTTCGCCTTACCTTCTGTTCAGACATCATTCCTGGACATTCAAAGTCATTACCAAGGGAGATCACTAGAACATCTTCCATCTGATTGGTTGGTTGTGTCTCGGCTTCCAGAGTGTACGATGAGACACTGGCCGTCTCATCAGAGAGATGGCTGATCTGGGATATCACAGACATTTTCTTCTTACCTGATGAAGATAAAATATTTAAGAAAGTTCATTTTCTCTTCTACTGTGATTACTTGGAGGTCAAATTAAGTTCCTTAACATAGAATATGCTTTTTAAATTTTAATAAAAAATCTCTTCCTTTAATATTAAGGGAAAAATTAATAGATTTTTAGGGATTTGTTAGATTATAAAACAGATAGAAGACCAGTCTCAAATCTCAAGCATCTGACTAGCTGGAATGGAGACTTGTCAATGATTTGATATTTTCATCAAAGTTTATTTAAACCCCATCTATTTTAATGCTGAAAAGAAGTCCAGGACAAAACCTTTAATTTTAATAAAAAAACCTCTTCCTTTGATATTAAGGGAAAATTTAATCTACAGATTTCACAAATGATATTTTGCATTTAAAAACTTTCTTAAACTTTTTCAATAAATCTGATAAATAAGGTGCAAAGGTACAACACAAACTTACAAAATAAAGGAACAAAGCTCTTGATTTCAGTGACATACTTAATATTGGAACAAGATGTTGTTTCCACTAGCACTTTGTGTCTGAGTCTCAGTATTTCAGTGCCCAAGGTTATAAAACTGAGCATGGAAACCAGTCTCAAATCTCAAGCATCTGATTGGCTGAAATGGCGACCAGTCGCCATTTCAGCCAATAAGATGCTTGAGATTTGAGACTGGTTTCCATGCTCAGTTTTATAACCTTCAGCCCAGAGGATTGATACTGTTGTAACTTTAAAGCCGGGTTCAAGAAATACCAGGCATATGACATCACTAACATGACATCACTTATTCACTAACATGACATCAGATAATTTAGAAACTTACTACTTATGTCACTGTTATTTTAAAGCGAGCTATAAATTAATGCTCTCTAAATAGATATTATTTTTACTTATTAAACAGTAATTACAAGTTTTTTATTTCCACAAATTAGCTACCAAAGGAGTAAATATCATCCAAATATCTGATATTTATATAAAATGAATCTCTTTTAGATGATCTTAACCCTTTATGAATATATATGTGTTTAATACCTTCTGATGGTATCTACCAGAGTCACATCTAGGTCAAATAACCTAATAAATCTAAAAGCAAACCGCATAGATCCTGATCAGGCTGCATAAATGTGCCAGCTGGTCTGGATCTACACTGTTTGCACTTGTGATAATAGGTGAAAATGATATTATGTAGTAACAGGTTGATAAACAGAAAAAAAACATGAAGCACCTCAGAATACATTTTTAGTTTGTGTTAGTCAGTAGTGTTTACACATGCAAACCTTACCCCACCTAACATAAAAATGATAATCAAAGAAAGATGACTGACCTTTCTTCTTATTAGTAGCGGGTGTTCCAGGTGGTGTGGCCTGCATTGTGAGAGTTGAGAGAGGATTCTGTACGGGGGTCTGTGGTGTAATGGGAACCAATGAAGCCAGCAAGTCATCCAGACATTTCTTCTCTGTACTATCCTCCACAAACGGCAGTGCTGCCTTCAGGAATGACACCTTTAATAAAACACACAATATTTCTGTCTGCTCACAATAACATACATTCATTGGTACAGATTGTATACTATTGGTTAAAGGTTATAAAACTGAGCATGGAAACCAGTCTCAAATCTCAAGCATCTGATTGACTGAAGGTGACTGGTCGCTATTTCAGCCAATCAGATGCTTTAGATTTGAGACTGGTTTCCATGCTCAGTTTTATAACCTTGGGCAATTAACCCTGAACTCCATTATGGAGCCTCCATGGGATATGTCTGTTTTCCCAAAGTGGTCAGTGTGGATCTGGATTGGAGTTCACATCTGTGTGATCAGATCAGGATCTGCACTGTTCCATTTGTAATTATTAGGTTATATCTGAACAAAAAGTGAACAGTGCAGATCCTGTTTAGATGGCACACATGTGCTGGCTAATTTGGACCTACACTAGTGGCCCACGAGATAAAAGGCTTATATATGGAGTAAAGGGTAAAGTCTTAAATCAAAATTTTTAATGTTACATTGGTATTAGAAGCAATGCAAATCAATTATTGGCTATAACCGACATTATCCCCTCATGATAAACAGTAGGAGACAAATGATTTATGATGGAATGTCTTCAGATACACCAGGAAGCAAAACTTATGTGTTCCGATTCTGTTAATTTTCTTGCATACTTGATAAGTAATTTCATGTGTTATACATGTACCAGGGAAGGAAAACCTTTTCTTGCATACCGGATCAGGTCATCCGGTGTTTTCACCCGTGTAGGAAATTTCGATCCTACATCCCCCCGTGTAGAATGAGTCGCGTGAGTGACGTCACGTCTTCAAGTATCTGACGTAATATATTCAAGTTAGTGACGTCATATATAAAAAGGTTTGCGTTAACGTCAATATTTCAGCATAAGGAAAATAAATTAGTTTGTATACTTACACAGAAATGTTATAAAAAATAATAGGTATGCAAGAAAAAGTATCTTGCATGAGACATTCGGCAAAGATAGAAAAATCTGTCACCTCGGGTGAACTGTTTTGGCGGGAACTCGGCAGAGCCTCGTTCCCGCAAAACAGTTAACCCTCGGTGACAGATTTTTCCATCTTCACCTCACACTCATGCATGAGACTTATATTCTCACTCACTAGACAGAAAAATGTCTTTTTTTAGCTGTGTGAGATTTCCGTATCTCGCCTGGCCTTTCTTTAACTCCATGTGCTTGTATTCTTTCGTATTATTGCGCACCGTATTATTGCGCACCGTATTATTGCGCACCGTATTATTGCGCACCGTATTATTGCGCACCGTATTATTGCGCACCGTATTAATTGAGCACCGTATTATTGCGCACCGTATTAATTGAGCACCGTATTATTGCGCACCGTATTATTGCGCACCGTATTATTGCGCACCGTATTATTGCGCACCGTATTATTGCGCACCGTATTATTGCGCACCGTATTAATTGAGCACCGTATTATTGCGCACCGTATTAATTGAGCACCGTATTATTGCGCACCGTATTATTGCGCACCGTATTATTGCGCACCGTATTATTGCGCACCGTATTATTGCGCACCGTATTATTGCGCACCGTATTATTGCGCACCGTATTATTGCGCACCGTATTATTGCGCACCGTATTATTGCGCACCGTATTATTGCGCACCGTATTAATTGAGCACCGTATTATTGCGCACCGTATTAATTGAGCACCGTATTATTGCGCACCGTATTATTGCGCACCGTATTATTGCGCACCGTATTAATTGAGCGCTTCATTATTGATTTAGACTACGTCATGATGCTAATATAAATGTCATTCCGTCTGGAAAGCATCACCCTCGGGTTGAGATACCCTGATCTTTGCCGAATACCAATGATAGGTTCTCTTTATCTCACTTGGAGAAATACAAGAACTGTATGTGATTGATTTCTACAATTTCTAGCCCTTATATACAATTACACTCTTACTAACTTCTACATCCATGAAAATAAATTAACTTGTTACGGGTCAGTGGAATAGTTTGAATTATTGTCAGGAAAACTTACGAGACTGTTCAGTTGTGAGAGTTGTATCAGAGACGATGTTCTGGTAAGACAAGGCAGCTGTGAACTGGAAGACGCTGGAAACTCCACTCCCATACCATCCAACAGGGAGTCAAGTAGTGTAGACATGCAACCCTGTACATAGACAACACAATGTAACCACCATCTGTTTATATTAATATAAGAAAAATTTGAATAAAAACAAATCATTCATAACCGTATTAATAAAACATTAAATAAAACATTTCAAAGAGAAGAAATTTTAAAGTCTGAGCACAGCACTGAATGAAGCACTCAGTTCTATTATCCACCTGTGCCCAAGATCATAAAAATAAATCTGGAGATCAGTCTCAAATCTCAAGCATCTGATTGGCTGAAATGGCGACAAGTCGCCATTTCAGCCAATCAGATCCTTGAGATTTGAGACTGATCTCAAAACTTAGTTTTATGATCTTGGGCCCTGGTCTAGACAGAGAGCCCAATCTCTGCTAACTCTTGCTCTCTGCGTCTTCACTGATGAGCATATCTTACCCTAGGGCCTTAGCTAGTTTGCCTTTAATTCCATTGTAAACATCTTTTATCCCATTGGCTATCTGTGTAAATCCTGATCAGGCTCATCAGTGTATATGAGAAATGATTGTAAAAATGAAGCAGATCAGTGCCCAAGGTTATAAAACTTAGCATGGAAACCAGTCTCAAATCTCAAGCATCTGATTGGCTGAAATGGTGACCAGTTGCCATTTCAGCCAATCAGATGCTTGAGATTTGAGACTGGTTTCCAATCTCAGCTTTATAACCTTCAACCCTGCTCTACCAACTGAGCTAGCAGTGCAAGTTTCAATACTGCTTTACACTATTTCTGTAAATCTGTCCCTAAATTTTACCTTTTCAAACTTGCCATACAGGTCATGAAGTTTGGGGTCGATCTCTTCCCACTGGGATATCGCAAGCACCTGTATAATCTGGGCCATCTGCATCAGGTTATGCCGGGCAATATGGCTGAAAATATACAGGTAACATCTTCCATTAGTCTGAAATTCATTAATAATATTTTTTCATAGTTTTGAAGTAAAATGTCTTTTTTCCTGGCTCTTAAATTCTTGGTTTTCTATTGTATACAGTTACTACATACAGTTCAATCATGTTTTTCAATACGCAGATCGGTTGAATTAAAAATCCACAAGATATCATACTTCACGAACAGAATTAAACCTTTAGTCAAGAAACACCCTGTCCCATATTGGATAACTAAATTGGGATAAAACCATTAAACCATCGGTCAATGCCGAAGATTATAAAACAGATAGAAGACAAGTCTCAAATATCAAGCATCTGAATAGCTGTAATGGAGACTTGTCAATTACGATTTGACATTTTCATCAAAGTTTATTTTAATGCCATCTACTTTCATGCTGAAATGAAGTCCAGAACAAAACACTTTAAGTTTGATTAATCTAAACAATTACAAATTACTGTTACACAGTTTCTAGCTTCTTGTATTGCTCTCTAGGTCAATTAACTTATTTGATTGACTACTCTCGCTTACCTTGCTACCTTACATCTCTTACATCAAACTAAGAGGCATGCACCTTCTTTTATAAGTATATATGAAGCGCTAACCAGCAGTGGTATTATACAGTTGCAGCACTCACCTGATTGGCACGTCAGTAGTGATGCCGTATGGCTCTGGGTCACAAATTGCTGGACAGATGAACAAGGCAAACACGAGGTCTGCACAAACAGCTCGTACCTCTCCCATCTCCACCTTACCACTCTTAGCCAAAGTCTGGTACACCTGAACACCAATGATATCTACAGTTACTACTTACAATTTAAAATAAATCAACAACATCATGTGAATGATTTCTATTCCTAATCCTTACAGAATTTTCATTGACACTTAACTTACATTCCATGGAAATCTCATTTTACCATCAATCCAATGGAATAATTTTTATTTTTGCATTTCATCACAGAAAACTGCCGCAGTGTATCATTTTGACCCTAGGGACTAATCATTACAACATTAATTTGACTAGCTGTACATACTGAGTCACAGTGAGTGGATGATTAAATAAAGGAATTTATTAATGCTCACACATATTCAGGATGCAAAAATACATATTCACAAAAACTGTCAGCAGTGATTTCAATTGATGCAGATTCTTGCATTTTGATGCAAGCTAATTTGAATTTTTCCACGTTTGACCACACCTAATTCTGAGCTTGTGGTCATTTTGATGCAGGAAAATTTAAGAAAAGTGGTCATATTTTTAGGAATATACAGTTCAACCTGCCTTAGCAGCCACCTGCCAATAGCAACCACCTGCCTTAGCCAGTTTGAATTTGTTCTAAACTGACATTTTGTTCTAAGTTTTACCTGTCTTTAACAGCCACCTGTGTTAAGCAGCCACTTTTTGTCACTCCCTTGGGTGGCTGCTTAAGAGAGGTTTGACTGTAGATAGATATTGTGGCTTTTGCATTTTAAATAGAAAATAAATGTTTATTTGAACCATATAGATAAGTTAAAATGAAGTTAAAGCAATTTTATAAGTAGTAAAGTTCACTGAAAACAAGATATGACCCCTGGCCATCAGATTATGATCCCTTGAAAATTCCAAACAGGGGTCATTTGACCCCTGGTTTTTAAAAGCTATTGAAATCCCTGTGTCAGGTTCACACTACATTTTCTTTAAAATTAATAAACTTTAAGAAATTATACAAAGTTTTTAAATATTAAATGTGAATACATCTACATATGAGATATGCAAAGATAGAGCCTTGAAAATTCTTCAGTTCATGTAATAAAATGGCAGTTCTGACTTGCAGCCCTGGAAACAGCATAGACACAGACTTGAGATTAATCTTCTCCACAATTAAATGACAAATCTTATTTGCAGTTCTGGATACAGAGTTCTGAGAGCAATGTTCTTCAATGTGAAATGGCAGCCCTGATCTGATAGGTCTAAAATGTAATTACCTGTGAAACAATTCCTCCTAAACTTGGTGGAAAGCAATGCATATTGTTTTTAATAGAGTTGATAAATCTGCTGGCCATCAGCACCAACTTATCTACAATCGTACACCTATATTTGGCAAGCTTTTCTTTGTAAGGGTCAGTGCCTGGTTCCCCAAATCTCTTCAGCCTTTCCTGTGGTGGGAACCGGACCAAAGCCTTGCCAGGGTCTATATCGTAGAACCACTCGTCCTCCATGAGGAGTCTCATCACCGGGTCGTGTAATGCCGCTGTCAGGAACAGCTTAGCTGAGAACACCACATCAAACAACTGTTTAAATGCTATACTAAATGCATTAGAACCCCGTCTGAGCATTGTGCGAGGGTTTTCACATGGTGCTAACTGAAGATCCAGTAAACTCTTCAATACATGCAGCATGCTCGTCTCATCTTCCTGTAGAACACAATTCCCAAACACAGAATGCATCAGGACTTTCACTGTCTCTTGAACGTTCGGAACATTATTCCTATCTGCAGCGTCTAGAGTCTGACCTAACAAGGTAGGGTTCTCTACAAGAAATTTCAGCAGCTCCCCGTATTTGGAGTCATGGTAACTAAGATGTTTGTAGCCATCCACAAAGTTCATGGATTCCAGCTGGTTGGTCTGCGTGCAGCACTGAGCCGGTGTGACAGTCTGAGAGGACCGGATCAGAAGGTCAAGGACGTCTTTCTGCTGTCTGCTGATCCATGACTGATGGTACAACTGCTCAGCCGAAGTCTTCACCTGTAACAGTTCAAACATATCCAACATACTTCATGAATAACAGTAATGCTTTGCTTACAGTAATGCTTTGCTTACAGGCCATCCTGAATGAAATCAAACATGGCTAACTCATCATCATGTTGGCAACCAATTAAATAGTTTTTGAAACAAAACATGCATAAATTAACTATTAAGTTGGTTATTTAAGTGTGTGTCTGCGTGTATATGTTTTTCTCTAGTTTGCTTGTTTGTATGTTCTTTTGATGAGTACATGTATATATGTGTTCATCTGCCATTGAGACAAAAAACTGTATTGTTTATGCCGAATAAAATCTTGAACTTGGTTTGATAAGCTGGCAATTGATTTAGTGCAGTAATGCTCATAGTTGCTCCTAAGTGACAAGGTCTTGATTATACTGTGTATGAAAATACCATATTTT
This sequence comes from Corbicula japonica, assembly GCA_038501625.1. NCBI lineage: Eukaryota > Metazoa > Mollusca > Bivalvia > Venerida > Cyrenidae > Corbicula > Corbicula japonica. The sequence continues at coordinate 6,460,203 of JAZAYU010000024.1, forward strand.
TTACCAGTACTTAAATATATACTATTAATGGTATCAGACACAATCTGGCTTATTAAGTCTAATTCTACATGACCGCATCTTTGTTTAAAGCACAAGTTCAATGCTAATAATAGTATGTTAATAAGGAATATACCCAAATGTAATTTTCAATTTCCAAATTCATCCTTTCTCTTGTTCTCAACAGTAATGTTTTATTATTTTTGAATTTTTATGTCTATACATAGTACATGAATGATAATTATACACTTTAAGAAATTGAAAATGCATAAGTAAAATTAAGTAAGAATCATAAGCCTGTTTACAGAGGAAATGAAATAAGAAAATAAATCCTGAAAGGTAACTAAATAACTGCAAGCAATTCAGACTGTATACCTGTTCATATAACTGTTGCAGTTGTTCTCTCTCGGAGGAGACAAACAGCCGCTCCAGTCTCAGGTGCTTGGACAACTCGGCTAGATCCAGACCCAATGACATCTTCCTATCAAACTGCAGCTTTCTTCACACCTAAAGCTTCTGTCACACCTCAAGCTTCCTTCACACCTGCAGATCTGTTCACAACCACAGCTTATTTTACTTGACTGAAATTGCCAAAAACATATCATCATTATAGTAAAACACAAGACTTGAGTGCTCATAACAGCTTATATTTTGGGTTCAGCAGATTTTGTGCAGGTTTTGTATAAATAACCAAATGCAGAACTTTAACCCTTAAACCGTTTCCAGTATAGATACACCTTTATTGCTAGGGCGAACAGTTTAGATCCAGATCAGCTGGCACATCTGTGCCATCTGATCAGGATCTAAACTGTTCGCTTTTTGATTCATTAGGCTATTTCTGACCAAAATGTGACCAGTGCAGATCCTGATCAGATGGCACGAATGTGCCGGCTGATCTGGATCTACACTGGTCGCACATGCGTAAAATAGCGTATATATACAGGAATGGGTTATGACATACATATGGGGTTTATCCCATGTGTAGATCCATATCGACCGACACATCCATATCCATGCCAAATGATTAGGATCTACACTGTTAGCTTCTTGGTCAGAAATAACCTAAGGAATCAAATGTGAACAGTGTAGATCCTGATGAAATGGATGTGCTGACTGATCCGGATCTACACTGTTCTCCATATTCCATAATATTATGCTATCACGAAGTGATGTGCAAGTTTCATTAAATGCTATAATTAAGTGATGTGCAAGTTTTATTAGAGCTTTGCTGTGAAATGGGTCTGTGGCTGAAAAAAGACTAAAATCTCACATGTTTACACTCATGATCTGCACAATCAATGAATTCACTCGACACTACAGAGCTTGTCATTGTTTTGATACCATCTTTAATATATAACTTGCATACAAAGAACATTTTAAATGTAAATAAGTCATGCTCATACATAACAATGTGTAAAATGTAAATTTTTAATCTAAAGACAAACTATTTAACAAGACATAATGAGACATCATATAATTATATTTAAATTATTGTTTTATATTAAACCTTTATTTCTATGTATAAATATTTTAGGTTCGTGGGGCCAGTGTAGATCAAGATCAACTGGCAGATCAGTGCTTTTTGATCAGGATTGCACTGTTTGCCTTTTGGTAAAAAATAACCTTATAAATCAAAAGACAATTTACAGAATCCTAGCTGGTCCTGTTAACTATCCTGGTTCAGACAAAAGAAAGGTAACTTAACAGTTATCAGAATGCTGGACTGTATGTCCATGAAGTATGGTTCTGATACTACAGTATAAAAAGTTTCTAAACCTCTTTTAAATTTTGTTGTTGTTGTTTTTTATGACCATAGACTACTATTTAGGATTGTTCGTTTTTGGTTAATTAAAATATCACAGGTCTTGTGATGATTCATCACTGATGCATAACTCATGCCTCTATCAATAGAAGTTGACCATAAAAAAGACTGCTTATTGGAAGAAAATCTGGTGCAGAGTAAGCCCTGTATTGAATGAAGTGGACTCAATTTTAGGCAAATGAAAAACCAATAAAAAACAAAAAAACACAACATGCAAATTGCTAAACATTTTAACAGGAATAATTTTAACACTGTATTACTATTAAATCAAAGACTACAATATTGTTGATCAGTTGTAATGAGTTGAGTACAGTATTGTCTGGGGGAGTTTTATTTCAATCAAATCATCATACATTTATTACTGTGTTGAGGCATGTTTGAAGATTTTCCTTATAATATATTCAATTCAAGGAAATAAACTGAATGGTGTGATGAAGTGAAGAACAATGCTTTCCCCAATTTGTTAGTTGAGAAATTAATGCATCTCAATGCCCTTATGACACAATTGCTTAGGAAAAGTCCTCTTACCAATCAAAAAGGTATTTGCCCTGCCCATATTTGGTACACCACTACCCTTTTTTACAGCACCATGCCATTTTTTTAAAATCCAGAATACATCAATCAGGTTACATGACAGTACAGTAGTAACAGTACACTGGTCATAGAACATAACTAAAATATCTGGAGATGCAGTGTATGAAAATGTAAAATCTGGTTTTGAATCAACCAGAAGCCGGTAAAATAAACAGGCTATTTGAACATTCTCATCGGCTACTTTTCCAACAAATAAAAAATAAATTACATAAATGTTATCAAGTTGGTCTTTTTGGTGTTTACTTTCATCATATGTTAGGCAATAGAAAATTAATTCCTAGATTCTCATCCCCACGGGCCCCTCGAAAATCACACCGCCCGAACATTTTTTATTTTGAAAAAAGAAACAAGAACAATAAAATTTACATCATGAGTATGAATATGTAGAATAGAAAAAAAGCAGTATGAAACATTCAAGTGCGAACTAACAATTGGTACTCATAGTCCGCTAGATGCTTATTTTCTCTTTGCACTACTCAAGCGTCGTTAGAAAACTGTGAGAATGATAAATAAAAAAACCCATCTGCCCCATTTTTCCCTGAAATTGGATGAGAATCCAGAAATTAATTTTCTATTGCCTTAGATACAATAGTGCATTTGCTCAATCTATACCTGTACCCTCAGCTCTGGTGAAGAAAATTTGTTCCAGTGAAAACCCTAGTTGCTTTTTTTAAATGCAAAAAGCACATTTCACCCCCTTAGTGCAACAACAGTATATCTCCTTCCTATTTAAATGGTACTATCACCATTATTGCACTAAGGTGACGATGTATGGCTATTGCATTAGCTCTATGAGTGATGTCATTAGCCTTGTTCCTCCCGGGAGAATAATAACATGTAACACCAGGGCTTTCAATAGGTGAAGATTTATGCATTTAGAACAAAGCAAATTTGTATTATCCAACTCCTGACCCCAACTGATTTTCGAGCACGGGGTCATTTTGATGCAGGAGAATTTGGAAAGTGCAGTTAAACTTTGCAATAATAAAGATTAATTATCTTTAAATATGAAGAATATACTTGTTTGACCCTTCAAAATAAAGGAAAATGAAGTTAAAGCAGTTTTATAAGAGGAAAATTTCACTAAATTCAAGATATAGCTGGCGACGATCATTTTTGACCCTTTGAAAATTCAAAAGGGTCAAAAGCTATTGAAATCCCTAAACACAGATATTGCCAGTGGATGTGTGCAGCTGTGCGCGTATTGATGGAGTGTGAAAAATGTACACATTAGAAGCTTGATTGTTTGTTTTCTGGCTAGAATGCAGTTTACCAGTAAGGATGTTTACACAGATCTTGTGTAATCATTATGTGGCAGATTTGGGTTGGAAAGATTAGCCTCGACCAGGACTCGAACCTCAGACTATGGCTTACCGTGCTGTCGCTCTACCAATTGTGCTACCGAGGCCGCTGGTATGAAATTTTTTTTTATGTACAGGGCACGACAAATCCTGAAATTACTTGGTAGCCCACTGGGCTACCAGGATTTTTGCTTGGTAGCCCGGACTTTTTGGTTGCGTATTTATTACCTTAGATATATACACATTACAACAATGATGGGATGGTTTGGATTACTATTCAATATTAAAACACCTCTCAGATTATTTACTTTTATTTATTTACTTTATTACAATACATAAATCCCAGGTCATCCTCTGCACCACTTCCAGGATCATGTTTCACCCTGGGATATGAAGTAAGCCAGCTGACTTGAAATGTTCGAACCCGTTGATTCTTGTTACATTCTTTGTCAGAGAGTCTGAGATGTTTATGCGTTGATGTGATTTTATCATCTAGTTTTCTCTTCACTGATTTGGGAGTCGACTGCTGGCTGTGATTTGATGATAAAACCGTCAAAGGCTCAATCTCTTTCCTAAAATGAAAAAAATTTCATTATATCTCTACTCTTTTATTAACCCTTTATTAATCAAGTTTCTAAATAAAAGTTTCTAGCATGATCATATCAAATATTTAAATTCATTGCTGTCTTTGGATAAAAAAAGGAAATAAATACATAATATTTGAATTTAAGAGTTTATCACTCTGTCTGCCCCTGAAACTCCTTAAACAACAAACATTAGATTTTTAATTTATCTACCTATTTTGATATCTTTAATAAAACATCATGCTTGAAAATTATCTAATTTAAATCAATATGATTAAAATATAATTAGAAACAGAAACTCAACTGGCCTATGAAAAATACTTCTTTAAAATTTATTTTTTTATGATATTTTATGTAAAAATCCCAAGACCGGTATTTGGCAAGAAAATTTAACAATTTAGCTTGCCTTCTGATGACAAAACGATCCACTTTCCATTAACAAAATACTAATCCAACTAAAATAACATTTATAACACGGTTTCTTTATGATAAAAGAACAGTTCTATTATGAAACGTTTTGTTAAAGTTTTTATTTTCTCACCGACCATTGCTTTTCTCACCTACGTAATAATTAACCCAATCATCCTCAATCAACTGACATACTTACCAATTACACCTTTGATCTGTCGTAAATTAGGTAGCCAAAACTGCGAAAGTTGCAATCAACAGGTTGTTTAACTGACAGAGTGATGATCTAATCAAAACACATTAAAGTACCGCATAATCTCGCTTTATCCTCGCGCTCGGTTAAATACATAGATAGCATACAACAGATCGTGCGAGACTGACAGCGAGAGGTCAAAGGTGACGAAATCGATAATTACCCGCGCGTGTTGTTTTACAGTGGAGTGTCATAACGTTTCCTGTTTAATGGAATTGATGATGTGCCGGGCAACAAATATGGGAATTTTAAGGTGGCCCGGCGGGCACTCGCTGGAATTTTTTGGTAGTCCGCAGGGTCGAATGCGGTAGCCCGCGGGAACCGGGCAATGGATTTGTCGTGCCCTGTATGCATTTCCTTCCCACTTAAATGAGACATTTCCAACTCACTTGGAAATGCAGCAAGTTTCTGCCTAAGTTCGAGTCGAATACCCCAGCCAAACATGCTTCACCCGAAAGAGCTCTTAAGGTAATCGCCCTGCCGACAACGCCAATGTGGTAGATTTGGGTTGGAAAGAGTAGCCTCGACCAGGGCTTGACCTCAGACCTCAGGCTTACCATGCTGTCGCTCTACCAATTGAGCTACCGAGGCCGCTGTACGGAATCTACTACATTTTATTATCATAATTTATTGCAAGCTGGGTAGTGGGGACAGCAGGTCTCATTAAACACTATTTTCTGAACTAACTGTTCAACTAGTAAATGAATAAAAAGCCATCAGGGTAATGGGGTGACAACAACACTAATCATTATATATGCAGTTGAATTAGAGGAATAGTTGATCAAGACTGATGATATTAAAAGATGAAACCCTGCCTCAAGATGTCTTTCTTTTGTGTTTCGAAAAGCTAATATTGTTAAGGGCTCCAAGAGGGGGGTCTGCACATCCCACTTCTACACGTTCCACCTAGTTGAAAACATAACTCATTCCTTGTAATCACAAATAAAAGGGATAATGACAGTGTTGTACCTTGGTGTTGACTGGTGACCTCAAATTAAGGGTTTATTTGGGGTAAAATCTACTTTAGCGGACCCCAGATATTCAAAACACAGAAACCCAGAGGCGTTTGAGCAAGAAAAGCGGGGGTGTGGGGGTGGTAGTCCCCATTTAAACTCATTATAATTGAAATGTGTTTGACACACAACTAGGACAGCAACAATTTTTTTCATAATCGATACTCTTTAGTGTTAGGTCCGCTAAACTAGATGTGTTCCGTTTATTTGTTTACACGACGAGGAGAGTGTGCTGAAAGATGGTGCACGAGTCGTCCAGATAGGAGTCTTGCAATTTCTGACAGGTTGTATGAACTTTATGGCCAAAACAAAAACACACTATTGACAGGAATCACACGCCAAAGGGTCCTCGAGTAAATTTATCGGTTATCAGATCGTGCCTGTCACTGAGTCAGCCAGACTTTTGCCCAGTGTCATTTAACAAATTATTTATCAACAGAAAACTTATGCATTATGGCACATTGCCATTTAAAAAGCCGGTTTTCTAACAAATAATTTCACTAAGAAACTTCGACATACCTGCTGTGAGAGGTCTTTACAGTTTTAAAATGTTGCAAATTTGTTTCTCCACCTCCATATTTACATTCTATTACGCATGCGCTACGCGGACAAGCTGTGCGAATCTGCGGGTCGTGATAACAAGAAAATAAAAGTTTACGTACCGATTCGTAAACACAGTTAGTCTTCAGCGCAGAATCAATTCTCCGTGAAAGTATTTCGTCGAGTGAGAAGTTAATGGAAAGCAACAATCATAAGCCTTATAAACTACAAAAACGTCAAATCATGAATCAAAAAACACAAAATTATAAAAATAAAGCGCTGCCTCTTACTCTAGCTTGAGAATCATCATTGATAAATAAAGATAATCAATAAGCTTATGACAGTTACAGTTATTTATCATGGTGTATTTGTGTAAACCATTTGACTACTAGGTGCGATTGTGGTTTTGAAGCTGAAAAACGCCGAAAACCGTTTCTTTGCATGTAAACGATATCAAATAGAAAGATCCGATAAGTTTCTTGCTACTAGACTTTCAACCCTTTTCTACGTACATCTACATCAGTACGTTAAACTGTCACAAGTTTGACATTTCTTTAACGGTGCGCAAGAGAAAAAGACAAAGAGAAAGAAAAATAGAATAGTCAGAATAAAGACTCGGACTGTGGTAATACGAACAAGTTACAAAAAAGAGATAACAGTAGATAGTTGTGCACAGTTACTTTACGGCCATCTAGGCAAGACCAATCCAGCTTCCGTGGATGTGCCCGGGTTCGAGACCCTGCTGGCATAGCTCGAGCCCGTCATTTGGTGGTACTTCGTAACTTTGCATGAAAGTCCCCATTAGAAGGTTAGGGTTGACAGCTCATTCTTGAAGGATGCCAAAGAATGAGCCTCAGCAACGGATGCTGGCAGGTTGTTCCAAAGCGGGATACAGCGGGGAAAGAAGCTGTACTTCATGACGTCAGTAGATGGTGAATATGGCAGGATACGGATACTGTGTAGCGAGCTTAGTCTGGCTTTAGTTGGTGTTAAGTAAGGGCCAGAGTCTATCTCTACGAGGTGGTTGACAATTTTGTATAGCATGGTGAGTTGGAGCTTTTGGCGACGAACTTCAAGAGATTCTCAATTCAAATCATGTAACATATCTGTGACGCTGCTGGTGTTATGGTATCTGTTAGTGGTAAAGCGTGCTGCTCTTCGCTGTACCATTTCCACTTGGTGTACAAGGTTTTTGTGATGGGGGTTCCAAACTGTGCAGCAGTATTCTAAATTTGGTCGAACAAGAGATATGTAGGCGTTGATTTTAGTCTTCTTGCTTGTGTTTCTCAAATTGCGTTTTAGAAAGCCTAGCATGTTGTTTGCTTTTTTGGTTATTTTGTCTATGTGTTGTTTCCATCCAAGGTCTGATTGTAAGTCCACACCTGAGTATTTTGATGTTTGCTCTTCAGCCAGAGTTACACCTTTCAGGATGTAGTTGGTCCGGAGAGGAGATTTCGCCCTGGTTACCCGCAACACGCTGCATTTCTGAGGGTGGAAGTCCATGCCCCACAAGTGTTCCCACCTAGCATGTGAGTCCAGGTCTTCCTGTAGCAGCTGTTGATCACGAACGGACTTGATCTGCCTATATAGGATGCTGTCATCTGCCAATAGCCGGGTCTTGGAGAGTAGTCCCTCTGGGAGGTCATTTATGAATATCAGGAATAAGACAATTCCCAATATTGAACCTTGGGGGACGCCGCTCACAACTGGGGCTTCATCCGATGACTGACCCTGGACGAGCACTCTCTGGGTGCGACCATTCAGGAATGAGGAGATCCACTGGAGTGTCATGCCGCGGATACCGTAATGGTGGGCCTTCTTGAGAAGTCTTTGATATGGTACACGATTAAAGGCCTTGCTGAAATCCAGTATGATCGTGTCTGTCTGGATCCTCTTGTCAAGTGATTCCGCAAGTTTATGCACGAGGGTGAGGAGTTGAGTTTCACAGCTCCTTCTTGCTCTTAAACCATGTTGGCAGTCATGAAGGATGTTTTTTCTTTCCAGATGTTTCATGGTTTGACTGACAATGACATGTTCAAGGAGTTTGCAGCATAGGCTTGTGAGGGAGACCGGCCGGTTGTTTGCGGGATCCTGTCTTGAGCCTTTCTTGTAGATGGCCGTGACGTTGGCATGGGTCCAGTCGTCCGGTACCTTACCTTCCTTCATGGAGGTTTGGAAGATCACACAAACTTTTATTATTTGGTAATGGTCACAACATACGAAAAGAATGGATTGATTTTTTTAGAAGTACAAAAATATATCAAAAGAAAAAGGGCGTTTTATATAATGGTCAAAATATTTTCACCTGACCGAAGCAAGGGTCAGTGCGCTAGTATGTAGGTATGACGGTACATATGTTTTTCTATGTTGTTGTTTTTCTCTAATTCTCTAATTATAATTGTTGAAGCTCAAATATTTGTATTGTTATCATCTTATTATTAACTAATTTGTATTTATATTTATCTCTGTTGATAATTACTTCTCGCCTGGTATTGCATAATAGGTTCAAGATGGGAAAGACCGTCCGCTGATGTTGGTATAACTCGTGGCCTGTATTTTGTACGCTATTTAATGCAATTTTATGTTTAAACTAAACTAAACTATTGGAAATAATTTAGTTGTGTAAAAGGTAAACATCTTTTTATTTACGCCAGTCTACATAGACTTTTCTCAGCCCCAAATTCAGTATCCATTTGAAATTTGGTTAAATAACAAACATTAGCACACTGGACAAAGCATTCGCGCCTAAGTCGCGATTATCGCGCCTAAGACGTATTGTTTCGCGAATAAGACGTTTTTATAATTGCGGAGAACTTGGAGAATGTGTGTCGCCAAAGTAAGTTTACACTTATACTTCTTCAGATGATGATACAATGGCAAAGCACTTAGAAAATTACCCCATCACCATTGTAGTTTGTGTAAGTATTACTTGAGAGAAAATGCACAAACTTTGTCGATTTGTTGGAGAATCTCCAAAAGTTTAACTTGGTAGGTGCAAATTCCGAAAAACAGATTTTGTACAGTACAACCAAGTATATGCCCATTCCTACCAGAAAAAGTCTATAGAAGGAAGTTATAATTTGACAAATAATACAATATTTAAAAGATTCATACACATTCTGTGAATTTATCGGAGAAGAAGTGAACTGAACGCGTATATATTCTTTTCGTCTGAATGTATCTGAGACGTTTTCCTTATTGTTTCATGTTAAATGTTTAGTAATGCAGAGAAGCATGTTGCTTTCAACAATTTTAAAAGTCCCAGACGAATAACAGCAATATTAGTAGTTACCGATGTCAGTTGAGGAGAGTAAAATTGATATATCATAAAACTCTTATAAGTGAAGTGAAAGCGGACTTAAATGATATTTTTGATGCTCTTAACATCGTGTCGGACCGTTAAAGCAACAGATGGTTTTACGGATTGTAAAGTAGCAGGAACTTATTTGCCGTCTTCGATATTGATCTTAAGTCTGTTAATATCTATATATCTTTCTATCCCATCCCATCGTCGATCGATTAGGCTGCACGACAACTATAGTGGGCAGGGATTGTATTTGTGAAAAATGAATGCGTTAAATAGTCTGCAGTGGTGTGGGTTTGTCTGTAACATAGGGGATGCATATGCCTGGTCATTCTATTGGGTCTCTCTAAGAAATGGTGGTAAGGTAACTGAAACTAAATTGTGTATTACTTTGTAAAACATTATCAGCGGTTGTCCGTACGTCTTTGCTCTAACGTCGTCCATCCCAGTTCACGCTGCATGCGGGTGACACTGCTGTAACTAGAAAAGTCACCATTGACCCACCTTGTACCTCTTTTTTGTACCTTTTCTAACTTTTGTAAATTTTTGTTAGTATTGGTAGTATGGGAACTCCCAACTGATAATGCATATTACAATTGTGGTCTTACTAGTGTTTTATAAGCTGTCTCACGAATGTTTAGGTTTTTAGTTTTGATATTTTTTCGAATGAATCCAAGCGTTTTGTTTGCGTTCATCATATCCTCTTTCAAAAGACTTCAGTACCGCTTAGTGAATACTTCTGAAGGTGCTTAGGAAGTGGTCAATGTACTGTCATCGATAATAATGAAAACTATAAAAAAATCATCTAACTGCAAAATGCAGTTCAATAAAACTTTGCAAAAAGTAATTGTAATTTATATATCTTTATTTTACATACGTTACGAAACGTTAACAACAATTAACACAAAACATTAATTGAAATGCCCACGTGAGTAATGACACCAACATGTAAGGTCCTTTTGTTAGCCCTTTTGTCTAACAAATGTATACATTATGAGATATTTTTGAAAATTGTGTTTGACCTTCGATTTCCTAGTCGCGTAAATAGAATCCAAACAATAAAAAAATGATTTCTCTCTTCATAATTGAAAATTCTTTTAACGGACCTTACACATTGTTTACAAACCGGTTTGGAAACATTTCCCTTAAACAATTCAGTGTAAATTTATCAAAAATGTGGCTTTGAAAGTACAAAAGTGAAAAACTGCATAAAATAAGAAAAAAACAGAGTATGGACTAATGCTTTAAAAACAAGACGTTGGTTTCTTACTAAGATACTTGCATATTACTAGCACTTAAAGCAAAGCAATTCAAGCTACACCGATTTTAATCTTTAACAAATCAATTTTCAATTACCATGTAATCCAAATCATGGTTGTCATTATCTATTGTTTATTCTGAATTGATATTTAAAAAAACTGAAAGGTCAGCACCGAGGACGCAATGAAAAGAGTCAGACAAAACCTGTCCGAAACACGGAATTCGGGTTAAAATTTACTACATAATACACATTTGTGCAATGAAAGAAAATGAAAGCTATTCAAATGAAGACTGATTTTGATGTAAATTTTGTGCATTTTAACAGAGTTTTACAGTTGCAAGTATCTCTATTCCAAAGTAAATAAATCGTTGTATATATACCTATATTATAACTTGCACTTAATTAAAAAAAATATGGTCCCCGAATATTTATTAAGGTTGTTTTTGACGTTATACACTGCATACGGTCTCCATGAGCATTTGTAGAAACTTAAAAATTAAAACGCTCAAATTTTTCATAACAATTGTCCTATTTAAAAAATCATTACAATTTTTAAAAAATTATTTGTAAATTTCTTTACAGTAAGATGTACTCTTATTTTTAATATTGCTTTACCCTAAAAGTGAATCAAACAAAATTTACGTATATCAATAAATTACAAACATACATTTTGCCAATCATATTGATCAATTTCTTTACTAAAACAGTCGTTGTTCTTAGATTATGATCTTATATTACATCCTCGGCACGGCAATGAAGCCTCTTTGGTCGGAGTGTCAAGTTGATATTGAAATCTCCCTTTCGAGGGTCACACGAGGTTAACCCCTCCTCTGATTGGATGAATGTCCAGCGTTGTAGAAGTGAGGCGGTGTATAGGAACATTCTTGATCGTGCAAATTGCTCTCCAATACACTGTCGTCTGCCCAATCCGAACGGTATCCAGCTGTTGATAAACATGTTTTATTTACATTAAAAATATTTAAGTTATACAAGAGATGCGCGTTTTCTTGTAATGACTAACCTTTCCAACACCCACCATCAGAACAAAACAAAACACACAACAAAAACATTATAGTGCGTTAGTGTCGTGCTCATCGACCTTCAAATGACCCAACTGATAACAGCACTGACTTAATGTACTGGGGGACTTTGTACAGCCGCCACACGGCACAAATCACGCTATTGCATTATTGAAAATATAGATGAAAATGGAACTCTGAAAGCCACAAACGAAAGTAAATATATAGATCAAATATGAACACGTGTGACTTAAAAGCTCCATCTGCTACTGGGCCGGGAGGGGGCGTTGCGGGGTCTGGGCGGGAGGGGGCGTTGCGGGGTCTTGGCGAGAGGGGGCGTGGTGGGGTAAGGTGTTGGCATGTTTTTGCACGCAAGAAGTGATTTGCTAAAGTTGTTCAACCAGTGCCACTCTAATGCGGGGCTAGGCGGCATGAACAGTAATTTTCACTTTCATTACTGCTAATGAACAGGCTCAATCAAACCGAGCCTGAAATATTTTGATATTTTCATGTTTGGTGGCTTTCAAAGTTATATGGAATATAGAACGAGCGTAAGGTTAGAATGTTTTACAATATATACTTAGCAAGAAACAAATCTTCTTAACCGCATATAAGGACTATAGAGAAAATATCAGACAGGTCATTGATTAAATACCAACTTCGTACAATTTTGCTGTAATTGTAAATTAAAGAGAGAAAAAAAAATGTTTTGATGGCTTTTAACTGGAATAACGCCACAAATAGTAAGAGTTTCCATTTCAAAATATAACTTCCTTAAAACAGGACGTAACGTGTTCGGTCTCGAATGTGTTGTCTTGTTTCAAAAATAATAATTCTGAAGTCAACAGCTTCTATACTAAATAATGTTTTGTAACCTAAAGTGACATCGATTTTTTCTTACATATCTGTTTGAGTTCAGTGAAACCAACAATTTTGCTTTCGGGAAACTGGACTTACCTTTTTCTGAGTGGATGGTCTCTTGGTAGAAGTTGTCCGGATTCGTCAAGAAACCTCTCCGGCCGGAAACTCCATGGATCACCCCAGGTCTTCTCACTGTGGTGTATGTACCAAATATTTATCAGTACCTGAAAGGTCAATTTTGATTTAACTCTTATTGAAGGAACTTTATGTTTAAGATAACGTATACGTCTTAGTAATTTTCTTTTTTTGACGTTATGATAGCTTTCATTACGCTTGATCAAACTAATTCAAACGGTTAACTATGGAGGTATCTGAACACAAATGCATTACATGTTCATAATAAATAGCTTGGTAGCCTTGGTAACGGTGTCCAGAGGAATTGTCCATCTTCCGATCATGTTAATATGACTCTTATGATCAGAAGAAACAAGAGCCATGTTACACATGGTCAATCCCCCCGCCGGAAAAAGTTACCTGAAATACCTGGAGAGGAAATCCTTTTAAGTTTTGGATTTAAGCTACGGACAAAATTTATCAAGTAAATCTGATAAAGGGGAATAACTTAAAAAAGGGTGAAGGTAGAGTTATTGGATTTGCACACTGCACTATCTACTAATGTGCTCTGTCAGTATAAAAATTTGAATAAAACCCCTCAAGTAATTTTTGAGTAATGCTCCGGACAAAATTTATCAAGTAATTCTGATAAAGTGGAATAACTCTAAAAATAGGCATTTTAGAGTTATTGTTCTTGCACACTGCACTACCTACCAATGTGCTCTGTCAGTGTATGAAGTTTGAATAAAATCCCTCAAGTAGTTTTGGAGTTATGCTCCGGACAAAATTTATCAAGTAAATACGATAAAGAGGAATGACTCTTAAAAAAGGCAGGGTAGAGTTATTGTTCTTGCACACTGCACTACCTACCAATGTGCTCTGTCAGAGTATGAAGTTTGAAAAAAATCCCTCAAGTAGTTTTGGAGTTATGCCCCGGACAAAATTTATCGAGTAAATATGATAAAGAGGAATAACTCTAAAAATAAGCAAGGAAGAGTTATTTTCTTGCACTCTGCACTACCTACCAATGTGCTCTGTCAGTGTATGAAGTTTGAATAAAATCCCTCAAGTAGTTTTGGAGTTATGCTCCGGACAAAATTTATCAAGTAAATATGATAAAGGGGAATAACTCTAAGAATAGGCAAGGTAGAGTTATTGTTCTTGCACAATGCACTACCTACAAATGTGCTCTGTCAGTGTATGAAGTTTTAATAAAATCCCTCCAGTAGTTTTGGACTTATGCTCCGGACAAAATTTATCAAGTAAATATGATAAAGGGGAATAACTCTAAAAGTAGGCAAGGTAGAGTTATTGTTCTTGCACACTGCACTACCTACCAATGTGCTCTGTCGGTGTATGAAGTTTGAATGAAATCCCTCCAGTAGTTTTGGACTTATGCTCCGGACAAAATTGTTTCGGACAGACGCACGGGCCCACGGACGAAGGGCATTTCTAATATCCCCCTCGCCTTTGGAGGGGGGGGGGGATAATAACAGAAATGAATCGAAGTACGGAGTTTAAGGTCATACGGCAATAAAAGACTGTTCTTGTGATTTTGTGACTGGAACTATGACTGATAAGGGTCAATATCCGCCAGAAATTAACAGGTTCAAATAAAATGTTATATATTTCCCTTAGTGTACTTTTCTTTTTTAACTAACCGTGCTATTGGCCGGAAGATCGTATCCTTCAAACTCTAGGTGGGATTTGCTAGTGTGGGCTCCTCCAAATGGAGCCGTTGGGAGAAGTCTTAGCGTCTCCATAATAATGGCTTCTATTATCGGACACTTTGCTCTGTCTTCTAGTGTCGGTGGACGCGTGTCGCCAGTCATGCGACTGATTTCTTCACGCGCCATTTTCTGATATCTGGGGTTGTGAGTAAGGCAGAAAAACACGTTGCACAGCGTTGAATACGTCGTGAGTATACCTGTAAAAAGTTTGACACAATTAAAATGAAATAGTTACAGTTATTTTTTAAAGATAAAATAACAAATGTTTGTTGCGAAACTCCAGTTGTAGACTGTTTATAAGACAACTGATGTGAGCTTATGTTGACGACCGAAGATGATGCAATTATGTTCTGCACAGTAGAAAATTAAATTATAGTCGAGTGTTACGTGCTAAAAATAAATGTAAAAGTGGACAGTTAACGTCTGTATTAACTATCCGATCAATACTAACGGCTGTGTAAAATATCCATTAAATAAAAACTTACACATCTATACCATAAGTGCAGAGAACAAATCGCTTTGATATTAATTCTAAGTGCACAGAGCCAATTGCTATTGATATTGATTCTGCTGTTGATATTGATTTTAAGAGCACAGAGCCAGTCGATATTGATATTGATTCTGCTATTGATATTAATTCTAAGTGCACAGAGCCAATCGCTGTTTATATTGATTCTGCTATTGATATTGATTCTAAGTGCACAGAGCCAATTGCTATTGATATTAATTCTGCTGTTGATATTGATTTTAAGTGCACAGAGCCAGTCGCTATTGATATTGATTCTGCAATTGATATTGATTCTAAGTGCACAGAGCCAATCGCTGTTTATATTGATTCTGCTATTGATTCTAAGTGCACAGAGCCAATCGCTATTGATATTGATTCTGCTGTTGATATTGCTTCTAAGTGCACAGAGGCAATTGCTATTGCTATTGATTCTGCTGTTGATATTGATTGTAAGGCCACAGAGCCAATCGCTATTGATATTGATTCTGCTGTCGATATTGATTCTAAGTGCACAGAGCCAAACGCTATTGATATTGATTCTGTTATTGATATTGATTCTAAGTGCACAAAGCCAATCGCTAATGATATTGATTCTGCTGTTGATATTGATTCTAAGGGCACAAAGCCAATCGCAATTGATATTGATTCTGCTATTGATATTGATTCGAAGTGCACAGAGCCAATCGCTATTGATATTGATTCTGCTATTGATATTGATTCTAAGGGCCCAGAGCTTTGATACTGATTCTGCTGTTGATATTGATTCCAAGTTCACAGAGCAAATCGCTATTGATATTGATTCTGCTAAAGATATTGATTCTAAGTGCACAGAGCCATTCGCTATTGATATTGATTCTGCTGTTGATATTGATTCTAAGTGCACAGAGCCAATCGCTATTGATATTGATTCTGCTATTGATATTGATTTTAAGTTCACAGAGCCAATCGCTTTTTATATTGATTCTGCTATTGATATTGATTCTAAGTTCACAGAGCCAATCGCTTTTGATATAGATTCTGCTAGACTTGAGACTTTTAAATAATATGCTTATAAGCGCCTTGGCTGGGGAACGGTTGATCCAATGGTCATGATTTCAAAAGATATGAACCATGCAAGTGTGTTTCAGGTCTAATTTGGTTAAAATCCATTCAGTGGTTTCAGAAAGGTTGTTTGAAGCATATTGTTGACAGACAACAGACAAAGACTCTGAGCTAAAATAAATAAGATATATCAAACATGCAGGTATGATGCTACATAAATGAGGTTGATTAACTAACTTGAGTTAAATTAAGTATGGGCAATTTTGTGTATGAAATATGACCTGATGGTATGCAATAAATAACTTCGATATGCGTTTCTAATTGCAACCAAGAACCGTGTCATTCATTCAACATACGCTTATTTGTTAGTTCCATCTTTAAAGTAATATGCGTTTCCGGAACAGACTAGCGAATCATCCCGCTTTTACTGGAATGTACTACCTGCTATAACTAGCTCTATAAGCATCGATCTTATTGTCTGGTCAGTGAGATAGACGTCATTTCCGCTGTTGTATTCTCTCATCTGCTCATTAAGAAGAAAGTCTACGTAGCCCCTAATGATGCCATTTTCTCGAGTTGCCTAATAAAAGAAATCAATATGGCTTATGCAGAACTGAATCAGCTAATGCATATCTGTGGTATACCTATTCGTTTTGATTGTTATATTAGAACTAAAGGTTCTCACCAACCTCACGCTTGCCCAGTAATATAAAAACAAATTCAAGTTGCCTTGGTGTATTAATTCCAACCCACACACCACAAAATGTTGAATACAAAACCACGCAGACATACAAAATATAAAAAAAAGTTAATTGGTTGGTTCTCGACGACCTTACTGAGATATGAGCACCTCTCGTTAATTTAGCACGAATAAAAGAAACTGACTAAGCTTCTACGTTCTTTTTCAATATTTCCATCCAGTCCTGCAAAACTCTGAAACTCTTGCCACCGTCGTGCAACCAAAGAGGTAAACAAACTAATTTACTAAGACAGGTTAATAAGTCAGGTAGGCAGCGTTACTTTCGAAATTACGAAAAAAAGGAAGTCTGAAGGACAACATATCCATCCGCCATAATAGAGAATGTTGAGAAGGTTATTAACTTTAATAATATTTTATTGCATGTTCATCATATAAATGCAGAAAATTACAAATATAGTAAGAAACAAACAGCAAAAGGGTTGAGCTACAAGTTCTGACAACGTTAGTAAACACCGCCTCCCATATAGATGTTAAAAGCGAGCATAATAGGCAAGTTTAAGGTTACTGAGGAAAAGTAAAGTAATGAAAATTGTTTATTTTTGCATGAAATGTTTTCCACATTGGGCCAATTTCATTAAGTGATCTGTTTATATACACCATCCTATGTAAGGCTTGCTGCCCAATGTTGCTCAAACGATTTACTGCCACTAGTGAGCTTGACCTTGAGCCAGAACGGTTGAAACATAGGCTCTGAACATTGTCCCAAAAGGTAAACATTTTACCGAAGTTTCTTGAAATTCCTTCAAAGAGACCGCAACTCTTACAAGCACACACAAGGCTTCAAACGAGAAGATCAAGCGGATAGAGACCCCAACTCTCACCAGAACATACAAGGCTGCAAACTACCAGAAGACCAAACGATTTTTTTCGTTAGATAGGTTTGCAGTTACTTGATTATTCCTTTCTTAAAGTTTATTTATTATAATTTAATTTTTTAATTAAATAATGTTCCAAGGCGGTAATCCCTCGGGTTCTCATTTTTGTATATTGTGTGTGGTGTCTTTTTTTTAAAACTGATAATTATATTAACCATGCTCTCTCTCTCTCTCTCTCTCTCTCTCTCTCTCTCTCTCTCTCTCTCTCTTCTTCTTGACTGTGTGGGGAGGCTGTTTTTTCTGAATGTGGCGATTCCTGATATGCATATTTTTAGCCTTTTCTTAAGTATGATTATCTTATCTGTGATAAACTTTAATAATCTTCATATGTCACACGGCGCTATATTACAAGGACCACAATTTGTTTTTAGTAATCCTTCACATATAATGTTGGTTGACATGGTCTACTAGTATTATTTAAATCATTCATGTTTCTTTTTAACTCAAGCTCATGTGTGTTTTAATATTGCTCAATGCCAAGTATACTATCATTTTATATTGAAATTAATCTATCTATCTAAGAAAAACGTTCAAACAAAATAGCTTTGAAAACTTTAAATTTTACATCGCGAATTTTAAATAAAATAATAAGTGAAAGTCGTCTTGATACTTTGAATTCTTTCTTGCTTCAGTATAATTAATCCTATTTCATCTACTTTTCTAACATGCCAACGTCAAAGAAATTTTAAGTCGAAAAAAGATGTTTATTTCGATAGAAGATAAATATGTTCCTTGTTATGCATACACAAGACCAGAGATTTGAATGGACAAACATGCAAGCAGCAGCCGCATTTTAATAGCTGTCCGTTACTTGATTGATTGTTTCCGTGAAAATTGCAATTATTGCTAGGTTCAGACTTTACTTAAGTGCAAAATCTGATTACCATTGTCATTAACTGTCACGTGATTTTCCTTCAATGAAATGGAAATAAGCTTTGGTGATTTTCTAATTTTCTTGTCAGGTAAGCAAGGCAATGTGTTCTGGGTCATACTATGTGTTGAAAATTCTCAAACATCTTAGGAAATTATGTTCACTTTTAACCTGTGTTCGTCATGAACGTTTACAATCATTAAAATTGCATAATGAAAATTTAAGGTTATTTAAAAAAATGTACATGAATGATAAAATTTGAAAATGGTACATGAAATATTATATTCTGAACTCGAAAAATAAATTGACATCATTTTCAGATCTAACCCCAAAACTAGAACCCCACGAAAATTAGTGATTTCACACTAAATATTATACAAGTTATGTACATGACCTGGGGCGCGTTATGGGAAAAGGTACCTTCGGACAGTTGACGTCAATCCTTGAAATGACGTCATAAAATTGAGTGGACGACATTAATTATTATGCATTTCGCATTGACAATATCATTTTATTGTCAAAATGTGTAAGAAAAGCACTTGTTGGTCATGAGAAATTTAGAAAATAGTTGTAAGTTATTCTAAATATAGCAACAACAAAAATGTCACAAAATATGACCGAAGGTACCTTTTCCCGTGGCGCGCCCTATGTATATACATGTATTTGAACATGCATATATAGTTTGTGAACATAAAAATAAAAAAAACCAAATATTTGTTTTGTGGGTTTTTTTTTCACATAAAAAAGATAATATAGATCTACAGACATAAAAAAACATGAACAAACAATATCCACTTCCGTCGACCGACAGACCTTCGATAATTAGAACTCTCGATAATCCGAACTTTTTTCCCGGTCCCGTCGAGTTTGAATTATCGAGGTTCGACTGTAGGCCTACCACATTTGCATATAAATAAATTATAGAATGAAGAAAAAGTTGAAATGATAACTGAAAAGCAATCGTATTAAGTAATTTCCGTATATTTATTTAGGTCATATCTGGACCCCCAATCTTTGTAGACGCTCAATTTTATAGGTCAAATCTTTCTGCCAGGGATGCCAAACATTTGAACAATACTCCAACTGTGGGCTAATATAGGTGCTGTATGCTACCTCTTTGACATTTTAAATTGTTAGTTTTAACGTTTCGTTTGATAAAGCGGAGGGATAATAACTCTTTGGCAGGTGCTTTTCAAATGCTGGGACCACTTTAGATCTTTTGATATAGTTACTCCTAAGTGTTTTGCAGTAGATTCAGTTTTAACTCAGTATTATGAAGCTTGTATGGATAAATTATAGGGTTCTTTTTTCTAGTGAACCTTAGCACTTCACATTTATCAGAGGTGAACTCCGTTACCCAGTTCCTCTTCCATTCCTCCAGCTGGTTTAGATCTTGCTGTAATGTTTGGGTGTCGGTTGCAGTTTTAATAGTAAGATAATCTATTGTATCATCTCCAAACAGCCTAGCTTTGCACTGAATGGATTGTGGCAGGTCAATGATATATGCCAAGAGGAGACAGGGTTTAAGAACAGGTGAACTCAAGACAAAACTGGTAGTACATTAGAGTATTGTCCCTAGACTGCCACCTTTTGTAATCTGTTTTACAGGATCGACTTTATTCATTTAGTAGCTTGGGAATTTACACCTGATTTTGTTAACTTACAAATGAGTTTGATGGCCCACTTTAACGAAAGCCTTCGAGAAATCCAAAACAATTTCATCAGTTTGTTGGCCATGTTCCAAATTGTTAAATATTTATAGTGTAAAATTTGCCAATTGTGTTTCGCAGCTGTGTTTGAATCTAAAACCATGTTTTAAAGAGCTCGGATGTTATTTTCATCATCAAAAGATGTCATAACATTTGAGACTAAGATGTGTTTTATAAGTTAAGTTGCTTTGCATATAAAGGTCTGTTATTACTGTTCGTGGACTTTTGGCCCTTTTACATACCGATGTACGAGTTACTTTTCTCCAGCCTGTTTGGTCTATACCAAATTTAACAGATAGTTGGAAAATATGTGAAAAGATTGGTGCTATTTCTTCATGTATTTCACTCTTTAACCAGCAGCATTACCTACCTTTATGTCAGTTAAGAAGCGTTTATGGATCTTGTTTGCGGCATTGATGACTCTGTCAAATCTGTCTTTGTATAACCCGGGTAGAGCGAGTATGATCGGCGCGACGGTGTAGACAACACTAGCACCAGTAGAAATTATGAAGTCAACAGACTCGTCCAGTTCCCAAAATATGTTTTCCTCGCTCTTATCATCGGCAGTAAAGAGAGGCTCTCCACTTAACTGAAATATTTTAAATAGAATAAAAATAATCGTGCTACAGATTTAGAAAACAACAACAACAAGCAAATGAGATGAATATTTGCCAGTCACTGACAAAATGGCCACATTAAAATGAATTGTTTTACATGCCCTGAACTGAAAATATTTTTAATAAGTATATTTAAACAATGAAATTTGCAAGCTCTCATCATGATAAAATTTGATTAATGATTAATTTTAATAATGTAGAACATTAGTATCAATCAATTAAAATTAACTAGCTGTTGGTGAAAGTAAGGATAATAGAGACTAAGCAACCAACAATTTTAGGAATTTGATAAGAGTCATTTTGTCAGAGAATGGCTTAATTAAGCATCTAGGCAAAAAGCGGAGTTTCCATGGTCTTGGTTATCTAGACGCATAGACTGGTAGACGCTCTGATTTCGGGACATTACGGACCATGACAATTACGGACCAGACATGTCCCTAGACTCTTACTCAGTCATTATCAGTAAATAAACGACTGTTGTAAACAAAGCAAAGAGGGATTTGATTCGCTGTTGTATGACGAAATTAAGTTTACTTTCAAAATGGATGTGTAATTGCATTTTCTTTAGTTTTCAGTTAAATAAATGCAAAAGTATAGTAAAACTGCTCGACTTTACAGTTTTGTAAACAGGTCTATATAAACTCTTTTAATTCAAAATGTTTCGGTCATTGCCATTCTTTAATTTAATGTCAAACAAGTCTACATTCTCTTTCACATGTCACATCACATAAGATTTTATTGTAAAACATTCGATTTTAGTTTATTTTATTATTTTTCGCCTGATCTGTCGGTGTTCGCCCGAGTACAGTGCAATAAACTATTTTGGCCACCAAAAAATTTCATTCTCCATGCAAAACATTAAATGCGTTAACATATAGTCTCGTACACTTCAATTCAATATGCTAGGCGAGCCGTCTGCTAGCTTTTTGAAAGCTATCCTTGTGGTATTGATAAAACAGCCGTCTTGTTTTTTTCTTACATATAATTTACACTTGCTGACATCAGCTTTACAGATTACCTTCAAAAGCAGCCAAATCTTATTGGTTTTATTTTTTTATTTTTAATAATTGTTTACTTACGTTGCAAGCATGTGTTAAGTTGATGTCAACAACTGTAGTTTATAATGTAAGAAAATGTACATAAGATTTATACGTTGTAAGTTATTTCTTAAGCTGGTGTCAGCATCTGTAATTGATTATGTAAGACAAATGTATATAAGATTTATGCGTTGTAAGTAATTTCTAAAGCTGGTGTCAGCAACTTAACATTGTAAGTAATTTGTAAAGCTGATGTCCGCAACTGTTTGTTTATTATGTAAGAAGAAAACAATATATAAAATTAAATTACAAACTTATACTGTTGACTTAGGGTCATCGTCTGCGTTTTTTTTTCTCAGTGTAGCAGACGGCGGTATTACTAAGCGCAAATGTATACAAAATAATCACACCTACGATAGTGTAGCTATACCACGTGACTTTTTGGATGTCGTGCACACACAAAATCACTCGCTTTAGGTATGTTTTTGATTATTTCTCAGTAATTTTTGGAACGATTTCGATCAGATAAAGAATTTTTTGTTTGAAAGTGCGAATTTGTCTTTAAATGTTGGATAAAATGGCAGTCGATTGATAATGGAGTTTTAAATGTCGATGAAAATTGTTTTAACTGGAATACGGTGCTTTTTATCTGATCCGAAATCGGTCAAGAAATTACTGAGAAATAAGCAAAGACATACCTGAAGCGAGTGAGTTTGTGTGCACGACAACCAAAAAGTCAGTGTATAGCCACCCTGTACTTTATCTATATAAGAAATACAAAAGCAAAAGTTTGTCGAAGGTTGTTTATCATAAGACATGATCTTTTATACAGATTATGTGTAAACATTCTGACAGGTAAATACATCGATGAAGCAAAAAACCCAACCGAAATTCAGTTCTCAATAGCAGTAAAATGACAATGATTTGCAATAAGCATATAGCCATTTTGTGCATTTCTTAACATTAAGTCCATTATTACACTTTTTATTTTCAGAATGACGCTAAACATTTAAAATTTGTACTTACAAACACGGAGAGCAGGTTTGAAAGCGAACACTTCAATTCTTCCATCAAATCAAACTCGTTGCCCTGTTTTGCCTCAATTGAAGATTTTAAGCTCAGAATTTGTTGCATAACCTTTTCTTCAAAAATCTTGATTCCGTCGCCATATACGCGAAACCCCTGAGTGAAAATCTTTCGAAGCCGAGTGTGGTAGGGGCTATTTCCGTCCAACGAAAACGCGATACCTTTATTATACAGAACATACTCCCCAAGAAATATAGACAGACGGTCGTTCAGCTGGGTTTTATACTGATCACTACAAAAAGCCGTTTGTACCAACTCCGCTGAATTGATTGTTACAATTGTGGTACCAAGAATTTTAATTCGTACTATATCTCCATACTTTTCCGCATATTCGTAGAATTTATTGTGCATATTTTCTATCGAAATGCATGAAAGACAGCCAAGAACTGGCCAGCCTGCCGGTCCTGGGATCACATTGCCTTTCCTCCTACCAGACAAGATATACCAAAGAAAAAGAACAGCTAATCCACAAACTAAGTAAATCATAACATTCATGTTTCCCCACTACTGCCACCTTAGCGGCTTAAGTCCGTTTGTAGGTAAGCCCGAAAGCAAATACCTTGCGAGCCTTAACGAACCTACTCACAAAATACAAACACTGTATTTCAGTGGGCAAGACTTTCGGTTTTATTGGACGACAGAGTTCACATGCAATGTCCATTAACATGTAATAATACATGAACGAATCATTTCAACATTTCTTACTAAACGATTTTACAAGTCTTATTTAGATCCTCGAAAATTTTATCGAATGCTTACATGATAATCAGAATAACCAAGTTGCACAACCACGATCACTTGTATTAAAACCCAATATACTGCATATCCTAACATTTTCATTAAAGGCCCTGGTGTATTCGTCTCAAAAATGCTGGCCGCCCACGCGAAATCACGCCCCTCTCTTAAGAAGGAACCGTGTATCCGTAGCTGATGCACGAAAGTCGTTATCTTTTCAAATCTGAATTTCTCAGACCATTCCCAGAAAATTTGAATTACGAATTATGTCCAAGTTGTGCAAATTTGTTTATTAGACTTAAACATATTAAGTAACGAAATACGTATTTTACTAAATGAATTAATGTTTATCATATCCTGTTGAATAACTGTAATTGTACCACTAACAATAAGAAGTCGAGTTTTGAACTGAATTTCAATACGAACACGCAGCTTATATCCCCCGCGCATTATCACGTGAGTAAACGCACATCCATTCGCGATTTTGTGCTACAGAATGTCAAGATACACGTTCTTCGCTTTATTTCCGCGAAAGCACCAAACGTATTTGTAGTTTAATATAATTCATGCTCGTTACACGTGAACTTAAAGCGAACCTATGTACTGTTTACGTTTATTCGTTCCACGTCTATGAAGTACAACGTATTTTATACCAAGGCAAATTATAATTTATTGGTTTAAGGTGCTATGGCACTGTCGCCTTGCCTGTCATCTTTGAACAGATTTTGCTGACAAGATAAGCTTAGTTTTAAAGAATATTTAGGCGCTTTGGCAGTCGTCCTTGCACTGTCGGCGAATAACATGGAACAAAATCTCTGAAACGGCAAAATTCTGTTTAATAAAACTTTTCACACATTAAAGCTACGGCAGTCATCATTGCACTGTCGTCAATAAAATGAAAATTACCCAAATCTCAAACGGCAAAATTCAGTTCAATAAAACCTCGCAAAAATAAATTTTATTAATCTATTTTTATTTTAAACTCTTTAAGAAAGGTAGAACAATAAAACCGAGCTAGAACTAAGACTTTCCCAAAATTCTATTCAACACAAATAGAGAAACACCGCAAAACATCGATATTCATTCTTACATGAGTATGATACCGACAACAATAAATGAGGTCCTTTTAAAGAACTTTCGGTTGTGAAGACAGAATTCCAAACTTTTATTCTTTTGTCATCTATTTACGCGACCAGGAAATACAAGGTCTATCAGTTTTACAAATATCTCACATTTTATTTAATTGTTAGATAAATGGACCTCACATATTGTTGTCAGTATCATGTTACACGTGCGAAAAAGGTGAAATATGCATATCAGGAATGGCCACATCCAGTAGACACAGGCTTCCGCACACAGCTAAAAGGTAGAGAGGAAAAGAGATCATGGTTTTACATTAATCAGTTTCAAAATGGACGCCACAAACAATTAACGAAAGTGAGAACCCGATGGGTTACCGCCTTAGAACGGTGATTCTTTAAAAAAATGTAAATTGGTGTTTCGTGTTGCTTAGTTTTGTGTTATAAGGAATTTTCATATTTAGCCTTTTTCATTTACTGTTTTAACTTTTCTTATCGTAAGTATTTTAAATATAAATACATTTAATAATTTTTTGTGTACAAAGTTTTATTTAACCTCATTTTGCCGTTGGGGAGATTTTGATAATTTTTATTTTTATTGATGAAAGTGCAATGAAGACGCCATATCACCTTAAAGTAGTTCTATTTAATTCGTCTTTGATCTGTGACAGGTAATTATTTATGCCCGTTGCAGAAGCTGTATAGGTAATACTCTTGTTGTTTTCTGTTCTTTCCTTTAAACCCCTTGTTCATTATTAAGTATATATAAGTATAATTAGCACGATCTCGATTCAATAAGCAAGTTAAGGAAAAAATAGCATGCTTTATTATATCATCATTTTCAATAGACACCTTAATAATAAAATACCGGTAAAGGAATACTTTTAGACATGCGGGGAAAATACCAAATGCTTTCAGACAAGTTGTTTTTTTTAATTCCAAACGAGGCTATAAGGGAATGCTGAACGATCGGACTATGACTTAAGCAAAAATAATGAACACAATTTTTTTTTAATTGCAGATCTGCCATCGTTGCCGCCGGTCAAAAGTAAGTTACTAGTATCTTGTTCCAGTTAGATATTTTTAACTTTTCACTATACTGCCCATAGTTTTTAGAACATTTTAGAACATTGACCATTCTTGTCGGAAGTACTGAATATGCAATTTTTATGGACAAACATTAGCATCGAGCTTCTATACAAAACAGTACATCTGAATTTCTTCAGTGCTAAAATTTTATTCTTTACTGGTTGAAAGTTGCTAGACTCATTGCATTAGTCCAAAACAATATACCGAGACAGATCATGTAGTATTCCCCGGTTATCATCTGCTTACATTATCTGTAGACATTTAAATTTAAAATCTAAATATGTGATTCTTGCACATTTTGAAAAGAAGTGCTATGATTTACGGCATTTAGCGGCATTGTGCCGTTGATGTCCAACGATTAAATAATATGAATTATTTTAAAATGATACATACACAACCAAAATACTATTGATTCTTGAGAGCAAACATGGTCGGTAACCTGATCCCAAGGTTATAAAACTGAGCATGGAAACCAGTCTCAAATCTCAAGCATCTGATTGGCTGAAATGGCGACCAGTCGCCATTTCAGCCAATCAGATGCTTGAGATTTGAGACTGGTTTCCAATCTCAGCTTTATAACCTTCAGCCCAGCTTATTTGTTCGTAACGTGAAAGTACAGGTCATAGAATAAAATTCAAGGATTCAAATAACGGCTTCCTATTAGGATGTAATTTTTTGTATCAATATTTATATTATAGTGTGGTTGTATATCATACACTTAACCAATGTTCTAACTACACCGACCACATAATTGTAAATTTCTCCGCTCTTGATGAACGCATCCTCTTCAAACTTAAAACAAAGGAAGATAAATCATTTTCATATCACTTTATTTAAATGCGATTAAAATCGTTGTATGTTAATGGCATTTTACTAGGGTAGGGGGTAAAACCGAAAGTCACAAACACTTAAGTAGCGAGTATGTCCTCCATTAGCACGGATAACTGTGTGACATCGTTGTCTCATTGATATGTTTCTGCAATAATTCTGAGGAATTCTATTCCATTCTCTAACAATAAGATCACGTAGTTGTTGGAGAGTTTGCGATCTGTTACGATAGATCCTCCTCACAAGTTCTCCCCATACATTCTCAATAGGATTGAGATCTGGTGACTTCGATGGCCATGGAAGCAGGTTTATTCTGTTGTTTCGGAGAACGTCCATGGTAGACCGTGCAGTATGGGCGGTTGCTGCATCTTGCATCAGCCGCATGCCTCGATTTGGCTGCATGAGGGGAATAACAAACGGCCGTAGAATGTCGTTTTGATACTTGACAGCTGTCAGGTTTCCATTTACAATGACTGCAGGAGTCATTGTATGCTGGGAAAAGCCTGCCCATATCACCATAGATCCTCCACCAAAGATTTCAGTTTCTATGATACATGCATCACAGAAACGCTCGCCACGACGTCGGTACACACGGATGCGACCATCATTGGTGTACAGTTTGAATCGTTTTTCATTAGAGAACTGTACACCTGCCCATTCAGCCCTTGTTAAGCGGAGATGGTGACGAGCCCAGCGAATTCGTGCCATACGATGGCGAAGGGTCAATATCAACCCATGAACTGGTCTGCGCGCTCTTATTCCACCAGCACCAGCTGCTCGTAAACGTTTACGTACGGTTTCTGAACTAATAAGACGACCATAACGTCCAATGGCGGATTGTGCATTTTTAACTGCAGTGAGTCTCCTGTTCCTTAAATGGTTCAAAACAATAAATCTGTCTTGTCTTGCCGTCGTGACCTTCGGTCGGGGCTGTCGTGGGCGATCGCGAACACTTCCGGTGAGCCTGTACATGGTCATCAAGTTGGTTATGGAGCGTTTCTGCACATGCTCTGGGCAACTAAAACAAAATTATGGAGGTAATAAATTACAGAACTTAGATTATAAAGAAAAAACATGATATCGGTCAAAAAGAAACAAAATTGTAAACGGTTATCAACCGTACCTGCGAATGCGACCATCCACCCTCAACAAGACCCAAGGCTCTTGCCCTTTCTTCAATAGACATCCGAACCATTTTATATTTTTTTCGATTGGACTGTTAAAGAGAAGCAATTTCGTTGTGTTATGTTGATTTTTGGTTAAAATTGTGTTGCACGTGCGCTAAGTGTAATTTCGTGACGTCATGCCCGGGCGCACAGTTTACACCGAGGTGGTTTGTAAAAACAATGCGAATATAAAGGTACTCTTGTGGAAAATAAATGTTTGAAAAATCTTGATATTTCGATTTATAATTTCGGAGTTACAGACATTTAAAATCGGTGTAGTTAGACATTGGTTAAGTGCATTTAGATTACTTACCTTTAACAGTTTGTAATAGAGGTGTAAACGTTAAATCCGATACGAGAATATGAACAATCGTTTTAGATTTTGAAATCGTAAAATATGTTTCACAAAATGTTCTCGAAAGATTTTTCTAAACAAGAATTGTCCAAAAAACTACTGCCTTATTTGTTTTTATTTATTTCCATCTTAAAACTTAACTGAAACAGCCGTAACTGTTAATATTCTCTATATTACTCCATATACCCCTTCCTCCTCTATGTCCTGATAATCCATTAATAATTAACAATCGCTAACCTATGACCCTTATATGTATGCATCAATATGATAAATAATTGTAATGCATCATTGCACATAACAGAACATCATTAAAATTTTTGCTTTCATAGCACGTGCGTTGAATGATCTGCTTGTCGGACAACCTGCAAAAATAAAAAAGAGACAAAAGAAAATACATCTCGCTAGAAATATGGAACAAGAGGAGGCATTAAAGGAACAGCTTGTTAACCAACCTGTGCTCGCTCACACGAGAACATGCCGCTTTGTGATCCTGTCTGTACACCGGTAGAAGCTCTACCTGTAAGTAATACTTACCAATTGGAAATTCCCGAGAACATTTTGTATGCCCATGGACTGCCAAACAAAGAATTGGTTAAGGGCTTGCCATGCACACTCCTCCCAATCCTATTCATCGATAAAAAGAAAATTATCAAAATCTCTCGAAAGATTTTTCTAAACAAGAATTGTCCAAAAAACTACTGCCTTATTTGTTTTTATTTATTTCCATCTTAAAACTTAACTGAAACAGCCGTAACTGTTAATATTCTCTATATTACTCCATATACCCCTTCCTCCTCTATGTCCTGATAATCCATTAATAATTAACAATCGCTAACCTATGACCCTTATATGTATGCATCAATATGATAAATAATTGTAATGCATCATTGCACATAACAGAACAGCATTAAAATTTTTGCTTTCATAGCACGTGCGTTGAATGATCTGCTTGTCGGACAACCTGCAAAAATAAAAAAGAGACAAAAGAAAATACATCTCGCTAGAAATATGGAACAAGAGGAGGCATTAAAGGAACAGCTTGTTAACCAACCTGTGCTCGCTCACACGAGAACATGCCACTTTGTGATCCTGTCTGTACACCGGTAGAAGCTCTACCTGTAAGTAATACTTACCAATTGGAAATCCCCGAGAACATTATGCCCATGGACTGCCAAACAAAGAATTGGTTAAGGGCTTGCCATGCACACTCCTCCCAATCCTATTCATCGATAAAAAGAAAATTATCAAAATCTCAATAACGGTAACATGCCGTTAAATGAAACTTTGTACAAATGTATCTTTACTTTTCAGATGGCAAGACACGTAAGAACAGTAAAGAAAAATAGCATGATCTAAAAATTCCCTCAACTTCTATTTACATAAATTCACAAACATTAAAAACAACACAGAACACCATATTAAATGCCCACATGAGTAATATGATACTGACAACAATTTATTGTGTCCTCGTGACTTACATATGAAAACTTTACGAGATATTAGTAAAAGTGTGTTTGACCTTCAATTTTCTGGTCGCTTCCTGATCGCGTAAACGGATGACAATCACTGATTTCTCTTTTAGTAGTTGAAAGTTTTTTACAAAGTACACAACATTTTCTTGTCAGTAACATTGCACTCATGTGGGAATTTAAAATTATGTTTTGTATCGCTTAGTTTTTGTGAATTTATGTAAATAGAATTTTAAAAAAGCAACATATGCATATCAGGAATCGCCACACTCAAAAAACACAGCCTCCCCACGCAGCGAAAAAGAAGAGAGGAAGATAGAGAGAGCGCATGTTTTATATATGTATGTCAATTCAAAAAGGACGCCACAAACAATTAATAAACAAGAGAACCTTTGGGGATACCGCCTTGGAACGGTCAGTGGCAAAACAAATTGCCACTGGGGGTTTAAACCAGGTTCTAGGGTGCACCAACCTCACACTTGCCCCAACAGGTTCTCGTATCACAAAACAAGTACAAATTGTCTTGTTGAAATAACTCCAACCCACCCATCAGCTCAACAATGTTGCATGCAAAAGCATACAAACATATAAACATAAGAATTTAATAGCATTGCAAAGCCAAAGGGCGGGTACTCAATGATCTTTCCGAGACCAGAGCACCTGGAGTAAAATCAGCAAGAACACGATGACAGGGATAAAAGAAACAAATCGAGCTTTTAGGTTCTTTTAAGAAAAGATTTCCCCATAAACTTTCATAAACTCTTACACCCCTGCCACCGTCGTGCAACCAAAGAGGTAAGCATAATGATCAACTGTAGATGGGTTAATCACCAGGCCTGCAGAGCGCTGTAAAATATCATGTTGGTAACCTTTCTTTTTAAATTTACAGATGGTTTTTACGAATAACCGGGAGAAATTAGCATCGCCTTTTATCTTCTTAAGTTTATAAATTAAATCTCCATAAAAAACTGGCTGTGAAATTCCTTGTTGCAATAGTGATTTTAAACTGCAGCTGTATTTATGAATTAGATCTGGATATCGGCGATAAAACTTGCAAAAGGGTTTCCTTAATTTGTGATACCGATAACCTTGTTTTAAAAGTTTTTCTGTAATGCAAAGATTACGTTCATTGAAATCATTCACATCGTTGCAAGCTCTTGAAAAGCGAACAAGCTGTGAGATATAAACCCCGTAAGAAGTTGCACGAGGAACATCGCCGTCTAGAAACGGAAAATTTACTATATTAAAATTAAAATCATCTCTTTTATCATAAATTTTAGTAGTGACGTAACCATTTTCGATGGATAGATTTAAATCAAGGAAGTTTGCTTGCTTTTCTGAAGTGTTCGCTTTGTTAAGCTGTAGTTCTTTAGGATAAATCTTATTAACCAGTGATGGAAAATGGTTATTATCTATATTTAATAAATCATCAAGGTATCATTAAGGAATTTTAAGGTCTAGCTTGTTTTCTTTACTATTCTAACGTGTCTTACTGTATGCAATGTCAAGATACTTTAGTAACATTCATTTGTGCAAAGTTTCATTGAACGGCATTGTGCCATTATTGAGATTTTGATAATTTTCTTTTTATCGATGAACAGGATGGGGAGCGCTTGTACCTAAATACAGTAAGGTATATAAATCTAAGTAAGGAGAAGTAAGGATAAGTAAGGACAAGTAAGGAGAAGTAAAAATAAGTAAGGAGAAATAAAAATAAGTAAATAAGTGTAAGGTATACAGAAATTGAACCATAACGATAAAAATGGAATTGAAAATGATAATTCACTGAAAATAAACGTTATATATGCAATCTTGCATTCGATTTTAACTATCAAAACAATAATCTGTTATGTCACAACTTCACTGATTAGTGTCAGTTTTAATCACTCCGGTATTTAACATATACACACTTTCGATGATTGGTGTTCATTGCAGATTTCACCACCAGCCCATAGAGTGTCAAACAATTTAATAATGACGCATCTACTTACTAACGGTGAAATGATCCGAGCTTTAATCCTTTGATAGGCAATTAATTGACATAGTAAATATGTTTACTCAAGTTTGTATATATGTACATACAGAAAGAAATTTGAAAATAAAATTATCTCATAAATTTACGCATCAAGATGGAAATAGAAATCGCTCATGTCGAAAATGCAACATAGTTGTATGTTAGAATAAAGATGAATTATATATGTTACATAGACTGTCTTAATTTTGATGGAATTAGAAATCGCGCGAATTTCACCATATTCGCTTTTTCGAATGCGCGATTTCTTAATACATACAAAATTAAGACAGTCTATGAATCCTATAGAATTCATCTTTATTATTATGTGATCGCTGTAGTTAGAACATTGGTTAAGTATATTGGCGATATTTTTTTCTTATATAAATAGTAAAACATAATGCGGTTTTCATAACTTGTTTAATCGCTGAAAACTATTCACTACCGATTTATCCCGATTATTTGGATTAAGTCAGGTTATATGGTATGACAATTTGATAGCTTTTCTTTCATGAATGATTGTTTAGTCCTAAAATGACCCTTTGCAAGTAAAAAGGGCACATACTAACTGTCCCAAGGGACGTTTGTCCTTAAAAGGACAGGAACCGCTCACTTATTTAGAACCCCACAGCACTCTCTGTATGCGGCATTTGTATTTTCGTACGCCGCAGTTTCCAGGACTTTTGATGTCAAGGTGTACCTGGTCCATATCGTAATCTTTAGGGAATTTGATGTCTCCAAATCGGATGAAGGTATTCCTGTATTTCTTCGCTAGTTTCTTATTGATTTTTTTGCGTTGACTGTCAAACATTGTTTTGTCAGTCCTGGGCATTTGCTGAAGTCTCCTCATGTCATAATCTCTGCCAGATATACTTGTTTAACGCCGGATCGATAGAAATCGTCGATAGTACTGCTAAGTCTCTGGAACACGTCATTTGGAGTTGATACGGTTGTTATGTCATTCCCGCCTAGATGTATGAACACTTGATCAGCCCTTTCATTCAACATTCTTAGAACTATAAAACTCTTCATCCATATAGTCCGTCTTGAGACCACCCTTGTGGTACCATATCACGGTTCCAGGAACGACAATTCGTTCCTTTTCTACACAGTAGTAGTACATACGCTTGATATAGCTGTCACCGAACAGAACGATTTTAGCCATGGTTAGTCTTAGAATGATGTTCCATCATATTTAAACATAAATGAGTAACATATGTCAAATTGTGCGCGATTTTAATTAGCAAAATAATAAGCTGTTATTTCACAGCTTAATACGTGTCAGCGTTAGTCACTCAGAATGTCAGCATGAAAAATCGATTGATTGGGATGAGTGTGGCAATGCCTTAAAGCAAAGTCAAAAGATAAAGTAACCAACAACCAGACTAACCAACATAGAAATGCCAACAGTAGTACCCCAAAAGAGAAACCGCCATTGTCAATGGCCGGAAAGAGGCCGGTAATGGCAAAGGCCAATCTGACTTGTCTTCACGGTTAATAGGAAAACCTAGCGAAGGGGAGGTTTTAATCAATGGTTTATCGTTTAAAGCCCTTATTGATAAAGGATCTATGGTAACCACTATTTCTGAAAGTGGATTGTTTGCTATGCCTGACAAGCCTCCACTTCTTTCAATTTACTCTCTTGGTCTGACACTGTCAACAGCAGATGGTTCTCAGACGAAATATACAGGGTACATACAGGTTACGTTTCAGTACCGTCAGTACCTAATACTATGTTTGATATACCTATTTTGGTTATTAAGGAGAACCCTTTCAACAGGGAGTGCCCAGTTATTATTTGCACAAATGTTATTCGCCTCTTTCGTGATACTTTTTCTGAAAAGGATGGCAATACTCTTCCTGATGAATGGAACAATGCCATTGCTAGTTTAGACGGCATCTTTTGTGGCCAATCTCTGCAGTGGAAAGCCAGTTAAGTTAGGTCCCTATGAGACGTTGTCTTTAAATTGTATTTCAAGGGGTGTAACTCGTGCTATTTCTGAGGTTGTCACCGAGAACATACACAGTTCTGCAAACTATTCGGTTTGTCCAAGAGTCATGAAATTGCAGCAACGAGGCAATTGTTGTAAAATTTCTGTCACAGTCTGCAATTTGATGTGAAAACCCATTGTTTTAAGCCCAAATCAAAAGTGTGTCAAATTTCTGAGGTTAGGGTAATTTATAATCTTGCATCTAAATTACAGGATGATTCTTAGCCCGAGAATCTGACTTAACAGAAGCAATTCAGTGATTAAGATTGATACACAAAACCTTACTCCTCAACAACTTCTTAGGGTTTACCAAGTTTTAGGCAATTGGAGACGTGTTTTCCGCTGGTCTCACTGACATAGGTTGTACTCTCCTTCTTAAGCATAAAATTGTCTTATAGGATCATACACCTTAAAAACAGTCCTACAGACGGATACCCACTTGAGGAGATTAG
Organism: Corbicula japonica; assembly: GCA_038501625.1. Taxonomy (NCBI): domain Eukaryota; kingdom Metazoa; phylum Mollusca; class Bivalvia; order Venerida; family Cyrenidae; genus Corbicula; species Corbicula japonica. Next base: position 6,494,683 of record JAZAYU010000024.1, read on the forward strand.
ACAGCACATTAAAGAGATGCTAGAGGCTGGTGTGATCAGAGAGTCAGAGTCCCCTATTAGCTCTAATGTCGTTCTTACCGGAAGAAGGATGGCTCCTTGGGATTTTGCATTGATTGGCGGCAATTAAATGCACGCACTCGCAAGGATGCCTACCAACTTCCGAGATTTGATGACAGTTGACAGCTTGTCAGGAGCATGATGTTTTTGACCTGAGGTCCGGTTACTGGAATGTTGCATTGGAGGAGGCTGATAAGCCCAAGTCCGCGTTCACCGTTGGGAATCTAGGATTCCTTGAATGAAATCGCATGGGCGTTGGCCTATTTTATGCCCCAGCAACATTTTAAACGCTTATGGAAAGATGTATGGGAGACCTGCATCTCAAGGAGTGTCTTATTTTCCTGGATGACATTCTTGTTTATTCTAGAACTTTCGAAGAACACACTGAACGTCTTCAGGCTGTTTTTTCTCGCCTTGCGGAACATGGTTTTAATCTCAAACCTTCAAAGTGCGAGCTCTTTAAGTCATCAGTGGTTTACTTAGGCCATGTTATTAGTAAAAACGGTATTTCCACAGATCCTGAGAAAACAAGTGCAGTAACCTCTTGGCCATCTTCCAAAAATATCAAGGAACTTCATCAATTTCTTGGGTTTGCCGGTTTTTTTAGGAGATATGTTGAGCATTATGCACAAATTGTTGAACCCCTCAATAGTCTTCTAAGGGTCATGTCACAAATGGACAAGCAGGCAAACGCAAGAAAGGGTAAAAGAAGGCCAAGGTCAAACCTGCAGAGTGGTCATGGGGTGATTCCCAAGAAAAAGCTTTTCAGACTATCGAGGAGAAACTCACATCTTCCCCTAAACTGGCTTATGCACAGTATGACAGTCTATGTTTTGCATACTGATGCATCAGGCATAGTCCTTGGTGCTGTCCTTTATCAGAACCAAGATGGAGTCAACAGGGTGATTGCTTATGCAAGTAGAGGAGCACTGAGACCATCAGAAAAGTGATATCCAGCCTTTGAAGGTTTGGCTTTAAAATGGGCAATCACAGAAAAATTTCATGACTATCTCTTTGGTAACAAATTTGTAGTGTCCGAAGACAACAATCCCTTGACCTATGTAAACACTTCAGCCAAGCTGGATGCTACAGGTCATCGTTGGTTAGCCTCTTTGGCTGCATATGATTTTGAGATTGGGTATAAGCCTGGGAAGCTCAACATTGATGCTGATGCTTCGAGTCGAAGACCCCAGATAAGCCGACCGGTTATGCCTGATGAGAAGGATAATTCCAACATTATAGCAGATCTGAGAAATTGGTCTAAGCTCAAACTGGTACAAGGTATACTTTATCTGACTATAACAATAAATGGAGAGGATCGTTCACAGAAAGTATTACCTTACAATCTAACAGATGAGGTATTTAGGGCTTTTCACGATGACATAGGTCACCAAGGTTGGGACAGAACAACATCACTCCTGAAAGTAAGATTTACTGGCCAGGTTTAGATTCGTATGCCGAAGACAGAATTAAACATTGTGGTAAAAATGATATAGTTAACGGCTGCACTTGCTTGCGATTGGCCGACTCGGGTCAACTATGGTCTAATACCAGTCTACTTTGCACAAATCAATGTTATTATTTTATGTTTATTTTACATACGTTAAAAATAAGAACAGTAAAGAAAAATAGTCTGACCTGAAAATCGCTAAAACTCTTTTTGCAACAAAACACAAAAACGAAGAAACACTAAATATCAACAATTAAAATGATATTGCTGGAAGCGAACCCGCACCGTAATGAGTAACTGACAACAATATCTAAGGGCCTCTTGTCAGAAAATGTATACAATATTGGAAATTTGTGAAAGTGTGTATGACCTTTCTATTTCTTGTTCGCGAAAATGACAAAAAAAATTAAAGACCATTTAGATCTATAAAATTACTAGAAAATAGCGATATTTCTTATAAAATAACTGAAGTATGCTTTAAACCGTACATTAGTCATATCGGAACCCAACTTTAACAAATTTACGTCAAGATTTGAAACTAAAACGCATTAAATGGCTGAATGACAATAGATCAGAAGTTGCAACTTCCTATATTGACTTCAAAAATTCAAAGAAGAAGTTCGCAGGGTCCGCAGACAAGCTTTGCTATCTCTCACCGAATCCCAAGAAAAAATCCAAAGAAAGATAAATTGACGACGCGGCAGAATTTGAGAATGATGAATTTGGGCGGCTCAAAATAAAAGGAGAAAGAAAGCACCGAATGGGGTGGCATCGAATTCCAATTCAAATTCAATATTTTAACATTATACGAGTAGTTAGTTCTTTCAATGATTTTGAATTTTATGTATGTCCGGAATTGATCCTTTATACTGTTGTAAAGAAGCCTAAGGAGATGAGGCCCGACATCTAGTGGTACAAGACATTGACAAACGGGCGGAGGTTTCTGAGTTTTTATCCCAAAAAGGGAGATTTTATTTCAGTTTTGCCTCGGCGAGTCGACCACGTCCGTAAATATTCTATATTTCAGCAAACATTTCATTGCAAAGTTGCTAAATCTTGTACTGCATACGTCATATTTGCATAGGGGTTTTCTATGATATATTTATTTGCGTCACTCGCAAAACGTTTTTAAGAAATCAATGCCTACGTCACCGCGAGGGTTTTTACATCAAAGGAAGATAGATAAATGAAAGTAAAACAGGAATCAGTCGTTCCAAATACATGATTATGAATGATGTGCATTTTACATTTTGGATAAAACAATTACTGTTTTGGATGTATTATAATTACAGCAAACAATCTACAGACAGCTAGTACATGTTGTATGCCAACCGAAGATGCCTGCTGTAAACAAGTGGAAACTTACAGTAAGTTATTTTAGGGCTGTTCCAGGAAGAAAGGAGAGTTTACGTGGTTAACGGGCGATATCTAGGGTTTTCACCAATAACTATGAATATCGGAATTATTGTGCAACAGATATGGACGAAAACTATGAGTATCGACCGAGAACTTGAATTTTCGCCGATTACTATGGTTACTGACCTCTAACCCTAGTAATCGTCAATATCTAGGGTTATTGGACCGATATCCATAGTAATTGGTCGATAACTACAGATATAGGATTATTTGGGCAAACCGCATGCCAACAGTTACAATGGCACGACTATAACCTAGGATATTGAATTATATCTAGATTTTTGTGCCAATTGCACAATACACATCCGATATTCATTTTTATTATGAACAATATTGCCACTTTAAAGTTTATAAAATGGAATACCATGACTTTATATTTGTGTATTTATGTTATATATATCTACCACTTATTTCTAGTTATGGTCCAGGACTATAATTTGTCAAAAATCTTAGATACTGCTATTTACAATATAATTCTCCAAAATCACAAATCCTCGAACTTTTCACGGGGTTACAGTCATTCGAATTAAGCGACACCACAAGAATACTGTGCTTTAAAGCTTTTATTAATGCTATTAACAAAACGAGCACATAATTTATGTTTTCCTTTAAAAACTGGCACTACAGTGTAAAGGAAAAGTTACAAACATACTATACAAATATTTAACGACACCACGAGTGTACAAACCTAATTTATGTATAAATCGTGTTTTCCCCGCATTGAATTTTGTAGTTTCGTTTCGCACCAGTATTTAATTGCAATACATGTCATTTTTACAGGTGTTCCAAGCCGTAATCAGAGTGCTTCCGTCGACATAAGTGACGACGTTCGTCGATTTTGAGGCAGGTTTTTGGCAGGGGCTGAGGAATGTGTTTAATGAACCAACTTTAAAAGGATGCACCTTACATTTCGGACAAGTGTTGTGGAGGAATGCCCAGGAGTGTGGGCTACTGGTAATTATCAATGTCAATTGTCTCTTGTTAGATGTATACAATATAATTAATCAAATAACAACATTTATATTTAAATTTAATGATTAACTTTTGATTCTTCACCGATAATCAGTAAGTTTCTTTTCGTTTCCTTTATAATGTATTCCTTTTTCATTTTGTTTCTAGGCTGTATACTTAAGTTGAGAACACGTTTATCGACTGCTGCGCAAGTGTTCGCACTTCCATTGTTACCAGCAGACGACATAGATCAGGCGTAAGAGAAATTTGAAAAACAAAAAGAAAAACGGACGCGAGACTAGACAAATTCTTTTATTACGTTTATACCACATAGATAAACAGTGCTGTTTGGCCGGTCCATGCCTGGTCAGTCTTTTGACAGTCTTTTTTCACTTTTGTTTTTACACCTTCATTAAATAAATGCCGGTACCTTGTAGAGAAAATAACATTATTTTGATTTTAAAAGACAGTTTTTGGATAACAAAACACATTTTACTTGTAATAAATATTGGTTGAAATCATTTAAGCTGGTGCAATTAACCGTTGCACTAACTACACCGATCATTTTATTTTAATTATCTTCGTGAAATCGGGATATACTCTTCAAACCTGAAAAACCAAAGTCGTCTTTACTTCTTTTTCATGTAATTTTAGTTGAAAAGAAATCAAATATCCCACTTATTGTGCTGCGGTATATCTCTTTAGTTATTTGTTTACAATGTGTCTTAAATTATTATGTTTTGAAACTATAGTTTATTCATAAATTTAAGATTAATTGATCAATCTCTGTAACCTCAAATTACTGATCCAATTAAAAAAAGTGAAATATGCGCATCAGGAATCGCCACAATCACAAAACACAGCCTCCCCACGCAGCGAAAACGAAGAGAGGAACAGAGAGCATGTTTGCTATAAGATATCAAATTAACAGATCTTAAAATACAGTTTACAAATTATCAGAACATGCTTAATAATCAACGGGAAATCGGAAACAGACCAAAATACAGCCGTGACACACCCGGTTTTTATGATGTGGCAGTTATACTACTGGATCTTTCAATTAGTATAAAAGAAGAAATAAAAGATGCCGTGTCAAGTGCGCCTTAATTTTCACAAATCGCTGTCTAACTTCCAAATCTAAAATGGTATTTTTTCCGCGCATATAGTGTTACAAGCATATCAGACCGGAACAACACGCTCTTGCTTGTGAAAGCTTCGGCAGATGGCAAACCGCACATGCCATACTGATAAGTGAAGGGTTTTGTACTTATTTTGTAGAGCTCAGTTTAATGAAAACTATTCTTTTAATGCTCTCATACATTGGAACTACTCCTGAATCGAATTTTGTTTCGGTTTTTTGTTTTACTTACAATCGAAAACATAGAGCAAACAAATTCATAGATTGTCGTATGCTAGCGTTATAATACTAAGTTTACCATATGATATTGTTTTCGACGGTTGTTATACAATATAATTTTAACTTGTACTGTTAAAATTATTTTTTACAGGAATCGATAAAGATAACTACAGAAATGCCGTGCAAAATTAAGACAATATTACGTACGAATATATATACCGTCTTTGCGCTGACAGAATTCCAATGTTGGAAGCTGAGGAAAATGAGGACATGAAAAAGTGTTGCCCGACGACTTAACATAAAATACTTCTTCTGTTGACAATTCCACCATCCGTTCAGACATTCAGAAGTCATTTAAAATAGACCGAAAGACGTTTAAATTATACCGTAAAAATTTGTCTTTATTTTAATCCGGGCGCAATGTATCAAAAACTGGAAGACAATGATTTGGAGATTTTACCGTTTCAAATTCTTTGCGCCAGAGAATTCGATCTCTTCTGACAGATTACTTGAGACCAATGAGTTATACAATATTAATTTCTAGTTAAAATTTCAATTTTGAGAGACTAAATATTGCACTATATCGGTGAAATACCGTAGGTAACGCAATTCAAACAACCTTTTGTTGGCGAAATTTGATTGTGTTAGCTTTAAATGTTAGTAGTATTTGATGATTATGATTAATTTTTTTCTCTTTTAGTCCGCCAGAGGCGTAACAGCTATTGAAGTATCAAATGCATTTGGAGGTATTACTTTTGTAAATTCATTTCAAACTTCTGATATATCACCATCGTGACTGCTTAATGTGACGAAAGTTACGTCCGGGAGAAAAGCGAATAAAATTAGAGGTAAAAAGTCTCCCCGTAAATATAGTCAGTACTGTTATCAGTAAATAACCCGTTGCTGATGTCATGCAGTGATTGTATCGTATATCAGGGCTATCCGATCAACTTTTTTGGGGTTGTCCCGGTTAGCTCAATTGGTTGCGTCGCAGGAATTGCAGGGCTAAGCGCTGTCGCCGTGACGGTGCGGGTTCGCTCCCAGCTAGAGGCTATATCATTTATGAGGCTGTCATTTATCATACTGTTGACAATACACGCTTTCTTTATACTGCGAGATTGTAGTAAGCAAGTGCCTCTAGTATACGTGATGATATCAGGGAAGATGCTAAAGACTATGATGCTTTCTTGCGGGGGCTTTCAACATAATATCATCAAAATCTAGTTAACACGTTGCTTACTTGCCTAATTTTGTACATGTTTTTTTTTTTAATTTATGAAAATATGTGTAATGTGTAATTCTATGGTACCTCTAACTTCTTGGAGGCAATATTCATTAGAGGTCGTTGTGCTAGACTATGAAAGAGCAATATGGACAGCACTACGAGTGGTGTTTCAGGACAGACAGTATTTGCAAGGTTGTGCTTTTCTTTTGGGACCAAAATGGGGAAATGTGCAGCTTAAACCATTTATTACAATAAAATCAAAATATACATTACGATAAAGAGGAAATAGTCTTTGTCAAATGGCCCTTTTGCAATGAACACCTGTTTGTAGAGCCTTGGATTAGCGAGCCAAAACTTAATCGACACTGTCTTATCAGATAGCTACAGAGTACAGAGTCTTCCCTTCGTTCCGCCAGAGCACATTGAATCGACTATTGATGCTTTACGATCTTTCAGTTTAACGGATCAAGTCGAGCCTTTGTTGGATAATGCCCACACTTAACGGATTCAATCATCGTTCTGGCCAAATCAATGTTGGTGCGTGTACGGTCAGTATGTAAGAACTAACAACGAGGAATTACGGAATTCTGGAGAATGTCAATTACAACTGAACATTAATTTTAAAATACTTATTGAGTGTTCAAACATTTGGTTGAAATTTAACCACACTCTTTCGCAATGATGAAAGAAAAATTACCCTTAATAATTATTAAGAGCTACTTTTATTTTCACAGGCTGACACAACAAACTCCCGTGTTGGTGTTGCTTCGGTCTTTACAATCTTGTAAGGAAACTAAGGGAAAGCCGACGGTCGAAGAAAAACATTACACTTGTTAGTGATATGCGCTTAAGAAAATTCAAAGACAGTCCTACAGGTCAAATATTGAAAGCGAGGGTGTTTGCGGCCTGGGACAGGTAATTTACTCATTATACAGAAAGTTCTTGTTCACTATTTCACGTCAATTGTTTATGATTGTTAAAAGTCCAAGCAGTGTACTCACTTCTTTTGTTGGCGATCTTTTTGTGTCAGATCTTATACGTTATCCCTGCCAGATATTAGGTGTTTTTACATACGAGAAACCACGTGCTCATTCATTCTAGATGACAAAATGGATTTAAGAACAGACAGAATTTTTTAAATTTATAAATATCTTGAGCAATGCCGATTGGAACGCACTACTGAATACTGATATAACTGACGATATAAATTCTTTTTTTTTATCGAATGTACTTTAAATTCAGCAAAATCGTCGGTTTTGAGCAAACTTGTAACAGTTACTATTCGTCTTAACGATGTCATTTTGGTTAAGAAGGAATATACGCACACTTGTTCGACAACGTAAACGATTACACAAACACTTAAAAAAGAACAATTAAGAATACATTATTCAGAATGAAACGGAATTAAGTAACACTAGAATGTTGTGTTCCGCGGAACACATGTGTCGCCTCATGGAAAAAGTTTAAATGTGGGCCTATTTTTAATCATATATAATAAAAATATTTTATTTAAGTTGATTTCAATACTACACCACAGAACACATGTGTCATCTAATTTGCATTTAAAAGGCGAATAACTATAATAAGGGTGAAACTCGAGTTATCATCTTCAAAAATTGGTTTGTGCACGCAGATGAGTTTTTCAAAGTATTAAGTGAATTGAACAAGTACTTTCAATTTTACAGGCAACACTAAGTTTCATGTGAAAGTTGCATTTGAAAGGGACATAACTCATAAAATATTCAAACAGGAGTTATAATTTTTGTAGTTGTCGATGGCACTGTTCATGTTGATGATACCATCCAAGTATTCAATGAATAGGGCAAGTACTTTCAAATTATATGCAACATTAAGTTTCATGTGAAATTTGCATTTGAAAAAAAAAGTCAAACAGGAGTTATGATTCTTGTTGTAACCGATGTTGTTGTTGTTCATGAAGATGACATATTCGATGAGTGAATAGGACAAGTACTTTAAATGTTATAGGCAACATTAAGTTTCATGTTAAAGTTGTATATTAAAGGGACACAACTCATAAAATTGTCCAGCAGGAGTTATCATTCTTGTTCTTCATAATGACGCTTTTCATGAAGATGATTTATTTCGAATATCAAGTGAAAGTCAACATTAAGTTTCATGTTAAAGTTGCATTTGGAAGGAGCATAACTCAAAGTATAATCAAACAGGAGTTATGATTCTTTTTGTTACCAATGTTGTTGATCATGCTGACAATGTATTCTAAGTATGAAGTGAACAGGACAAGTACTTTCAAAGTTATAGGCAACATTAAGTTTTATGTTAAATTTGCATTTGAAAGAGGCATAACCCCAAAATATTGAAACTGGAGTTATCATTCTTGTCGTCACAGATGGCGTTGTTCATGCTGATGATATATTCCAAGTATGAAGTGAATAGGACAAGTACTTTCAAAGTTAAGGCAACATTAAGTTTCTGATTAAAGTTGCATTTGAAAGGGGCATAACTTAAAAATATTGAAACTGGAGTTATCATTCTTGTTGTCACAGATGGCATTGTTCATGCTAATGATTCCAAGTACAAATTGAATAGAACAAGTACAATCAAAGTTATAGGCAACATTAAGTTTCCAGTTAAAGTTGCATTTGAAAGGGACATAACTCAAAAAATATTGAAACTGGAGTTATCATTCTTGTCGTCACAGATGGCATTGTTCATGCTGATGATATATTCCAAGTACAAAGTGAATAGGACAAGTACTTTCAAAGTTATAGGCAAAATTAAGTTTCAGATTAAAATGGCATTTGAAAGGGGCATAACTCAAAAAATATTGAAACTGGAGTTATCATTCTTGTTGTCACAGATGGCATTGTTCATGCTGATGATATATTCAAAGTATGAAGTGAATAGGACAAGTTCTTTCAAAGTTATAGGCAACATTAAGTTTCAGATTAAAGTTGCATTTCAAAGGGGCATAACTCAAAAAATATTGAAACTGGAGTTATCATTCTTGTTGTCACAGATGGCATTTTTCATGCTGATGATATATTCCAAGTATGAAGTGAATAGGACAAGTTCTTTCAAAGTTATAGGCAAAATTTAGTTTCAGATTAAAATGGCATTTGAAAGGGGCATAACTCAAAAAATATTGAAACTGGAGTTATCATTCTTGTTGTCACAGATGGCATTGTTCATGCTGATGATATATTCAAAGTATGAAGTGAATAGGACAAGTTCTTTCAAAGTTATAGGCAACATTAAGTTTCAGATTAAAGTTGCATTTCAAAGGGGCATAACTAAAAAAATATTGAAACTGGAGTTATCATTCTTGTTGTCACAGATGGCATTTTTCATGCTGATGATATATTCCAAGTATGAAGTGAATAGGACAAGTACTTTCAAAGTTATAGGCAACATTAAGTTTCAGATTAAAGTTGCATTTCAAAGGGGCATAACTCAAAAAATATTGAATCTGGAGTTATCTTTCTTGTTGTCACAGATGGCATTTTTCATGCTGATGATATATTCCAAGTATGAAGTTAATAGGACAAGTACTTTCAAAGTTATAGGCAACATTAAGTTTCAGATTAAAGTTGCATTTCAAAGGGGCATAACTAAAAAATATTGAAACTGGAGTTATCATTCTTGTCGTCACAGATGGCATTGTTCATGCTGATGATATATTCCAAGTATGAAGTGAATAGGACAAGTACTTTCAAAGTTATAGGCAACATTAAGTTTCAGATTAAAGTTGCATTTGAAAGGGGCATAACTCAAAAAATATTGAAACTGGAGTTATCATTCTTGTTGTCACAGATGGCATTGTTCATGCTGATGATATATTCCATGTATGAAGTACAAGTACTTTCAAAGTTATAGGCAACATTAAGTTTCAGATTAAAGTTGGGGGACTACCGGACGATGGCACCGACGACGACGACGACGACACCGCCGGACAATAGCATCCCTATGTGTCTACCTGCTATCGCAGGCGACACAAAAAGCTACAAAGAAAGCCAACGCGATTATCCAGATAAATGTGTCAACACAAATCTCAGCCAATTCTAACTTAATTTTTCGCTTGTACTGCAGGATTTGTTACGTGTAAAGAAGGCGGCATCTCGTTTTTGGTTAAGTGGAGTACTTAGGTAGGTTTCCAGGTCTTATACCGCATGGTTGAACAAAAACACTGAGTACGCAAGAACCCCACATTTTGTTATCGACGAATTAACTTCTCAAACTGGTAACAAAAACAACATACCAAATTTACATCAACTTGACAAATAAGTACGATGAATTAAAAGAACAACAACAAGGAAACGACACTTACATGACACTTTGAACATGGGTCATGCTTTGCAGGCTCTTATTGGATGTGCTAGGATACCTAGAAATATTGGAAAAGGCTCTGGACATATTGAATTTGACCATGTTGAACAACGGATGTTCACCATCAATTTGTTTCTCTTCTACCAAATCACTTGGCGAGTATGAACTGTTGGAAAAACATAATGTCTGTATTATAATAGAGGCTGAAGGCTTTGGACTTTCAAAATACTATTGTTTGTAAGGAATTATTTAGTCATTTTGAAATGTATTTGTTTGAGGGCTTTTAAGCTCCTATGTGAAAATAAACACTTGCTGTTTTCATTTTTTTAAAAGCATTAAATAGTGGAAATAATGTAGATGTGTTGTTAATCATTTTTCTACATATCTGTAATAGCATATGTATCATTCATTGTGGAGTGTATTTTAGCTCACCTGAGCCAAAGGTGATCATATGACAAAATGTTTATGGATTACAAAACAATTAGTTACGAAATTTAAACATTAACCATTATTACCATATTTGGTTGTGTATAAAGCGCACATTTTTACCTTCCGAAATATGCACGGATCGTGGGTGCACGTTATACATCCCATAAATTTTTTCAGTAATAAATGTTTATTGAGGTAACAGTTTAACCTTTCACTCCATTTACTCATTTTATTACGAGTGCAACCAGTGTAGATCCAGATCAGCCAGTACATCCGTGCCATCTAATCTGGATCTGCACTGGTTGCATCTTGGTCAGAAATAACCTAATAGTAGATCCTGATCAGATGTGCTGGCTATTCATCTATGCAATAGAGGTGTTTCTGTAGAGTAAAGTGTCAATGATCACTCAATTCTCAAGAAATCTTCAGCGCCCACAGATGTTTGGCCACATAGCATTGTAGATGCTGGTGAACTATACACGTCACTGAAAGAAGCAGATATTGCTGTAAAACTTTTTTACGTCACAAATGAAATGATTACCGAGATCGACAATGATATATCTAAAATTGTTACGATTCCAGTAAAAGGCACTATGCTTATTCATCAGTTTATATGTAGAGAAAATGAAGAATGCATACATGTAAGAGACCTTTCGTGCTTTTGTTATTCAACTAAAATATGTGAATGTTTTTCTCCAAGAAAGATCGTTTTGGTCAAATATAAAGACAACAGATCAGAAGCACCATCAACCGACGTCATCACAATGGGATCAGATGATCATACACTCTCGTATTCTGCGTTAGATGCTACGCCGGTTTCAGGTGAGGTGGAATTTTTATGCTCCCCCCGAAATTCGGGGGAGCATATAGTTGTCGCTTTGTCCGTCCGTCCGTCCCGTTCGTCCGTCCGTCCGTCCGTCATAATATTGTCCGGACAATTACACAAAAACTATGAGAGGTATCAAGACTAAACTTCATAGGTAGTTAGATCTCGTTGAGGAGCAGTGCAGTGCACAAGAACTATAACTCTTGCTTTATTCATTTTTGAGTTATTGCCCTTTGAAATTTCTCATACTTACTTTTTGTCCGGGGCATATCTCCCAAAGTCTAAGAGTTATGAAGTTGAAACTTCATAAGTAGATAGATCTCAATGAGGAGCAGTGCAGTGCACAAGAACCATAACTCTTGCTTTATTCATTTTTGAGTTATTGCCCTTTGAAATTTCTCATACTTACTTTTTGTCCGGGGCATATCTCACAAAGTATAAGAGTTATGAAGTTGAAACTTCATAAGTAGATAGATCTCAATGAGGAGCAGTGCAATGCACAAGAACCATAACTCTTGCTTTATTCATTTTTGAGTTATTGCCCTTTGAAATTTCTCATACTTACTTTTTGTCCGGGGCATATTTCACAAAGTATAAGAGTTATGAAGTTGAAACTTCATAAGTAGATAGATTTCAATGAGGAGCAGTGCAGTGCATAAGAACCATAACTCTTGCTTTATTCATTTTTGAGTTATTGCCCTTTCAAATTTCTCATACTTACTTTTTGTCTGGGGCATATCTCACAAAGTATAAGAGTTATGAAGTTGAACCTTCATAACTAGATAGATCTCAGGGAGGAGCAGTACAGTGCACAAGAACCATAACTCTTGCTTTATTCATTTTTGAGTTATTGCCCTTTGAAATTTTTCATACTTCCTTTTTGTCCGGGGCATATCTCACAAAGTATAAGAGTTATGAAGTTGAAACTTCATAAGTAGATAGATCTCAATGATGAGCAGTGCAGTGCATAAGAACCATAACTCTTGCTTTTATTGATTTTTGATTTATTGCCCTTTGAAATTTCTCTTACTTATTTTTTGTCCAGGGCATATCACACAAAGTATAAGAGTTATGAACTTGAAACTTCATAAGTAGAATGAATTCGTTGAGGAGCAGTGCAGCACACAAGAACCATAACTCTTGCTTTATTCATTATAGAGTTAATGCCCTTTGAAATTTACCATACTTACTTTTTGTCCAGGGCATATCTCACAAAGTATAAGAGTTAGGAAGTTGAAACTTCATAAGTAGATAGATCTCAATGAGGAGCAGTGCAGTGCACAAGAACCATAAATCTTGCTTTATTGATTTTTTATTTATTTCCCTTTGAAATTTCTCTTACTTAGTTTTATCTGGTGCATATCTCACAAAGTATAAAAGTTTCTGAACTTGAAACTTCATAAGTAGAATGATCTCAATGCGGAGCAGTGCAATGCACAAGAACCATAACTCTTGCTTTATTCATTTTTGAGTTAGTGCCCTTTGAAATTTCTCATTTTTTTTGGTCTTATTTTTGTACAATATTGTAAAATGCTTTCTGTTTGAATCGTAAAGGAAACTTTCAAATACAATATCTTTCTTACAAATTCTTCCTGTTCTAACAAAAAAGTATTTGTGACAAAGCGGCGTTGGGGAGCATAACCCGTCTCTGACGGCTCTTGTCTGTAGATGTTGTTGGTAGATGGGTAGTCGTTGCCATACCCAGGAATTGTTCAGGATGTAGACCACGAGTCAGTAGTGGTGAAAGTCATGCATCAAATTGGCAAAACTCGGTTATTCTGGCCGGCAAGAGATGACATATTAAACTATTACTTTGACCAAGTTGTGACAGAGTTTGACAAAGTGTAACAAGTCTTCATATGCAAATTCCAATTGGTGTCTGGGATTCGGTATGCCAGAAACTGGATTTGCAATCATTATTATGCAAATGCAATGAACATTTAACTAGTTTCTGTTCGTTTAAAGTTTTTATATGTTCCACTTTAAATGTTAAAAGTTGTGTTTATTAAATCAAATCATAGAAACATCTTTCGTTTTGTGTATGCCAAAAATATGCAACGGATAATTTTCAAACATATTTCATGTAGGCCTAACCACGAGAGCGTCAGCAGTCGCTAATCTAAATTAATACTGTGCACGTACCTTGTCTCAGCTTTAACACTACAATATACTTCGATAATTCATTACTATTAACGTCCAAATTCAGTTAAACTGCACCAATTTTGACATAAAATAGGCCGAAAATTGTTTGTTTCAAATGTTTTAGAATTGTTATTAAAATAAAAATATGATGTCTGAGCCGCCCCCGCCACCATAAAGCACATTTACATCTCAAATGATGGGTTTAGCTGCTTAGCATTAGAATAAAAACCTGTATTTATTTATATATGTGAATTACGTTACATTTGTACCAATTCTGAGAACATTTTATGTGTTTCAATATAAATTTAAGTTTCTGTCCCGTTTATTTATATTTCTATGATGGTTTCCGTGTTCAGCCATACAACTTCCGATAATTTTTAATATAAATCTGCAGGAAAAATGTTCGTAATTAATCCGAAACAAGGTGTTTTCCAAAGAAAAATTCAAAGGCCGTTGGAATATTTTGTTAAATCCATACTGCTGTTTTTACTTCGATGAAAAGTATATATCTGACGTTCTGCATTTGACATTGGCGTCGTTGTCTTCATGAAAATTAGATAATGGGCTGATAGTGAATTACGTTACAACATGTAAATTACGTTAGTGAATTACGTTACAACATGTAAATTACGTCAGTGAATTACGTTACAACATGTAAATTACGTTAGTGAATTACGTTACAACATGTAAATTACGTCAGTGAATTACGTTACAACATGTAAATTACGTTAGTGAATTACGTTACAACATGTAAATTACGTTAGTGAATTACGTTACAACATGTAAATTACGTTACACAGGAATCAAGAGCTACATTTCTTAAAATATGCAAATTATTAATCAACATTTGTAAACAAATGATGAGTCAAGCATGTTCAAATACCAAAAAAAATCATAATATTAAAATTTCACTTTATCACATGTTAAAAACAAGAAATACAAAACATGATGAAGTTTGCTTTTGTATGCAGCCATTATATACACCTTCAGAAAATTGCACGCACTGTTAGCACTTATAAATGACGTGGTTAAGAAAAACCAGCATCAAAGTCCGTGCTCATTTCATGAAAAAGGTCAAATTATGCAGTGATATGGTGAAATCGTGACTTCTGGTATGATGCATTTAACGTGATTCACTGCAACGTAATTCACGATTTTATATAAAACTGGATGGTCCTAATGCAGATTATTCGCGGGATCTTAACGATGCACATTATTTGAGAGTGGAATGGGTGTACTTCTTGAATATAGACAGCAAACCGAAAGATGTTTTGATTTGTTAACATGACACACTGAACGTAATTTACGTTTTAAATGTTGAACATCCATTTAAATAGCCAATACATGCACCTTTTATTTTTTAATTCATTATAAGATCTCAAGAATGACTAGAATTCTGAACTTTTTGAACAATTTAAGATTGGAATAGCATTAAACTATGATAGATTTGTTAATTTGTATATCTTTATTGGTAGTCTTATTTGTGTAACGTAATTCACATTCATTTTTGGGACATCGTGTAATTATAAATTACAGTCAAATTTAAAATTATATAAAAATGTTTAGTCGAGTTTTCAAAGACTCAGACATGGGTGGTTTCAAAAAAATGGCTGGAAAAGTGAAAAAATAGTGAAACATTAAAGTTCGTTAAAATTCCAAACTTGTTATTCTGTATTTTTTGCTTATTGAAACTGAGTAATGAACTGAAAGATTTTTGAAATCGGTCAACTGGTTGCTGAGATATTGTCATTTGAAAAATGGCAAGTGAAGTGAAAAAAATGTAAAGAATTTAAGCTCATAAAAAGTCCAAACTGGTTGGTCTATATGTTTGTACAGTCTTTACAGTGATCAAAATCAATCAAGTTATACACATATGTGACAGAATAAAAATTTTATGGAGCTTTATTGACCAATATTAAATAAATCAAAGAATTTCAATTTAAAATACAAGTATTACTGTTTCTTATTATTTAAATGTGTATTTCTGTTAAAATACATGTTGAAGCAACAAATATAAGTGTTTTAGAACTTGTGGTATCGCATAAAGATAAAAAATCCTATTGTTAAGAAAGTGTGTCATCTTCCTGACAACGACATAAGTGCAGTGTACTCAAAAATGTTTCACTTAGGCCATTCCTGTTTGTCACAATTTAACAAAACATGACATAGACTTATAGGAAAAAACATGCCCTTTTTTCCTGTATGTTGACAGAATATTGCAATATGTGCATAATGTCACACTCCTGACAAATTTAGCTGACATTCTCTGAAGGGAGCTGCAGACAAATATAATTTCAATAGAGGTAATAATATTATAATTATTGCATCTAGAAACATAAAACGTTATGATACACAAAACATATCATATGTACTATTAATCTTAAAAGTCCTATAAATTATAAAGCAAAGATGTATTGATTTTCTTGAGGTATTTTCTAATCTACAACGCTTGACTTAATAGCATATATTTGGATTACTTTTAGTATAAAATGCTTAATTTTATCATTATTTGATGCCTAATAAATGCACCTTTAACTGAAACAATACTAAAACTTGTCTTTACTCAAGATTTTGTAAAATAATGGTCTGAACAAATGTGATTTTGAAAAGTGTCACACTTTTTTGTCACACTCCTGACATTTTTTGCTCGTTATTTTAGAATATTTTTTAACGGATGGTGCTATTTTGATGAAACTTCACAAATCGTTAAAGGGCATGATGAGACACCTCTGCAAAGTAGGAAAATGGAAGTAACTGTTGTACATTTTTATAACAGGTAAACCCAAACCAGCCATTTTTTTTAAACAGCCCACATTTCATTATGATATGCACAATACAAAACAATGAAAGTGTTGTATTAAATCACCCCGCAGTGTTTGTTTGATTAAAACCACTCAGGTTTGTGACATACATTTTTTGGCATTTTTGACCTCAATAAGTTGAGTTAAAAATTATTTTACATGTTGACCCACAAGAAACTACATGATGACTGTGAAGACACTTCAACAGGGTAACTAATTGCACAAGTTTTGTTGAGAAAATCTTATAAGTTTTGTTTAACATGCGATGTGAGATACAAATAAAGCAATTGGTGCATCCGATCAAACGTCCGCCTATTTGCGGATGACACCAGTCTATTTGTTATCTTTGTTGACCTAACCTATATTTCACGGCAGTAAAACTTCAAAACGACTTAAACAAAATTCATACTCGGCCACAGAACTGGCTAGTTGACTAACTCAACATGAAAATCCAATTATGAACAGTTAATCTGTAGTTAAGCATATCCTTCTAGGGGTTATTTTCCAAAAAGATGGAAAATGGAATTCTCACATTAATACAGTCTCATATACAACTTTTGAAACACATCGGTTTAAAACGAAAATCAAAATTTGTTTTAAAAAGACAATGCTGGAAAAACTTTATTTTTCTGTAGTAAGACCTCTTCTTGAATACAGTGACATAGTCTGGGACAAGTGCTCTATTGAACTTGTACGCAGTACGACTATAGTCACCATCAGGGTTGAAGGTTATAAAGCTGAGCATGGAAACCAGTCTCAAATCTCAAGCATCTGATTGGCTGAAATGGCGACCAGTCGCCATTTCAGCCAATCAGATGCTTGAGATTTGAGACTGGTGTCCATGCTCAGCTTTATAACATTGGGCACTGGGAAAAGGATGTATAAGCGGCATGAAAAGCTTGGTTGGGTTTACCCTGTAAACGATGGGTCCTGGGTTTGAGTCCCATTCTGGCTGCACATTCGTTCTCTCCCTTTCTTGAGTCCTTTAGAGTAATTAAAACGCGAATATAATGTAATGAATGTGTTTATTTTTGCCAAGTAATATTCTATGTGATTTTTTTTCTATTTCCGAGTTTAAAAATTTAATGTTCAATGCTTATGACTTTAACATCGTTAGAATTTTTGTTAAATTATAATGGTAATTATTGAAAACATTTAAATACTGAAAACTCTAAAACTCTTAAAATCAAAACAGCCTCTTTAGAAAATACAGTTAGTGATTATCAAGTGGAATTTCTCAAAACATCGTCTACATCAGAAATTATATTTCGAATTGCTTTCATAAACAGATTTATGCTTGTCGTGGTAATTTAATGGCTTAAGTAGTATTTTTTTAATAATGCTATATCCGACTTAGATTTTTTCACGATAGATATGAATTTGCCGGGAGATTCATCCACAATATTAAGTGAAAACGTATTATACACAAATAGTAACGCTTGATCTTTATTTCCATACGACGAAGTCTTATTCATCCAACGAATCCTGATTTCGGATAGTGGGCTCTGTGACGTATACTTTAAGATGCTTGGCTACAGTAAAAGCTGCTCTCAATTTATTGGCTGTGCACAGTGTTTTGACGGGTGACCTAGACGAGCAGGCACGCTTTGCCTCAAGTTGCTGCCTAAAAGTGTGCCGTCATTTACCTTGACGTCAATGTGGCCATCCCTTCCGGCTCCACTTACTTAAACCGAACCGTTTTCTATACCCAAATAAAAACCACCAAATATCGATTCAAACCATAAATAAAACCAGCTTTACAAAAACAAAACAAAAAACAGTGACTTATACTTTAAGTGAACTCTAAACTGGTAATTTGTTTGGATCCGACTCGGACTGTACTGAAGAAAAGGTACCAAATATGTTGATGACACACTACCTACCATTAGATTTGAGGAGGGTTTGAGCTCTTGCGTTGTGGAAGTGATTGCAAAATCCTTTAGATTGTAACCGGTATGTGAGATGTTCTGAATCTGAGGAATTTAGTGAGATGTTCTGGATTTGAGGAATTTACTGAGATGTTCTGAATCTGGGGAATTTAGTGAGATGTTCTGAATCTGAGGAATTAATTGAGATGTTCTTGGATATGAGGATTGAGTGAGATGTTTTGAATCTGAGGATTTAGTGAGATGTTCTGAATCTGAGGGATTAGTGAAATGTTCTGAATCTTAGGAATCTTGTCGACAGTCAGGAAAAAACATATGTTCGTCCGATTCAACGGAGCATAGAAGTTCATGATAGTTACATGAATAGGAACAATGAAATAAAAGGTTAAGTGCATCTAATGTCAACAGGAAATCAATGTTTGGCTAAAACAGGCTTGGCCTGTGTGGATATAATGATTTAGTTGAAATTTTCTGATTGGTCGAAATTTGTTGTTGAGAAAAAAAGATTGCATCATTACCATTTTAGTTTTAGTATTTTTTACAAAACTACAAAGAAATGAACAGTTGCATTATTAATTTAAAATCTACAACTAAAGTATGAAGCCAACGGGAAAGGTTTCAAGTCTGACTCAATGTAACCATGAAATGAAATGTTTCAGATGTAACGAATGTGCACAATGATTGTAATTAATAAACGATTATAAATTATACTTAATTGTATTACTTTCAAGTTAAAATAATCGTGCAGAATACTAGTATAAAATGCCTTCTCGTCAAATTTACACCTTTATCATTATAAATCATCAGTAGCATAAAAGACGATCACAATGCCTTCTGCTTGAAAACTAAAACCGTCACCCTCAAAAGCATCGCCATCTTCAGCGGTTTCAGCAGCAGCAACAACAACGACAACGTTTTCAGCTGGAACAAAAGCACCATCATCACGAGCAACGCGTCAACGCCAGCAGCAAATAGACGTTGATCGAAAGCAGTAACATCATCACGATCTCCAACAATAGCAACGTCTACATCAAACAGATTCAGTATTTAACGGGTCGACAGGCAAGTCATCTTTGTAAATATTGTTCATCTGACCGAAGAAATGCAGCAGTTTCCGCGACCAGCATCTACGTCTGATATTGAAGAAATAACCCGTTGGATACAAGATCCAAATACCATTCTACATCCAGCCTCTATGTCTGATATTGAAGAAATAGCCCGTTGGATACAAGATCCCAATACCATTCTACATCCAGCCTCTATGTCTGATATTGAAGAAATAGCCCGTTGGATACAAGATCCCAATACCATTCTACATCAAAGTAATCTTTAGGAAGGAGGTTGTTTCGAGACTAACGTCACATCCTGCCGAATGTGTAAATAATATTAAATCTTTGCAATGTCTTAATTAATTACCTCTTGTTTAACACTGTTCTGCTTTCAGAAGTAGATTATACCGAAATTCAATGTAGGAGAGCTGGTTTCGGAAACTTTAAATTAAAGAAAGAAATTAAACAAGGAATGTCAGCTGGCCCGGTTAGATCCTGATGAAATTAATGTGTCGTCAGTTGGCGGCTCGCCAGATGAAATATTAAGGCGTGCAAAGGACCAGTTTTAAAATTTCAGTTAGCTTAAAACACAAATGAAAAGAATACCGATTCTGAATGCACTCATCAAATTTCAGAGTATAACATTTATGATCGTCTACAAAACAAAAATGCCACGATAGTCGACAATGAATTCCGACAAAAAAGAAAGGCACTGAAAAATGTTCACTCAAAATACATTTCTGAGGAATAAGTATCTATATCAAACAGAAAACGAAACTGGTTGGATAAACGAAAAATTATAAACGCTGTACCATCTATTCTGATATATCCTGGAGACCAGAAACGTTATATTATTAATCCCTTATTACTTAAAAACTATGGTACATGGAATATAAATACGAAAAACAACAAAATGCTCTTTCAATTCAAATTCATCACAGCGGTAAAATCATTGGAGTTTTTCATTTCATGAAAATTGTGTCCCCCCCCCCCTAAAGATAGGTTTCATTATATAAACGTAAATATTCATTACCAAGTATATCCGTAAGTATAATATCTCTCTGTGAATGGGTATACGTTAGTGTTGGGATATCGGTTGCAAATCATAATCGATCATCGGTTGGAATCGGTTGCCACTTCCGATGCGAATTTTGAGTATATTAACATCTACTATGAACTAGAAGCACCTATTCAACTGCAAATATGTACGCAATATTTGGAGACAGTTCTATAACCAGACTGGAGTCATATACCCATGGAAAAATGCATTTTAAACATAAATGCAAATTTTATGATGTTTCAGGAATGTCCACACGAAACAAGTTTGCGTCGACTGTTTTCAGACAAACCCAGGTATGTGCTTATTTCAAATATAAGCATTTTTAAAGAATTTTGTCTCCCCAAAAATCGAAAGAGGGAAATTTCCTTCGCGAACGGGAATGAACAAAAACTATTTCAACAAGATCAGAAAGTCAGTGAATGACAAACTCAAGAAGTATCTAAAAGAAGACTATGTGGACACTGGTAAACGTCTGCGTTATCCAAGACATTATGATAGCGACCAAGTACACCCCGGTTGTAGTGAAGGTGGCAGGGAAAATACTAATTTATATGAAGAATGAATATAAATTGATTTATATTTCCGTGACTATTTTCTACTTGGCTCGAGTTGTAAGGAGAGTGACCAGTCTAATTAAACTTAATTCTGTGGTACAGTCTGGTCACCCTTGACGCGCGTGATCTCTGCATGTTCGGACCTTTTATCCAATCGGCGCAGGACTTTACAGTGTGATTATACCTGTAGTCCAATCATGTGCTGTTTCTTTGTTTACCTGCTTCTGCAGCCATTTCAGAACAGAAAACGGACAGTGCAGGATCTCGTGGATTTATTTGGATTTGTATCAATTTTATACTATTTCTACCACTATTCATTTATTCTATTTCCCATTCAATCGTAACGTATATCATCAGTACGCATTAATATGGCTAACGCTCAGAAAACTGCCGACAATTTAACAATTCTTGTACTCGGACATTCGTTCGTAAAACGCCTGAATAAATGGCTGATCCAAGAAAAGATTGCAAATATGAATACCGATCCCAGCAGAATACAAATATTCCTTCACGGCATAGGAGGAGCTTACGTAACCCAGTCGGCATCTGAGCACCCGAAGTCGATATGGAATGAATTGTCAATGATTAGGGATCTGTCGGCATCTGCAGTCATAATTGACATTGGCACAAACGATATCTGCTTAACAGATGTTGAACCTGTACATTTAACAAATGCAGTATGCCGTTATGTGGAAGCATGTTTCACACAAGGTGCACGCTATATAATAATAACAGAAATTTTGCACAGATACGATCGCTCGGCGTTTAATGCGAAAGTTGATGAATATTTACTTTGCAGTTATGATCAATTGCGATCAATTGCGATCGAACATTGTCGAGGACCATAACAGAAAAGTGATTTTACTGGTTCACATCTCAACTGATTGATTAACATCTACAGCCAACACGCTTTTGATTTGCAGTAAGTACCATTAGTTACATGTGCAAAAAAAAAAGAAAAAAGAAAGAAAGAAAGAAACAACAAACAAACAAAAAACAAACTAATTATTTACAGCGAATACCCGTCCGGTGTTAATTTTGTAAAGTATTCCATTATATATGGGATAAATCCCATAATCATGGCTAAATTATATGTCATGAATGGGTCTTATGCTTCATGTAGATCTGGTTCATGTTCTGGTAAATAAACGTGAAGAGGTTCATAACCAATTCTGGTGCATACCTGGTGCCTTTATATATGGTTGCTCTTAATCCAACTTGCTCGGTGAAATTATGTCGCATCGCTTACATGGGACGTTAATGTACATGTCCGGTGAATTACCTGTAATACGTCTGGTGGAATTCCAGTATTCTGTTCGGTGATATAGCTTCTTGTCCGGTGAATCAGCAACTTAACCTTCATATTCTAAAAATAGCTGATAGCATATAATGTACCTAAATATGGTAGCATATACATATACCTGTATTCTGTCCGGAAAGATAGCTTATTGTCTGGTGAATCAGCAACTCAACATACATATTCTAAAAATAGCTGATAGCATATACTGTACCTGTATTCTGCCCGGTGGAACAGCTGCGGGTCCGGTTATTCAGCAACTTAACATACTTATTCAAAAATCTATACTTGAGGATTTTAATTTTATTAAATCCAATTGTCAGATTAGACAACTTAACTTGTAATAAGCTATTAGCAAGCAACTGCAGCACATTTAAACTTATTCCGTTCTATAAATAGCTAGACATTATATTCACATTACTGTTATGACAGACTGTCGAAGAGTGAAAATGCATACACTAGAAAATTTTCAAGGATTCGTCCTTGTGGTCTACTGGCCAAGATACGGTAAATATTTTATTTCTTCAACCAAATTACTAATCAAACTGTTTACATCATCTTTAGATACATATCATGGCTCCAAAACGGAAGGACGGGGCTAAACAAACCCCGTCCTCGAAGAAGAAGAAAACAAACCGCACATCTCGGGCTGAAGTCAGGCCGACGGAAGTGGACCCTCCACAACAATCGGGGTTGGCAACAGCTTTGGCGAACGCCATCGAAAAGGATCACAATCTAAGGTCCGAGCTACAGAAAGCTTTGTTTCCAAGCAAAGACAAAAAAATTGAACAGGGTAAATTTGAAACACCTGACACTACACCAAGCCAGAATTGTCCTGGCTTGGTGTTAGAAGACTCTCCAGACTCAGACAATCTGTCCGATTCCTCCCTGTCTGACAGTGAATTTCATGTAAATCAGGAAATTCTAAACATCCATCAAGAAAAATCACAAGAAAAGGACTTGTCTGCAGATTTGGGGGTCTTCTCATTTGGGAGTCCAATAATTTCAGAGAAGATTAAACATAAAATTTGGGCAAAAGAATACATTGATTTGGCTACCCTTTACTTTGGGTCCGACAAAACTAATATCCAAACAACAATTCAGACCCAGGGCAATTCAACAATTACATCAGTTAAAAAACCAGCTGCTAAACAAATAAATAACATCATGACTTGGACAAAAGCCTTCCAGCTTTATGCTTTCGTGTACTGCAAAAAATATGCCTCAGAAAGTCCAGATATATTTTCATACATGATGTTAATCCAATCCCTCTCCAATCACACAGACAACTGGCTCACATACGATATTAAATTTCGAACCATCCGTGCACAACATAACTTAGCATGGATTCCCATCCACATGCCAACATACATGTACTGCATGATCGAAAAACCTAAACAGTCCTTTCGATCACCCAAACCAACCTCACACTCCCAACACAAAAGGTTTGAGCACATTTTTAAACGAAAAGGTTACTGTTGGGAATATCAAGAAAACACAAACTGCACCAAACAACATTGTCCAGTTGCACACAAATGTGCAAATTGCGAGGGAAACCACGGTGCCCACCGCTGCCCTACAAAATGGTCAAGGCCAACAGATCAGGGCAAACAGACTTGGACAAAACCAAGCAACGAACAATTCAAAAATGTTCAAAGTTCCAAGCACAACTCTTACACTGCCAACGCCAGTAAAACCTAATGTTCTAGCATCATACTTGAACGGTTATGACTCGGAAAAGGCCAATTATTTAATACAGGGTTTTACTCGAGGATTTTCTCTAGGCGTTTGTAGTCAGGTCAATGCTTCACATGCATCCAATCATCCTTCTGTTGCAAATCACTTATCATTTGTACAAGACAAAATTGACAAAGAAATTCAAGCAGGACGATATAAAGGACCTTATCAACGTCCACCCTTAGAAAACTTTGTATGCAGTCCCTTAGGTGTCATACCTAAGAAAACACCTAATGAATTCCGCATCATTCATGACCTTTCATTCAGCAATAAGGGACCATCAATCAATGAACTTATCCCAACACACAATTCACGGGTCACACTTGAGACATTCGATCATGTAGCAGCGCTAGTTTTAAAGCACGGTCAAAACTGCTACATAGCTAAAGCTGACATCAAAGAAAGCTTTCGCATAATTCCAATCTCCCCAACTGATTATCACAAACTAGGGTTTTCTTTTCAAGGTCAATTGTATTTTGATTGTGTATTACCAATGGGAGCATCCAGTAGTGTTCAAATATTTGAATCCTTTTCATCAGCTATTCAATGGATTCTCCAGCAGAAAATAAAAATCCAAGATGTGTCTCATATTGTAGATGATTTCATTTTCGTGGAAAAAACAAAAGAGTCATGCCAGGCTTCACTTTCATCTTTTCAAAAACTATGCCAGCACATCAATATCCCACTTAAACATGAAAAGACAGTCTTTCCAACACAAACTGCTGTTGTTCACGGCATTGAAATCAATACACGTACACTCACAGCACATTTACCTCGAGACAAAATAGCGTCCCTCAAGGTTTTACTCCAAAATGCAAAAAAGAAAAAGAAAATTATGCTCAGAGAACTCCAGAGTCTGCTTGGAACGTTAAACTTTGCATGCAAAGTGATAAAACCTGGCCGCTGCTTTATACGAAGACTCTATGACCTCACAACAGGAGTATCTCGACCAAACCATTACATCAGACTAAACAAAGACGTAAGGGCTGACCTAAATCTCTGGTCACAATTCATTGATCACTACAATGGCTGCACCATTCTTACACATGACAACTTCATATCATCAGTATCTCTTCAACTTTTTACTGATGCAGCAAGCACTAAAGGATTTGGGTTAATGTATAAACAGCAATGGACCTACGGTCCCTTTTCGGCCAATGTTAAGAAGCACCACATTAATATTCTGGAGCTTTACCCAATAACTCTCGCTGTAATGTTGTTCGGTAGCCAATGGAAAAATCAAAATATTTTATTCTTGTGTGACAATCTGGCCATAGTCTTTTGTCTACAGAAACAGTCATCAAAAGATCCGATTATTATGAAACTTATTCGTATGATAGTGCTCGAAAGCCTTAAACATAATTTTAATTTTAAAGCAAAACACATCGCTTCCAAGGAAAACAGTGTGTGTGATAAGTTATCTCGTTTTCAGATTCCCCAAGCACTCCTGGAAGCACCACACCTAGAAAAAGAACCAATAACGATACCAAACAGTCTGTCTCCAGACAGCTTACTACTGTGACAAAGATGTTGATTCACTCTTCTCTATCCAAGTCTACAAGACAATGTTATAACAGATATTTTAATAGGTTTAAAAACTTTTGCACAATCAAAATTCAGAAACCTTATCTTCCCGCCAATGTCGACACTGTAGCTTCCTTCATATCATATCTTTTTGTCTCCGGGTTTTCCTCATCAACAATATCTAGCCATTTGTCAGCTATTGCTTATCAGCACCAAATACAACATTTCTCTAACCCAACGGATTCTTTCTTTATACGTCGAATGACACTGGGCTGCAGGAAAAACAGCCAAAACAAAGACTCGCGCTTACCACTACTCCTCCCACAAATACATAACCTCACAGATGCATGCAGTAGTCTTCATCCAGGTTATTATGATATAATACTCTACCAGGCAATTTTCTCGTTTCTTTTCCACGCCTTTTTAGATCGGGAGAAGTACTGCCCAATTCCCTTTCCAAAAACAACTTGGTCATTCAATACAAAGATATACATATTCTGAAAGACTCTGTACAAATAACCCTACGTCACCATAAAACCCAAAAGTCGGGCAACTCCACCTTAATCTACATCAACCGTACACAAATGCCTTATTGTCCACATACTATTCTTGGAAAATACCTTAATGAAAGAGGAACAAATCCCGGCCCCCTTTTTTTGGATTCCTCCGGAGTTCCTGTATCAATTGCAAAATTTCGATCAATTTAATCAAAAACTTTAAAATTCGTACAACTTCCGCCATCTCTGTATAAACCTCACAGTTTTCGCATTGGGGCTTGTACTCAAGCTATCATGTCCGGAATTCCGGAAGAACAAGTGAAAAGAATGGGGCGTTGGAGGTCTTGTGCATTTCAAAAATATATACGATTACCAAACCTCACAACATAAACATACACACACACAAAAAACAACAACAAAAAACAAAAAAAAACAAAACAACAAAAAACAACAAAAAACCATCGAGCTATGACATCCAATTATCAAATCACATGAACATCTTTCCCAGTACAGCACATTAAACATAAAAAAGCAATACATGGAGACCCTCTGTGGTGTGATTCTTCATGCAAAATAACACTACAATTCTCAATGAGTGTCATTGGGGTGTGACACTCGCACAACATTCACACACCATATCACATCAGTAATTTTAATACTAAAACGAGATTCACTGGGGTGTGTATCTCACAACTTCACTTAAACGGACTCCCTCCCATTAAGGGCCTTTCTTACTATGATGAATTTCGCTTAACAGTATCATGTAAAGCATTCAGAAAGCTATTGCTTATTTGCAGTACATAAATAGACATTGCTTGGAAAATATTGCCAACATTAGAGAAAACCTCACAACTCTCTTACCTGTTACTGGGGTGTAACTGGTGATCAATTTATATATGCTCATTGTGAAGCGAACTTAATAAAAAGCAAAATTATAGGTGTGAACATAACCATTTGTGACAACACCACTAGAGGTATTAACCTACTGTTAATAGACATTACGAGATTTGATTTTATATGTATGCAATCAATTTTCAAAGTTGTGAATTCATTTCCATGAATGTTGTTATTATTAAAATGTACCTGTTGTACAGTGGTTTCATAATTGGCTGAAACAAAATTATGTCTTTTGTTTCCCACCTTGTTGGACACGTGTTTACAAAACAGAATTAACACTCGATTCTCATTACTAAGTTCATATTTCCGAAACACTATTGCCATCCAGCCATATGATGCCACAGTATTTCAAAATTCATGTTTACTATTATAATTAGACATGTTGTAAAATGATGTGTTTCTGAAACTCAGTCTTGTTGTATATTTTGTTATCTTATTAGCCAAATTTTTTACATTTAGTCTTTGTTATGTTTCATTACAAAATGTATCCATATCTAGTCGGGGTACTGGGGTGTACCCATTATAGTTCATATGTTAAATTTAACAAGCATGTACATATATATGTTCACCCAATTGACCAATTATGATTGTTCAATATTGATTATCAGCTACTCTTCCTTGGTTGGAGTGTCTGGTGGTTTAAATCCTCCAACTTTATGCCAATGGTTATAAATTGTGCAATGTAAACCTTTACAACTGTATTTAACTATTCTAATTATTGTAAAATAAATCGTCTGACTCCTGGAGTCAGACATGTTCAAACATACATATAGTTGTGTTGTAATTGGCATAAATAAACTTGGAAGAGTACCAGATTATCAATATAAAGAAAGGGTAATATAAATATTGTTATCTAATTGTGTGCATCTTTATAAAACCATATGCAAACAAATTTAGACCTTCTGCGAAACCTCTACTACTGGCGTAAATTAACCTCTGGCTCCGCCCCTGATAATCGTAACTTTATATCGTAAACCCGAACAGCGCAAGGTATTGCAAGTAATAATTAAATAAAATCGCATTACTGTACTCTATGTTGCTCAGAAGCTACAAAAATCTCAAGCTGGTATGTGCAGCTTTGATCGTAGTTTGCTGTTAAACACAGATGTTTCAACATTAAAGTTAACGACACACATTGTCTTAGTGAAATAACTCGAACCCAACCATCAGCTTAACAATGCTGCATGCAAAAGCACACACACCGTTAAAACATAAGAAGCTAATAGCATTGAAAAGCCAAAGGGGCGGGTACTCAATGATCTTACCGAGACCAGAGCACCTGAAGTAAAAAAAAAACAGTAGAGTAAGTTAAAGAGAATGGCGTAGAAAGTATGTTTGTGTCCTCTATAATCGAAAGTGGGATGTTTCCTACATGGACTAGAATGATCAAGACAAGTTTCAATAAAAAAGTAAGTGAAACACATTAAGCACAGTGAAGACTGGTAAAAAATACATAAAGCGTTGTAGCTTTCCTTTTGTGAAATTCGGTCTTTGCCGAAGAGTACCGGAAAATTTCGATCAGATTACACAATGAAGTGTGATTGAGTTGAAGGTGTCTGAATGGTCATGTAATATTAGTAACTTTGAAAAAAAAATCCATTACAACTTTATCTAGGTAACTATTATTTAGACACTGCAAAGAAATTATCAGTTGCAAAATTAATTAGAAATTGGCCAAAACGGGAAGGTTTTAAGTCTGACTTGTTCTGAGGTTGTTGATTTGTCTCTCTTGACTATATCAGCATGGTTCTTTTGTCTCTCTTCCTGCGCCTCTGGCGGCGCCTTCTTGGGTGCTTCGCCATCTAAATCATGAAATGTTTGAGATGTTATGTGCACAGTGATGATAAAAAGAATAAACAACACACACATGTTTGATATTGTCGAGATAAACAGAAGTTCAATACAAGTTTAACTCCATGAAATATTTTAAACAGAACCAGGCATTTTTAAAATTGATCAATTACGGAATTTTGATGACGAACAAAACGAAATGAATGCTTCGAAAGCTTGCGTTCATACGAAATATTAAAAAACCGAGTTAATTTTCTTCGTACGATTTAGATGTATCAGAATAAAAATCAGCATGGATGACAATATATATTTTATTCTGTTTCTTAATATTTTGGCTTTGAAACACATCTCATGGTAATGAACTTCATTGTTCAGTTCCATTACGAAGGAAAGCTTCTAGAAAAGCTGGTTCGAATGTAGTTCAAGAGTGAGCATCATTTACAAATCAGTGCATCTGCTATAGAGAAACTGAAATAAGAGGTTGCCATCTGCAGACATACGGCAGCGGCTGTGAAAAGAAATAGAAGAGCTAAAAAGAGTCAGTGATAGACCAAATAAAGAACGAAAGAGCATATAACTATTGTTTTAGACACTGCAAAGAAATTATCAGTTGCAAAATTAATTAAAAATACATAGGCCAAAAAGGGAAGGTTTAAAGTCTGACTTGTTCTGAGGTTGTTGATTTGTCTCTCTTGACTATATCAGCATGGTTCTTTTGTCTCTCTTCCGGCGCCTTTGGCGGCGCCTTCTTGGGTGCTTCGCCGTCTAAATCATGAAATGTTTGAGATGTTATGTGCACAGTGATGATAAAAAGAATAAACAACACACACATGTTTGATATTGTCGAGATAAACAGCAGTTCAATACAAGCTTAACTCCACGAGATATTTTAAACATAACCAGGCATTTTTAAAATTGATCAATAACGGAATTTTGATGACGAACAAAACGAACTGAATGCTTCGAAAGCTAGCATTCATACGAAATATTAAAAAAATGAGTTAATTTTCTTCGTACGATTTAGATGTATCAGAGTAAAAATCAGCATGGATGACAATATATATTTTATTCTGTTTCGTACTATTTTGGCTTTGAAACACATCTCATGGTAATGAACTTCATTGTTCAGTTCCATTACGAAGGAAAGCTTCTAGAAAAGCTGGTTCGAATGGAGTTCAAGAGTGAGCATCATTTACAAATCAGTGCATCTGCTATAGAGAAACTGAAATAAGAGGTTGCCATCTGCAGACATAAGGCAGCGGCTTTGAGGAAAGAAATAGCAGAGCTAAAAGAGTCAGTGATAGACCAAATAAAGAACGAAACAGCAAATAATTATTTTTTAAGACACTGCAAAGAAATTATCAATTGCAAAATTAATTAAAAATACATAGGCCAAAACGGGAAGGTTTAAAGTCTGACTTGTTCTGAGGTTGTTGATTTGTCTCTCTTGACCTTATCAGCATGGTCCTTTTGTCTCTCTTCCGGCGCCTTTGGCGGCGCCTTCTTGAATGCTTCGCCATCTTAATCATGAAATGTTTGAGATGTTATGTGCACAGAGATGATAAAAAGAATATAACAACACACACATGTTTGATTATTGTCGATATTAGCAGAAGTTCAATACAAGTTTAACTCCATGAGATATCTTAAACATAACCAGGCA
The DNA here is from genome assembly GCA_038501625.1 of Corbicula japonica. Taxonomy (NCBI): domain Eukaryota; kingdom Metazoa; phylum Mollusca; class Bivalvia; order Venerida; family Cyrenidae; genus Corbicula; species Corbicula japonica. The sequence continues at coordinate 6,525,597 of JAZAYU010000024.1, forward strand.
TTTTTAAAATTTATCAATTACGGAATTTTTGATGACGAACAAAACGAACTGAATGCTTCGAAAGCTTGCATTCATACGAAATATTAAAAAATTAGTTAATTTTCTTCGTACGATTTAGATGTATAAGAGTAAAAATCAGCATGGATGACAATATATATTTTATTTTGTTTCGTACTATTTTGGCTTTGAAACACATCTCATGGTAATGAACTTCATTGTTCAGTTCCATTACGAAGAAAAGCTTCTAGAAAAGCTGGTTCGAATGGAGTTCAAGAATGAGCAGCATTTACAAATTAGTGCATCTGCTATAGAGAAACTGAAAAAAGAGGTTGCCGTCTGCAGACATAAGGCAGCGGCTTTGAGGAAAGAAATAGCAGAGCTAAAAGAGTCAGTGATAGACCAAATAAACAACGAAACAGCAATATCGGATCAACAATACAAGGTAATAGGTGGTAGGTTTTATGTTTTATTTTAAATCGACATTGAAATGATGTAAATCCTAACTTAAACATTCTTTTTCATGTATGAATCTTCTAGGTTTTAAAAAAAACAGAGGTACATTTTGACAATTATTTTCACAGAGATGGCGCAGACACCAACAATTCTCTTAAGAGCTCGTAATGTTAATAATAAAACCCACCGCCAGGGAGAAACAATAGTTTTCACGGAGGTTTTGTCCAATCATGTGTCGGGCTACGACAAGAACACTGGTGTTTTCACAGCTCCGGAGACCGGGTCATACCTATTCACTGTACACTTGTGACCACTCGAAGGAAAGTATGTGGTATACAATTTAATGGTCGATGGTGTCATACACACAACAGGGCCCAGGATCATAAAACTTAGTTTTGAGATCAGTCTCGAATCTCAAGAATCTGATTGGCTGAAATGGCGATTGGTCGATATTTCAGTCAATCAGATGCTTGAGATTTGAGAATGATCTCCAGATTTAGTTTTATGATCTTGGGCACAGATTCTCACAGTGACGCAGACAGGTATTGTTTAACAAAATTCATAATGATTTCATATGTATTTGAGTATTTATTATGATTATTCTAGTAGGCTGCTGCAAAATTATTTAGTTAAATAAAAAAGAAAACCTTAAAATCCCTCAAACTCGAAAAAAATCTTTTGTTTGCATTCTCTGTTGGTTGAGCATATGCGAAAGCGATGCTTGTCAAATACAGTTGCAATATAATTCACGTGATCAGTTTGAACTTTCTATTTATCTCCGCATGGATTTATTATATTATTTTAACATGATTTTCCAGAAAGGTGTGTACCCCTAGTGCTGCCGTGGTATATCTGAGTAAAGATGAATAAGTATGGGTGGAGTCTTTCTATACTGGCAGCCAGCTTTTAGAGGATGTACACCGGTTTTCATACTTTGCTCGAGTCCTTCTACATAAGTGAACGTATAGAACGTTATCGGAACTTAGACCTTGATGTGACTAACAATTAAATAGCAATGCGGGAAGTTTGTCTTCTAGGTCTATATGCCAGAGACAATAATCCGTGTAGCAAACTTTGACGGCTTCAAATAGCTTTTTAAACCCAATTTATTTAAAAAAATAAATATATACCTTAAAAGCCTATTCCAAATAGAATTAATAAATGGGATACTTAAGAAAAAACTTGTATGTTTTTCAATCAAAACACCAGTCCTATAAACTCTACGCATGTCAACATATTTGTGGTTGCACCGCTAAAATTCTACCTGACTGTACACTCACCGGCATTTCTAATTACACACTTTTTATAGACGAAAATAACTATCAAAATATTTGACTTTTTCTAAAATCTGAAAAAAGTAATTGGATTAAGTTTTAACAGCGAATTATTATAGCACTGACATTCTTAAACTAATTGCACAATAAAATAGTTTTGTGAAAGCATTTGTAGCGTAAATGACCGTCGCCGAATATGACGTCACGTGCATCGCGTTACGTCATTTTCGTACACTCAACATGGTATTCAATCATCGTAATATCAACGTTATGCCGTAGTTATTCTAATTAAAACAATTTAAGGGCAGTAAAATGAAGGTAAAGAATTGTAACTTACCTGTCTTACTGACGTGCCAGCTTGGAGCATTCCAACGGCACGCGCTCTCTCTACCAAAGTCATACGCGCCATTTTTTGTGAGTTTTTATACCGGCCTTTTTATCTCTGGCTAGAATTCTAATGATTTTGGCTAAATTCAAACTAGCCTAACATTTTGTACATGTGTGCACGAGGAAAATGCTGATTTCAAATTTTCGTCTCGCATGAATGAACTCGAATGGGGATTTTCGTGTAACGTGCTACGATTAGACATCAACTCCAGGTACAACTCCCGTTATAACCAATTACCATAAACACCATGTTTTGATAGTTATTTTCGTCTATAAAAAGTGTGTAATTAGAAATGCCGGTGAGTGTAGTGTATCAATTGATAAAAAGGAACGTTTTCATTGGTCTTCACATTTAAATCAACATGTAAATGGCAGGTACTGTGGCAGGTTTCACAAGTTTTTTGGTGGAAAATTTGTCATTTTATTGATACTGTATAGATTATTGATGTTTTATAACAACAAACGAACATACCAGTTTTGAAATTTTCCCTTGACAGTGAAAAAAGGGAATTTAAATCGGTGCGATTTCAACCACAATTTTGATCCTAACTGGTTGAGACGTAAAAGACAGACATCTTTAAAGTCAGCATATAATGTGTTTTACTTTTTTCTTCAGACATGAGCATGAAGGTTGTGACGGAGGTATTGGATATAGCAAGGCAAAAGATTTACAAAGGCAAATGCAAGAAATGGTTCATACAGAGCTGGAAAATATAAGACGGGAGGTGAGGACTGAAACTGAAGGGATAAGAGAGGATTTGATGAGTATTGGGGAGAAGAACAAAGTGTTTGAAGAAAGACTTGTTAAGCTCGAAACGTTTACGGAGAAGCAGGAGTTTGATAATGTAGTCGCTGCTATGGCTGAAAAAGTTTATATGTTTTCCGCAACCCTTGACCAGGTTTTCAACACCGTACCACCAACAACAGCAGATAGAGACAATAGCCAGGATTCCACAACATCTCAGGAAGTCCATGCTGTTCAGGACCCTCCAAGCGACGCTGAAATGAGTATGGATCAGAATGAGAGTGTGCGTACTGATAAAAGTGGCGGAAGTACGACTAAATTTTTGTGGCAATCGAACAAGCACACCGAAGCATTTACTAAGAAAGTCTGTCACATCAACAATTACACGCGCGCGGAGGACTCGAAAAAGGAATGTTTTCTATCAGGCTGTGAACAGGAGCTGTGGGCGAACGAAACCAATTGGCAAATAAGGGTTTATTACAAAATAGACTCAGTAGTGACTGTGCAGGACCGCTACCCAGAGACTTCACCAAAAGAAGAAACAAGTGTTACTTCAGATTATCCTGTTGTTAATTGCTATATTTTAGGAAGATTTGTGCATTAAACCATGGTCTTACTTTTTCAGTTGCTGCTGATGTCATTCAATTTCAATACAAACAAGATGGTTGATTAAACAGAGTACAAAAAGTATTTGTTGTTTTCGTGTAAAGATCCAGTAGGCACGATATTCTACTTTATCAATAATTTTATTGATACTTTGTCTGGGATTGAACGCCTAATGTTCAACACCTCTCTGGGTTACATCCCGGCGGTCAGTCATCTTAACTAGTGTTCCTGGGTATCAAATCAGTACTAACCAAAGAGATAGATGAATGTGTTAAAGACATAAAGGCCAAATACTTTTCACGGCAGCCTGCATCAAAGAGAAATCTACTTGATTATGTACCATGAAAGACAATCAGCAATCTGTCTATCTGCCATCCTTCATATATATTATATTTGTATTTATCTGGAATATGATACATAACAAGAGGGCCATGATGGCCCTGAATCGCTCACCTGAGTATGAAACTCAAGTTATTAACCAGAAACTGAATTTTTATTTTTAGCAACAGTGACCTTGACCTTGATAACAGACATTTGGGTAGCAATCCCAATTTGTCTCTTGTTATAAGCTACCCATATACCAAGTTTGGAGTCAATATGCCAAAGCAAACTCAAGTTATTAAGTGGAAACTGAATTTCTATTTTTAGCAACAGTGACCTTAACCTTGATCGGAGACACCTGGGTAGCAATCCCAAGCTGCTGTTTGATATAAGCTATTCATACACCAAGTGTGGAGTCAATATGCCAAAGCAAACTCAAGTTATTAAGCAGAAACTGAATTTCTATTTTTAGCAACAGTGACCTTGACCTTGATCACAGACACCTGGGTAGCAACCCCAAGCTGCCTCTAGATAAAAGCTATCCATATACCAAGTTTGGAGTCGCTAGGCCAAAGCAAACTCAAGTTATCAAGTGGAAACTGAATTTCTATTTTTAGCAACGGTAACCTTGACCTTGATCACAGACACCTGGGTAGCAACCCCAAGCTGCCTCTAGATAAAAGCTATCCATATACAAAGTTTGGAGTCAATAGGCCAAAGCAATCTCAAGTAATTAAGTAGAAACTGAATTTCTATTTTTAGTAACAGTGACCTTGATCTTAATCACAGACACCTGGGTAGCAACCCCAAGCTGCCTCTAGATATAAGCTTTCGATATACCAAGTTTGGAGTCAATAGGCCTAAGCAATCTAAAGTTATTAAGCAGAAACTGAATTTCTATTTTTAGCAACAGTGACCTTAACCTTGATCACAGACACCTGGGTAAATCTTAAATTTTGCTGAAATATTTAAATTTTGAGAAAAAAAGTATGGCATGAAAAGAAATTTTTTACATACATATGCTCTCTTTGATCATATATTTATACAAGTTTTAACTTTATATAACATTTTTCAAATTTATTTGGTTGCTGTGAGTAAAAATTTAAACAAGTATTATTTTTGAGACAAATTTTGAATGGACATTGCTTAATTTTACCCTATAAACTCAAACACGTTTTGCAAAAAAGTTCAGTCACTGACCTACCCTAATTTTATGATCAAACAACTTCAAAAAGGTTATTAAAAATGATAGTGTCTCTAGCTGGGAGCGAACCCGCACCGTCACGGCGACAGCGCCTAGCCATGCAATTCCTGCGACGCAACCGACTGAGCTAACCGGGACAACGCCAAAAAACGTTGATCGGATAGCCCCGATATACGTAACAATCACTACATGACATCGGTAACGGGTTAATTTATAGTTTGACACTGATTTCAGTAGAGAACTGCCTTTAGTGTAGGATTGTATAATTTCTGTGATTTAAGAAATTTTATATTAATCAACCTGTTTATAACCATTAGGTTAGAATTTATAATTCAAGTGATAAGGTGGCATTAAATGTTTCTCGATATACTCGGCACAGCTGGCGATCGAGATAATTAGCAATTTATCTGTAATCGCTGGTAAGCAGGGCGAGTAATCAAACTGCACCTTACCATGCATTTTGTAAACAAAAGTCCGCCATCTTGGATGAAAATTGGTAAGTTTTTTACTTTTACTCATTTAATAAATAACTCGTAAAATTGAGATATACCTAAGAACCTGCTACACATTTTTCCGAATCTTTTGGTACCTAGATGGAATATAAACTCGTAGTGGAAAACAAGTTACCTCGGTCATGGAAACTAAATCGGCGAGAAATGAGCAAGAATATTTACGGTAAAGTGCAGGTAAATTTGCCATTTTGTATGTTTTTCGCCAAGAAAGGTAGTTTTGTCTGTAATCACACGAAAAATTGAATTCCATTTTAAATATCATGTCCCAAGACAACTTTTTTAGTCAAAGAAACCACTATTTCGCAGCAAAATGAGCAAATATCCCTTATGGTAAAGTGCAGTTCTGAAAATTAAATGATAAAGTGCAGGTGACTTTTTTCTCCAACTAAACATAAAACATCGCCGTCGTATTTCCCTGACTTATATGACCATATAAACACATTTCCGACACGTATCAATTATAGAAATAAAATGTAACATTAAGGAGACTCCTAAATATCAAATTCCGGCTTAAAACATGTAATGTTTTGATCCGCTCCTCCGAACTTTCGCTTGTTCAACGGCGAACGAAAAACTCCGGGCTTGCGTATTTTTTATTGAATTCTTATAGCTGGTACAAAAACATCGTTTGTGTCAAAATAAAAAAGTAATATTTGCAGTGAAACAGCTTTTGCCTCCATATATTTTATTGTATTCCGCCATATTGTTTTGAATTGCCGGGAAATGCATAAAGTCAATCGCCTTATTTGCTCACTGGAATTTTCAGGGTTTACTGAAATCTTAACAGAGAATGATTGTGTGAACGTTTTATGTTAAAAGTAATAAAATTATTCTGAATTGTAAAAAAATAACGATTTAGAAGAGACGTCACTTAGATGAAAACACGACGTCAAACGTGTACTTTTGAGGCTCAGTGGAAAGAGTGTCGTTTGAAAATAAATGAGCCCCATTTATTAAATTCCAATATTTTCTATATATCTATTGTTCGAAGGTTTTGCAGTATAATCAAACAATTATAAAGTTTCTTGAATAGATATACATGTGAGGATACATTGACGGTCTGAGTGTCGTGTTATCCCACTTCTGCGGTTCAAGTAAAATACATTTAGATCGGCAATATATCCTCACACCTCTTTCAAAAACCAAATGACCTAACAATATTAACTATTAAACACAATTTCTTATTTGTTCCATGTTTGATGTATGTGTTGCCCACCTGAACTAACACAATGTATACGGTTTTAACAAATCAATCAAGTATTATGTATGTACATTTTATTATAATACTTAACATTTGTGTATGCGTACTAGAAGTAAAATGTACACAAGCAGTTGTGGAACAATTCCAACATCTTTTTATGTTTTTATGCTTACAGCCTAATATTATATATAAAGGTCTATAAATAGGCGAGCTATGAGATTTAAGGACGTGAACAAAGCAATGTCTGTTTTATATTGCAATGGTCAAAAACTCTTTGGAACTTTGTAGCGAGGAACGAATATACAATTTAAAAATATATGCTTTTTACGTTTAATCAGGAAGAACTAGACATTCCTAGGTGAATACAGTATGATCGCCGGCGAAGCGTCCTACAGGACTCGATTCCATTGATATCTAATTAAGAATCTGACAGCCCATTGCCACTTTGTTCGATTTTGCATTACGCGTTTCACTTTTGTGTGTTTAATACTTTAAAATGGACATTATTAACCTATGTCTTCTCAGTTCGGTTTTATCCCTAAAACCTTTACAGCAACACTTGTACGGAAACGCCTTCTGATGGATGGCCTTGCAATGGACACGCATTGCGGCACGTGTATTCAATGGCGCTCCACAATGTTCACATATGTTGTTCATGATCTGAAACACATGGAATCTAGATACTGTCAATTATGCGTTTTTAACTAGATTAAAGAGCGATTTCCAGGTAATTTCAGCATACGAAACTATCTGTGTTGGTCTCCTAAATATCTATAATGGTTAAGTTTAATTAAGAATATTTTCAATATTTTACAATCAGGCACCGATCGTTAAAGCAAAAGCTGTTTCACTGCCAATATTACTTTTTTATTTTGACTCAAACGATTTTTTTTGGACCAGGTTAATTAATTCAATAAAAAATACGCAAGCCCGGAGTTTTTAGTTGGCAGGTGACAACTGAACAAGCCAAAGTTCAGAGGATCGGATCGAAACATTACATGTTTAAAGCCGGAATTTGATATTGAGGAGTCTTCTTAATGTTACATTTTATTTCTTTAATTGATTACGTGTCGGACATGTGTTTATATGGTCATATAAGTCAGGGAAATACGACGGCGATGTTTTCTGTTTAGTTGAGGAAAAAGTCAACTGCACTTTATCATTTAATTTTCAGAACTGCACTTTACCATAAAGGATATTTGCTCATTTTGCTGCGAAATAGTGTTTTCTTTGACTAAAAAAGTTGTCTTGGGACATGATATTTAAAATGGAATTCAATTTTTTGTGTGATTACAGACAAAACTACCTTTCTTGGCGAAAACATACAAAATGACAAATTTACCTGCACTTTACCCTAAAAATTGTTGCTCATTTCTCGCCGATTCAGTTTCCATCACCGAGGTAACTTGTTTTCCACTTGGAGTTTATATTCCATCTAGGTACCAAAAGATTTGGAAAAAATGTGTAGCAGGTTCTTAGGTATATCTCTATTTTACGAGTTATTTATTAAATGAGTAAAGTAAAAAACTTACCAATTTTCATCCAAGATGGCGGACTTTTGTTTACAAAATGCATGGTAAGGTGCAGTTTGATTACCCGCCCTGGGTAAATCTTACACTATTTGTTAAGCTGACGCCGTGATGTGACCTATTTAAAGATATTTCTATAAATAGAAATAATGTTAACACTTGATTGGCTGTAATGTATAAAACGGTAATTTAAACGTCTTTGATTGGTACAGTGGTTAGTTCAAATGCTGTGTCAGTGATTAATCTTATCAGTCTTATCAGCCAAATAACAATGATAGCTTTTTATAGGAGAGTAGGGCGGTTAAGTCTCTTTTATCTTTAATCTACTTTTAACGCATGTTAATTTGCCCGGAAAATGAATAGGGAATTTCGGTTTGGCAAAATAAACTGTACTGTACAAAAGCGAACACCGACAGTTCAGTACAGTAACAAAAAACACGAACTTCCTTTCACGCGGCTTAACTTGGTTTTCTTTGCTGTTTTCATAAAAAAAATTCTGCCGTAGATCCGGCGGTCCGTTATTTTTCTTGATAAAGAACAGACGTTCGAAAATAGAGTGATAATTTTGAATAGAGTATTCCTATATCTTTAAGTAATAAAATCTGACACTTTGATAAAGAGATATTACGAAATGGTGAAGTTGTAGCAAAATTAAATTCGTTGCAACGGTCTGACACGCGAACAAAAGTGGTCAATAAAATTGCTTATTCATCAAAAACGAAACGAAATCATTTTATACAATTTTACACGGATGTCCAAACACTTTTCTCGATTGTAAACTTGCGCTCTTCGTGAAATGAATTTTTGGAATTAAAATTAAATTAAATTGGAGTATTATGTTCCATTACCATGGACCTTGACCTAGAAGGCTAGATTTTGCATGTGACATATAAGCTTGTTATAGCCACAACATGTACACAGGTATACATGTACCTGCACACTTGTACACATTTTCAAGAATGTCAGACACCACATGCAAATGGACCAACTGAAAAACTGCCACTACTTTGCAATGAGATGATGCAACGTTTCAAGACAGTATTATTTCTGTTTGCTAAGGTGTATATATTCACAGTGACTATAATAATCATGCTCCGGAAGATAAATAGAATTAACATTTTGAATTGTATAAATAAATGCATTCTGATCTATCTTAATGTCAGCACAAACCAAGATTGATTCCCAAAATCACGAAAGCTTACAACAGAAATGAAAAAACCGTCTGAATTAAACTACAATAATCCAAAGATTTTTTATGTCATTTATAATGTCCATCATGAGAAACATTTTTATTTTTCATACATTTCTTATTTTATTATAAAAGAATATAAAAGAATACTTACACCTCAATTTTTTCAACTGACAGAATGTCTTTGAGTTTCGGTTCCCCATATTGGGAAATATAGTTTAGGGGTAGCACACTGTCAGGAACACCACTTAATTCCACAGCACCTGTCATCACATCATGGTAGGGGAATCCCTTTTCAGTTCCTGTTGCAGCATCTATTATAATAGGATGAAAACTATTTAAATTCTCAAAATGTTTTCAATAAAAATTATGGAAAAAGAGATGGAGTCTCTTCACTTTCACTTATGTGTGGTTGCTTCTTATACTTTTCACACTGTGGAAATAGAGTCTCTTCACTTTCACTTATGTGTGGTTGCTTCTTATACTTTTCACACTGTGGAAATGGGGTCTCTTCACTTTCACTTATGTGTGGTTGCTTCTTATACTTTTCACACTGTGGAGATGGAGTCTTTTCACTTTCACTTATGTAAGGTTGCTTCTTATACTTTTCACACTGTGGAAATGGAGTCTCTACACTTTCACTTATGTGTGGTTGCTTCTTATACTTTTCACACTGCGGAAATGGAGTCTCTTCACTTTCACTTATGTGTGGTTGCTTCTTATACTTTTCACACTGTGGAGATGGAGTCTTTTCACTTTCACTTATGTGTGGTTACTTCTTATACTTTTCACACTGTGGAGATGGAGTCTCTACACTTTTACTTATATGTGGTTGCTTCTTATACTTTTCACACTGTGGAGATGGAGTCTCTACACTTTCACTTATGTGTGGTCGCTTCTTATCCTACTTTTCACACTGTGGAGATGGAGTCTCTACACTTTCACTTATGTGTGGTTGCTTCTTATCCTACTTTTCACACTGTGGAGATGGAGTCTCTACCCTTTCACTTATGTGTGGTCGCTTGTTATCATTCTTTTCACACTGTGGAGTTGGAGTCTCCACACTTTCACTTATGTGTGGTCCCTTCTCATCATTGTTTGACTGTTCTTCCGAGAATTCCTCAATACCACGAGTGACCCAGTCGAAGTCTTTCTTAAGTCAAATTCTGTCTCTTTTAGGTGTTTCCTTGTCAGATACTCTGAAATGATCAAGAATAAAATATAAAAACAACTATAAAATGCTACAAAATTTTTTGCTTTATTTATTGTCCAATTCTATTTGCCTCATGTTGTATACAGCTATCAATTTGACATGTAAAGTGCATCTTGAGAAAATCCCCAGTACTGATTTGGATCACTTCACTTGGTTTGTATATGAAAACTGACTGCTAAAATTAAATTTGACGTCTTTCACAGGAAAACCGAGATGAATGCATAAACATGCTTTAGGTAAGGTTTTTTTTTTGGCGTTCACCTTTTTCGGCGTTTAAGCGTGGTGCTGCGCTTTTTGGATAGGAGACCGCCATATTGCAGGCTCAGCACCTCCGACTTCGGATCTCCTTGCGGGTCCTCCTATACCGACACCCGCCGAATCGGTCGTAATGCTAACCCTTAAACCCTGAGCGCCAACGAGGGAAGCCATTACTACCATTTTTAAAGTCTTTGGTATGACCCGGCCGGGGATCGAACCCACGACCTCCCAGTCCGGAAGCGGGCGCTCTACCTACTGAGCTTATCGGGCTGGTGTAAGGTTATGTGAACACCAAAACCTAAAATCAGAAATGTAATTGTAACTTTTAATATAACTTTGCAAACAAAAGGTTTTTAGTGATTCGCATTGCCTACACAAACTGTACTTTTCAACTTTCCATGAAAATGTTTAAATATTCTATGAGTTTTCACTATAAAATCCAAATGACAAATTTCAATGAATTTTCAAGGCAATACTCGTTTTCCACGACTTTTCAAGATCTGTGCAAACCGTATCTAGGTACCGCAAGTAAACCGTACTTTACCGTGGTCCGATCTGTCACCATTGTAACTTGACCTAGTTTAAGTGTAAAAAATAACCTTCTTTTTGAATGAACAAACTCGATTTTATTATCTAAATGTACTAAAAAGGGTTTAAATTCTGTAATACTACCATGTTTTATATTAAAATTGTGTAATAAAGCCAATCCGAACGTTTAAAAATGCTGTCGCTCAACTCTCAGACGGTTTGATGGCCGCCATTTTGACAAAATTACAAGATCACACGACCGAAAGAAAAGTTGTTTATAGGTGCTATTTGGGCATACATTTTGATGTAGTGTTTTCCGAAGGTAAGAGGTCCCAAGCGGGAGATATATTAATTTTTCCATTTCTTAAAAATAAACTTGGAAAAAAACTCCGATGAAAAAAAAGTAAATTTTCAAAATGTAATATCTTTTAATCGGCTTAATCGGGACGAAATGGGATAGTACACAACTGATATTTAAACTATATTCTATAAGAATAATAATCACCTTAACCCCCTGTGTTGCCGCAAGCTGCCGATTTCTACTTAAAATTACCCCTTCGAAAGCCTCGTCGTGTGCACTCTTCAGGGCATCAGGGGAAGTAATTTGATTGCACTTCCGGTTTATCCGAAATAGCGACACTATCGTATGAATGTTATTCTCCCTCTCAATTAAAAACAAAATTTTCATTGTTTTTATTACTGTCATCTGAAATCTTGTACAGTGTAAAGTAAGGCATGGCTTGTTTTGTTATTTTTTCTATGATAGGAAACTATCTTCCTCATATTTAGGCAAACTGATTACATTTTGACTGAATCGAATGTGATTGTCAGTTTTCATAATGATAATACTATAATAGTCTGATCCGTGATCGAGCAGACCAAATGAGTGATTGATCGAGTGACCGGTCGAGTGTTCTGAACTAAAGGCCGTATTGGGACCGGAAATAATTTTTAAAATGTATGACACTGAACAAATAGCTGCATGTGTACATCACATTTTGGGAAAACACAGCTTCCTAAAACGAGAGGGCCATGATGGCCCTATATCGCTCACCTGAGTACAATAGTACTCTCAGCTTGTGGTTTCAGACAAGAAGATTTTTAAAGTTTTTCCTATACAAGTCTATATAAAATGAAGTGACCCCTGGGGCGGGGCCAATTTTGACCCCAGGGAAATAATTTGAACAATCTTTATAGAGTTCTACTAGAGGATGCTAAATGCCAAATATCTAAGCTCTAGGCCTTGTGGTTTCAGACAAGAAGATTTTTAAAGTTTTTCCTATATAAGTCTATGTAAAATGAAGTGACCCCTGGGGCGGGGCCAATTTTGACCCCAGGGAAATAATTTGAACAATCTTTGTAGAGTTCCACTAGAGGGTGCTAAATGCCAAATATCTAAGCTCTAGGCCTTGTGGTTTCAGACAAGAAGATTTTTAAAGTTTTTCCTATATAAGTATGCAAAATGAAGTGACCCCTAGAGCGGGGCCAATTTTGACCCCAGGGAAATAATTTGAACAAACTTTGTAGAGTTCCACTAGAGGATGCTAAATGCCAAATATCTAAGCTCTAGGCCTTGGGGTTTCAGACAAGAAGATTTTTAAAGTTTTTCCTATATAAGTCTATGTCAAATGAAGTGACCCCTGGGGTGGGGCCAATTTTGACCCAAGGGAAATAATTTGAACAATCTTTGTAGAGTTCCACTAGAGGGTGCTAAATGCCAAATATCTAAGCTCTAGGCCTTGTGGTTTCAGACAAGAAGATTTTTAAAGTTTTTCCTATATAAGTCTATGTCAAATGAACTGACCCCTGGGGCGGGGCCAATTTTGACCCCAGGGAAATAATTTGAACAATCTTTGTAGAGTTCCACTAGAGGGTGCTAAATGCCAAATATCTAAGCTCTAGGCCTTGTGGTTTCAGACAAGAAGATTTTTAAAGTTTTTCCTATATAAGTCTATGCAAAATGAAGTGACCCCTGAGGCGGGGCCAATTTTGACCCCATGGAAATAATTTGAACAATCTTGATAGAGGACCACTAGGTGATGCTACACAGCAAATATCAAAGTTCTAGGCCTTACAGTTTCAGAGAAGAAGATTTTTTAAAATTTCATGTTCAAAATCTATTTTTAACCTCTGTGATCTAGATAGGCTATGGACTGGAACCATTTGAACAATTTTGGTAAAGCTTCATGCAGGTAACATTCCTGCCAAGTTTCAGCAAGATTGGCCCAGGAGTTCAGGAGAAGAAGTCGTTTGAAGAAAAAGTTGACGACGCACGGACGGACGGACGGACGACGGACATCAGGCGATCACAAAAGCTCACCATGAGCACTTCGTTCTCAGGTGAGCTAAAAATGAAAATAAAACATCATGAATGTTCTTGAAGTTGTCATCTTGACATCTCTTAGTCTTAATATAACATTTCTGTATTTGTAGTTGTGCTGATTATGTACGAAGAATCTGAGTTAAACCCAAGACCTGTTCATTGACACTTACAGCCAAGCCTCGACCCAAACCCCATCCAGTTGTCATATAAACAGTCCTGAGGCTGATGTGAAGTCGGACATTAACACTTATTACTCTGAGTCTGACAGAATTTCCTTCGGTAAGTATAGTTACAGGATTCAATATATTTTTATTTATCAGATTCCAATGTAACATGAATTTGCAAGTATGCACCGAAATACCTCGTGGTGTCCATTAACCATACCCACCCCTGCAACGGCCAGGAATGGAACCTGTGGCACAAGATTGTAGAAAAACATCACTTAACAAACTAAACAAACTTAATGTTTATAAACAGAATAAAGATGCAAGGTGTGATATCAGTTTGTGCATGTTTTTCATGTCTTTTTTACAGTCAAGCTCCGTATTTGAGAAACGACGATGGCGGCCTAAGGCTAAGCAGTGTGAACATGTCATTGTAATATCGAGTCAGGAATCCAATTCATCAGAACAGAGTGACTCATACTCCCCGGCTTTGGACAGTTTGGTAAGTTAAAGTGTTAAGAATTACAAATAACATTTAGGTTTCATATTTGACAACTACACTTAACAAATGTTCTAACTACACCGATTTTAAATGTCTGTAACTCCGAAATAATAAATCGAAATGTCAAGATTTTTTCAACATTTATTTTCCACATGAGTACCTTTATATTCGCATTGTTTTAGACTGTTTTTTGATGTAGACTGTGCGCCCGGGCATGACGGCACGAAATTACACTTTGCGATTGTAACCAAACAATCAACATAACACAGCGAAATTGCTCCTCTTTAATAGTCCAATCGAAAAAACATAAAATAGTTCGGATGATTATTTAAGAAAGGGCAAGAATCGTGGGTGTTGTTGAGGGTGGATGGTCGCATTCGCAGGTACGGTTGATAATCGTTTACAATTTTTACAATTAAGTTCTTTTTTGACCGATATCATGTGTTTTCTTTATTATTAAGTGCTGTAATTTATAACTTCCATAATCTTGTTTTAGGTGGCAAGAGTAATGAATGTGCAGAAACGCTCCATCACCAACTTGATGACCAAGTACATGCTCACCGGAAGTGTTCGCGACCGCCCACGACAGCCCCGACCGAAGGTCACGACGGCAAGACAAGACAGATTTTTTGTTTTGAGCCATTTAAGGAACAGGAGACTCACTGCAGTTGAAACTGCACAAGCCACCACTGGACGTTATGGTCGTTCAGTAAGTTCGTAAACGTTTACGAGCAGCTGGTGCTGGTGGAATAAGAGCGCGCAGACCATTTCATGGGTTGATTTTGACCCTTCGCCATCGTATGGCACGACTTCGATGTGCTCGTCAACATCTCCGATTGACAAGGGCTGAATATGCAGGTGTACTGTTTTCTGATGAAAAACGAGTCAGACTGTACACCAATGACGGTCGCATCCGTGTGTACCTACGTCGTGGCGAGCGTTTCTCTGATTCATATGTCATAGAAACTGAACGCTTTGGTGTCGGCTCTGTTATGATATGGACATGCTTTTCGCAGCATACAAGGACTCCTGCAGTCAATGTGAATGGAAACCTGACAGCTGTCAAGTATCAAAACGACATTCTACGCCCGTTTGTTATTCCCCTCACGCAGCAAAATCGAGGCATGCGGCTGATGCAAGATGGTGCAACCGCCCATACTGCACGGTCTACAATGGACGTCCTCCGCAACAACAGAATAAACCTGCTTCCATGGCCATCGAAGTCACCAGACCTCAACCCTATTGAGAATGTATGGGGAGAACTTGTGAGGAGGATCTATCGTAACAGACCCCAAACTCTCCAACAACTACGTGATCGTATTGTTAGAGAATTGAATAGAATTCCTCAGAATTATTTTAGAAACTTTGTTTTATCAATGAGACAAAGATGTCAAGCGGTTATCCGTGCAAATTGAGGACATACTCGCTACTGAAGTGTTTGTGACCTTCGGTTTTACCCCCTACCCTATAAAAATGCCACTAACATCATATTGTATACAACGATTTTAATCGCATTTAAATAAAGTGATATGAAAATGATTTATCTTCCTTTGTTTCAAGTTTGAATAGGATGCGTTCATTAAGAGCGGAGAAATTTACAATCATGTGGTCGGTGTAGTTAGAACATTGGTTAAGTGTACCTTGGTGTTTATTAAAATTTTTATATATAATACAACCTGATCAAAATTTTATAATAATTATTAAAAAGTTAAGAGCTGAAAAATGCTGTTAACTGATGATCTAATAGTCATTTTATCCTTGCAAAAACAACTTGATATTATTATTTTACATCATTTTTCATAAAATCATACAGATTGCAATTTCTCACTTTCTCTTTATGTTTATTCTTTACTATGGGTACAGCTTACATCCCATGTGCGACCAGTGTAGATCCAGGTAAGCCTGAAGATTTATTAGGTTTTATCTGACCAACAGTGTACAGTGTAGATCCTGATAAGATTTTCATATAGATCTGGATCTACACTAGTGCCCCTATTATTAAAGGTGTTTTTGTGGAGAAAAGGGTTAAATTTAGGTGTTTTTCATACCTTGATCACTATAAACTTACACCAAGTAAATGCATGAGAAATCATTCTTAGCTTTCATATGTAATCATCTGTATTTGCTCTGTGGTTTATGGTTATATAGATTGTTGTAATGTATATTTCTGTAACACCTGCTTGAAGCTTGGCTTTGCTAACATGAATCTTTATTTTCTAATTTTAAGGCCTAGTGTTTTCAAAATTTATATGACATAGTTTTTTGGAAAATCATGAAAACTGTAGGGGATTTGTAATGCTTTACTTAATCTGAAAAAGAAACATACTTCTTTTTCACTTCTTTTATATTTTTAATTTTCGTTATAACTTGTAAATTTGTGATCAAAGAAATAGTAGTACATGCCTTGATCACCTTGGAAAACACTGCCTAAAAACGTCCTTTGTACTAACTTGCTTGCTAGATTATTTCTTTTACTAACTTGTAATCACTATTGCAACAAGGAATTTCACAGCCAGTTTTTTATGGAGATTTAATTTATAAACTTAAGAAGATAAAAGTCGATGCAAATTTCTCCCGGTTATTCGTAAAAACCATCTGTAAATTTAAAAAGAAAGGTTACCAACAAGATATTTTACAGCGCTCTGCAGGCCTGGTGATTAACCCATCTACAGTTGATCATTATGCTTACCTCTTTGGTTGCACGACGGTGGCAGGGGTGTAAGAGTGTATGAAAGTTTATGGGGAAATCTTTTCTTAAAAGAACCTAAAAGCTCGATTTGTTTCTTTTATCCCTGTCATCGTGTTCTTGCTGATTTTACTCCAGGTGCTCTGGTCTCGGAAAGATCATTGAGTACCCGCCCTTTGGCTTTGCAATGCTATTAAATTCTTATGTTTATATGTTTGTATGCTTTTGCATGCGACATTGTTGAGCTGATGGGTGGGTTGGAGTTATTTCACCAAGACAATTTGTACTTGTTTTGTGATACGAGAACCTGTTGGGGCAAGTGTGAGGTTGGTGCACCCTAGAACCTGGTTTAAACCCCCAGTGGCAATTTGTTTTGCCACTGACCGTTCCAAGGCGGTATCCCCAAAGGTTCTCTTGTTTATTAATTGTTTGTGGCGTCCTATTTGAACTGACATACATATATAAAACATGAGCTCTCTCTCTCTTCCTCTCTTCTTTTTCGCTGCGTGGGGAGGCTGTGTTTTTTGAGTGTGGCGATTCCTGATATGCATATGTTGCTTTTTTGTAGAGATATAATCAAGACTGCCAAACAGATTTGTCAGGGTTTACAACTAACGCTAGAAATAAACTTTTTAATAAGACCGTGAAAGCTTCATCAAAGTGTCATTCGTTCTTTCAAGAGAACACATTAGCAGATTACTTCACTACTTTGTATGTGGTAAGTCATACACAAACCCAGGAAAGTGGTGGGTTTTGTGTCGAGCAATGTGTCCAAACTGAATTTGAAATAGACATTTTACGCCTGTCTTGCATTTGTATATATACAGAGAGTGTTCTTTCACAGACATTTTCAGTGAATAAAAGTGCATTTGAAGAACTTACTGAAAACACTGAACTGTGTTCTCCAGAAATGCTTGATGTATCAACTGCAGAGTCTTTTACACAGACCTATCTTAATTTACATTAAAAAATATATACATCTATTCATATTTCCGTCCTAGGTACCTTGCATTTACAATGGCAGCACTAAAAATATAGATGTAGTGAAGATGTATATGGAGAAAGGTAAGAAGGCTTCATCTGAGTGGCTTGTTGAACAAAAAGTATTCAGATACTTTCAGATACAAGGTCATTTTCCTGTCTCACTAATGACTATATGATAAGCATAGACAGCTCCAGAAGAGTGTACAGACAAGTATAGGGGCATTGCTGTACGAGACCTTTTGTGGTGAAAATGTGATATTTCCAAAACCAGATACAACATCTTAAAAGAGAAAGAGTGAAATTTCTGATACTCAAAATGTTAAACGTTTACAAGGAGAAGCGGAAGTACTTAAAGATGTAGCATCATCTATAGCAGAAGAGTGGCATAAATCTCAAAGTGAAAAGTCAGAGTTGTTGACTGAGTTATGTAAAACAAAGGAAAAACTGTCTGTTAAAGTAACTAAAGGTAAAAGTGTAAAGAAGATGAATCTGGACATGGAGATCTTGAAAACGGAGAAACAGCAGTTTAGTAAAAAAATCATTGGCGGCAGCAGCTGATGAAAAAATCAGATGGACTGAGGCGTCTTCGGTCCAAAGCAAATTACTGGGAATCACAGTCAAATAAACAAGAACAGCAGTGTGAACTTGTAAGAGATCAACTATTCACTCTAAGAGAAGAGTTTAATCAGTTAACTTATGAACATGAAGAAAATATTCAACAGTTTAATGACAGTAAGAATGAAAATGACTACCTCAGAGATATATTAAACGATGTGTTTAATGAACCGGAGATCCGTGTGTATGATGAAGAGAGAAACCGATATTCAACTGAACTTCTTGAAAATCATGTTAGTGCAGCCCATCTTCAATACATAATATGAACATACAGAGAATTATTATATCTCAGAAACAAATTACAGAGGTAGTCAAAGACTCGGAAGATACTAGTTTATATACAGATGAGAAATCCAAGTTCGGTTATAAAGTTGGTGGGTATCATGTTCGATACAAAGAAGGTAGATATTTCACTTTAGGTTTGCGTGATCTGACAACAAAATCAGGGAAAGAGTACTCTAGAAACATTTAAAGAAATACTTGAAGACATTGATCGTGTGGCAGATGACACCACAAACACCACTTCAAAGACAATACATAAGAATATTTGAGCTACGATGTCAGACAGTGCAAGCACTGAAATAAAATTCAATGCGCTACTTGAGGAATACAGGACTACAGTATTACCCTACACAGTTAAAAATTACAACCAACCAAATGAAGCAAGTAAACAGTCGGTCGATACAATTTTGAATTTCTTCTGCGGCCTAAATTCATTGGTCCATTTTGCAGATACATCAAACAAGGCGATTATTGACGTAGAAAGAGAAATGAGCAACACAAAACCTCCTGTTCCAGAACAGTCTTTTAAGAAACCAGGTGAATCTGGTACAGCAAGAACTACATGTAAAAGCTTTGCGAAAGGAGCTGACGAGAAAAGTGGCTGTCATATCCAGTTTACTACTCATTTAGGAACATTTCTGAAAGACCATAACATGAGATCGTTAAAACTAGTGCCAAACAGAGGTCACAGATTCAATATTCTTTTCAACAATGCTGGTCAAGTTAATATGCTACACTCTGAAATGATCAATTTTCTTAGTGGCTACAACTTGAATAGACTCACCAAATCTGTATTAGAAGACTTGCAAGAACCATTATATCTTTCTGGATGTAAAGCACTTGGACTAATTTCCAAGTTTATTTCCACGCCTCTTTGGAATATTCTCGAAGATAGAAGCATTCACATCCTTGAAATGAATAGGTACTATTCAATGCTTTTCAATGGCTTGAGACATGCATCATTGAATGTAAATTACTTAATGACAGGCCATTGTAAACTATTTTTGGACATACCTATAAAAGAAGACTATGTTTATGAATGTTTAGTAAAAGAAAGTCCGTATGACGATGACTGTGACGCTATGTTGAGTGTCGTTTTGCCAGCGTTGTCTAATATGTCGAAAGAAAATTTGTTGACTTTCTTGAACATGGTAAATTTTCAGCACCAACTGAGGACCAAATGGAGATTTGCAAAAGCCTTCAGAAAAATAATAAGTTCAGTGAACAGGTATTTGCCTATTATGACAATCTGTTGAAGTTCAAACCACATATTGACACACCAGCTTCAGAGGCTTACATCACATTTAGTACAAACAAAACAAATGAATGGCGAGAATCGAAATCTCAAGAAGAAACAACCAAAATTGTGGATGAGGCACGTCATGGCGTTAAGGAAATGAGGCAAAAATTTAAAATCGGGCGTGACATTATACAGCTAAGCGATTGGAAAAAAATCATCAATAAAGACAAGCAAACGAGGCAGCGGCTGCTAAAAAACTTAAACAGCAGGAAAAAATGAGTGATGATATTGTGTACCATGGTCCGTGGCAATCTTTTGAGCAAGTGGAGCTGCATTTATCAACCTATCAATCAAAGTTAAGCAAAGTAAATGCACTCAAAAGCCAGCTACGATTCAGAGAGAAACAGAGACCTGAGGATGCAGCAGTGTTTAATTTCTCAACACTAAAAGACTGAAAAAGAGTCCAATTAAGTCCTGAAGATAAGGAAAACAACCTGAAAACTCTAGTCAAGCATGCCTTCTTACTGGATGAAAGAATGGAGAAATCTGCAGAATCACAGCTTCTCAAAAACAAGAGAGTTCGCCACAAGTTTGAGGAAGGTGGTTCTGAGAAATGGTACCACGGAAAAGTTATATCACAAGTATGATTCTATCCCTTTGTTTATTTAGTTGATCTTAAATAATTTTAAACCCTCTTAACCCTGCTAAAATCAGCAGTCTATAAGGAGTGTTTCAGTGAATGAAACTTGACCTGAAATATAAGTGCATGATCTTGTATTCATGTATAAAAGCTTTATAGTATATATTATTGCATGTATTGTCACCTATGTTGTTGCTTACTATATATTAAATTTATTAACAAATGCTAGTTTCTCTGTAGATAGACTAACAATTATTAACATTGCTATTTATTTATTTTCATTTTGTGGTGGTAGAGCTAGTACAATGTAGAACTGTATAATCATTAACACCCCAATTATATTTTCTCCCATGTAGGCTGTAATTATACAACTGTATGTAGCCGACACATATTTTGTTCTATAGGTTCCAGGGTATCCAGCCTTTTACAACATTGTATATGATGAAGATGATAGTGTGTACACATATTAGCTGCTAATGGATTATGAGAGTGGGTGGTTAGAGATCCTACTGTAAATATGGTAAGATCTGTCTCATGTATTTATTATATTTGAAAATTTGTATATTTATTAAAAGCAACTGAAAAACGTGAAGCAATAGGCGGCTTGCATTCAGGTTTATAGAAGTACAATTCAGTTAAATCTGGTGTCAATTGTGAGAGGATATTATTACCATGTTCAAGAACTACCAGAAACTATCACAAGTCCATACCTGACTGATTTACACACAGGTTTACAGACAAATATAAAACGTTAACTATCTGACAGACAGCATTCGCTCGCTCATGTTACTTAAAGTGTTATAACTTTAGTTGTAATTAAGATATAATCAATTATACCATTGTTCTTCTCTAAGAATTCCCTTTAAAATGATGTATAACATGAGCATATTTGTTAAATTTTTAAAAATCACTTATTTTACCTACCGTATCATCAGCAATCACAAAGTTTCTTGTCAATACGATGAACCGAAATCAAGTAAATCACCGGAAACCAAATTTCTATTTTAGTAATGGTGACTATGACCTTTGACGGACCAACCCCATCAGCAATCCCAAGCGAGCATTCCACAGGTTCTTACTATACACCAAGTTTTATGTCAATACCATGAACCGAACCAGTTATTTTCCGGAAACGAAATTTCTATTTTAAGAAACGGTGTCCTTGAACTTTGATGGACAGACTCCATCAGCAATCCCAAAACGAGCTCTCCACATGTTCTTACCATACCAAGTTTCATGTCAGTACGATAGACCGATCTCAAGTTAAACACGGAAACCAAATTTCTATTTTTAGTAACGGTGACTTTGACCTTTCACGGACCGACCCCAAAAGCAATCCCAAGCCGACTCTCCACCTGTTCTTACTATACACCAAGTTTCATGGCCCCTTAACATGCCAAATTTGGCCAGTTCTTAAAATAATTTTTATTCATATAGTACTAAAGCTTATAATCCCTGATAACAAATATGAACTTTAAAGTAAATTTGGTTAATGCTTTATGAAATTACACTTCTTTATATGTACAAATCTGAAATCACAGGCGTTTAACGCTCCGATTTCGAATTGCTGTTAGAATAAGTTTCCTACCCCACTACTTTGTCCATGTTGAAAGTAAAAAAAATCTGTCCATATCCCCATACATAATGTTTGTTAATTGATTTCAACATGTATCTTTGCCCTACCCCACTACTTTGTCCATGTTGAAACTCACAAATTCAGTCCATATCCCCAGAAATAATGTCTGTTTATTCATTTCATTACCTATCAGTGCCCTACCACACTAGTTTGTCCATGTTGAAACTCACAAATTCTGTCCATATCCCCAGACATAATGTCCTTTAATTCATTATACCCCCGCATACGAAGTATAGGGGGTATATAGGAGTCATCATCCGGTTGGTTCGTTGGTTCGTTGACCCGGTCTGTCTGTGGCACTTACAGCGTCAACAGTTTTCAAGATATCGACTTGAAACTTTAAACATGTGTTCGTGAGTACATTTGCGCGAACTATTTTTTTTCTCATGTGGATCAGTCCATTATTTTTCGGAGGGGAGCACGATTTAACAAAATCTTGTGACGCGAACTACTTCTACAGTTTTTAAGATATTGACTTGAAACTTGATACACATGTTCGGCATGAAGTCTAGATGTGCCTGACATATTTTTCGTGTGGATTAGTCCATTATTTTTTGCAGGGGACATGATTAAACAAAATCGTGTTATGCAAACTTCTAAATCTTGTGATGCAAACTACTTCTTCAGTTTTTAAGGTATTGACCTGAAACTTGAAATATATGTTCGGCATGAAGTGTAGATGTGCGTGACATATTTTTCGTATGGATCAGTCCATTTTTTTGCAGGGACGTGATATAACAAAATAGTGTTATGCAAACTTCTACACTTACTACGTCAACAGTTTTCAAGATATCGACTTGATACTTTAAACATATGTTCGTGAGTACATTTGCGCGAACTATTTTTTTTTCTCATGTGGATCAGTCCATTATTTTTCGGAGGGGAGCACGATTTAACAAAATCTTGTGACGCGAACTACTTCTACAGTTTTTAAGATATTGACTTGAAACTTGATACACATGTTCGGCATGAAGTCTAGATGTGCCTGACATATTTTTCGTGTGGATTAGTCCATTATTTTTTGCAGGGGACATGATTAAACAAAATCGTGTTATGCAAACTTCTAAATCTTGTGATGCGAACTACTTCTTCAGTTTTTAAGGTATTGACTTGAAACTTGAAATATATGTTCGGCATGAAGTGTAGATGTGCGTGACATATTTTTCGTGTGGATCAGTCCATTATTTTTGCAGGGACGTGATTTAACAAAATAGTGTTATGCAAACTTCTACACTTACAACGTCAACAGTTTTCAAGATATCGACTCGATACTTTAAACATATGTTCGTGAGTACATTTGCGCAATTTTTTTTTTCTCATGTGGATCAGTCCATTATTTTTCGGAAGGGAGCATGATTCAACAAAATCTTGTAACATGAACTACTTCTACAGTTTTTAAGATATTGACTTGAAACTTGATACATATGTTCGGCATGAAGTGTAGATGTGCGTGACATATTTTTCGTGTGGATCAGTCCATTATTTTTGCAGGGACGTGATTTAACAAAATAGTGTTATGCAAACTTCTACACTACTACTTCAACAGTTTTCAAGATATCGACTTGATACTTTAAACATATGTTCGTGAGTACATTTGCGCAATTTTTTTTTCTCATCTGGATCAGTCCATTATTTTTCGGAGGGGAGCACAATTTAATAAAATCTTGTGACGCGAACTTCTTCTACAGTTTTTAAGATATTGACTTGAAACTTGGTACATATGTTCGGCATGAAGTGTAGATGTGCATGACATATTTTTCGTGTGGATCAGTCCATTATTTTTGCAGGGGACATGATTTAACAAAATCATGTTATGCAAACTTCTACACTTACTACGTCAACAGTTTTCAAGATATCGACTTGAAACTTTAAACATATGTTCGTGAGTACATTTGCGCAAATGTTTTTTTTCTCATGTGGATCAGTCCATTATTTTTCGGAGGGAGCACGATTTAACAAAATCTTGTGACGCGAACTACTTCTACAGTTTTTAAGATATTGACTTGAAACTTGATACATATGTTCAGCATGAAGTGTAGATGTGCATGACATATTTTTCGCGTGGATCAGTCCATTATTTTTTGCAGGGGACATGATTTAACAAAATCGTGTTATGCAAAATTCTACAGTTTTTAAGATATAAGACTTGAAACTAAAATTGTATGTTCTGCATGAAGTGCGCATGTAAGCGACATATTTGTTTGTGGATCAGTCCATTTTTTTTGGAGGGGAGCATTATTTAACAAAATCTTTTATTTTTAATCTTATGACGCAAACTACTTCTTCAGTTTTGAAACTTTAAACATACGTTTGCGAGTAGATTTCCATGACATACTTTATTTCATGTGGATCAGTCCATTATTTTTTAGCAGGGGAGTATGATTCAACAAAACCTTATGACACGAACTACTTCTACAGTTTTTAAGATATTGACTTGAAACTTGATACATTTGTTCGGCATGAAGTGTAGATGTGCGTGACATATTTTTCGTGTGGATCAGTCCATTATTTTTTGCAGGGACATGATTTAACAAAATCGTGTTATGCAAACTTCTACACTTACTACGTCAACAGTTTTCAAGATATCGACTTGAAACTTTAAACATATGTTCGCGAGTACATTTGCGCACATTTTTTTTTGTCTCATGTGGATCAGTCCATTATTTTTCGGAGGGGAGCATGATTTAACAAAATCTTGTAACATGAACTACTTCTACAGTTTTTAAGATATTGACTTGAAACTTGATACACATGTTAGGCATGAAGTGTAGATGTGCGTGACATATTTTTCGTATGGATCAGTCCATTATTTTTTGCAGGGGACATGATTTAACAAAATCGTGTTATGCAAACTTCTACACTTACTATGTCAGCAGTTTTCAAGATATCGACTTGAAACTTTAAACATATGTTCGTTATTACATTTGCGCAATTTTTTTTCTCATGTGGATCAGTCCATTATTTTTCGGAAGGGAGCATGATTCAACAAAATCTTGTAACATGAACTACTTCTACAGTTTTTAAGATATTGACTTGAAACTTGATACATATGTTCGGCATGAAGTGTAGATGTGCGTGACATATTTTTCGTGTGGATCAGTCCATTATTTTTTGCAGGGGACATGATTTAACAAAATTGTGTTTTGCAAACTTCTACAGTTTTCAAGATATCGACTTGAAACTGAAATCATATGTTCTGCATGAAGTGCGCATGTTAGTGACATATTTTTTATGGATCAGTCCATTTTTGGTTGGAGGGGAGCATTATTTAACAAAATCTTATGACACAAACTACTTCTCCAGTTTTCAAACTTTTAACATACATTCGTGATTAGATTTGCATGACATATTTTTTTTTCATTTGGATCAGTCCATTATTTTTTAGAAGGGGAGCACGATTCAACAAAACCTTGTGATGTCAACTACTTTTACAGTTTTGTTTACATCCGGTGAAAACCCAAGTCGCTATTTTTAAACACAACTTTTGCAACAAATTTTCAGGATTTCAATTATTTTTCAACTTTCACCCATGAAAGATGCAAACATCATTTCTGTATACTCTGACAAAGCAGTATTGCGGGGGTATTAATCACCTTCAGTGATAGCTCTAGTTTCATTACCTATCAGTGCCCTACCCCACTACTTTGTCCGTGTTGAAACTCACAAATTCTGTCCAAATCCCCAGAAATAATATCCGTTAATTCATTTCATTACATATCAGTGCCCTACCGCACTTCTTTGTCCATGTTGGAACTCACAAATTCTGTCCATATCCCCAGAAATAATGTCCGTTAATTCATTTCATTTCATATCGGTGCCCTACCCCACTACTTTGTACATGTTGAAAATCACAAATTCTGTCCAAATCCCCAGAAATTAAATGTCCAAAGATGTATGCCATTACATGAATTATCTTACACCTAACCATAAATGGCCTTATTGCAACTCACAAATTTTGTCCATACCCTCAGAAATATTTTTAATACATTTTTGTCAAAAGCATATTCAACAATAACTGCATATATTTAGGGTTTTCAAAATGTTGACAACAGTCTTCATCTTTGCAGCAATAGATTTTTTTCATAACTTTTTCCCTTATGGTTCAAATAGGCCTCTCCGTTATTCTTCAAACAGAGATTATATTTGCCCGAGTTCTATAATTCTTGTTGAGATTTTGTTGGACACTTTATTTCAATTATGGTGTTCTCATCAATGACACCGTCTGGACTTGCAGCCAGATACTGCTCATAACATCTGACAACAAAGCCTGATTTTGTTACCGACAGTCCACTCGTATCTTAAACCACTTCCGTGCAGTTGGTTCAAATAAATTCCCATGCTTTGTGGCAACAGATCCTTTGAAACGGTTATATATATGTGTTTTTGTAACATTTATCTGGGTTGGCACTAGATGTCTTTGGTAAACTATGTAACTACTGCTGTTGCTTTTACTACTAGAGCAGCAGCAGCTGCTGCTACTACTACAACTACCAATGCTTCTTCCACCACCACTACAACTACTGTTTATAATAATGGTGACAATAATAATAATAATAATTATATTATTATTTTATCATCATCATCATTATGTCGATTTCTTTTTCCATTGAAGAAACTCTGAAGTCTAATTTCAAGAATGTTTCCCTTTCATGAATCAATGAGAGTAACATTATCTGGCTTATCAGCCCTAGACTGCAGTGTGTGGAGATAATTAATTATTCTTGTTGTGAGAAATGTCATCTTCATCTTATGGACAATAAACAGCTGGTGATTGTAACGGTATCATCAACTGGGGTAATTTTGAGAAATCCGTTCTGAATTGTAGACTATGATTTAGCTGGCTAACAATGCACTAAAGAAACTTAGTTAATATCAACCTGTATATAAACATGAGGTCAGAGTTCAAGTAATACGGTGGGATTAAATGTTTCTCGGTATACTCGGCACAGCAGGCGATCAATATTAATAACAATTTATCTGAAATCGCTGATAAGCCTTACACATTTTTATTGAGCAGACGCCGTGGTGTGACCTATATAAAATATCTTTCTATAAAATAGAAATGTTGTTAACACGTGATTGGCTTTAATGTATATAACGGCAATTTAAACGTTTTTGATTTGTACAGCGAAGGTTAGTTTAAATGCTGTGTCGGTGATTAATCTTTTCAGCCAACTAACAACAGAACAAGTAATGATAGCTTTTCATATGGGTGTAGGCCGGCTATGTCTATTTTAACTTTAATATACTGTTAACGCATGTAAATTTACGCAGAAAATGAAAAGGGAATTTTGGTTGGGCAAAATACTCAACTGTACTGTACAAAAGCGAACACCGACAGTTCAGTAGAGAAACGAAAACCACGAACTGCCGTTCACGCGGATAAACTTGGATTTCTTTGCTGTTTTCATAATAAATTTCTGCCGTAGATCTATATCCGGCCGCCCGTGGGCGAGCTAAACTTATATTAAAGAGTACGCTATTCCAAATGGGTGTAACCTAATTAAAACAAAAAAAATCTGTTTTTAGACTGGTGCGCATGCGCCAGTCTTAACTAACGATGCCGTGAACACGGCGACGCGCGGTCGTTAACTTGGGATGTATCATTGCGACCACGAGAGCGTATTCAAGTAAGCGAGGTTTTGTGGTCATCGCAAGAGCAGGCTGAAATGTTTTGCACACGTTTCAAGCACAACCGAGCACACCATTCCACGAATGCTGAGAGATTGATAGTAAGTTTCTGTGTAATTTTGGAGCGTTCATGCCAAAAGCTCCATTGAAAAAAGTAGAGTGAAATCACGACCAGCTACGGCATTGAACAAGAAACTGGATATGCATGAGAAGTTTAGTTACGCCTGAAAAATTTCATAGTTGTACGGCATAAAATAGTAGTGCATTTTAAGAAAACACAAATATTACGAAGGAATGCGAACGTTTTTTTTCTCAATGTTGAAGAAATGTCTTACAATGTCCTTCTGTAAATCGGTGTGTTGAGTTTCTGACATTGTTCCTGTCAGAATGGTGCACGCATTCTTTCGGGGTGACCTTCTTAATCCTAATTTCTGAGGTAATACTGGCACATTAGGCGGATTCTGGAGATCCTGAAAAATTGAAATGTTTTTATCTTGAAAATCATATTAAAGCTATATATAAGTTCACGGAATTAAAAACACCCTTCAAATAATATATTTGCAATTTTTACAATTTCAGTAACATAACGAACATTTAACTTACTATTTGTTGCTGGTGTTCATAGCCGAACTGGTAGTCATTAGCAACAGACATCGGTTCATGTGTTGTTCCAGAGAACCGTGTTTCCTGCAAAATCAAATTAAATACAAAAGTAAAACCCGCTGTAAAATGCTTATTTATTGTCTTGTTTAAAGACAACGCTTTGTTTAAAAGCATATTTGTAGTTAACAACAGTGTGAGTAATAATGTTTTGATCACAATTACATTGGATAGATCTATGTGGTTTTAAGATACACGTAGCGTACTTCATTTATTAATTATTCTTTGCTAATATACATACTGGGATGCTCCACTCTATTCTTTGCTGAAAAGACTGATTTGCATCTTGATGCGATGTCTGAAATTAAAAATAACATATTTTACTATATTGAAAACGGACTTTGTTTTCTAATGATTGATTATCAACACATTTCTTTTAATCTGAGATTAATTATTTTTACTAACATGTCGTTAGTTTTTAGCTCACCTGAGCCATAGCTATTGTGACCCCTCTTTGTCCGTCGTCCGTCAACAATTTCCTTTAAACAACATCTCCTCTGAAACCACTTGATGGATTTTAACCAAATTTGTCCTGAAGCATCATGGCACTGATGTCTCCAAAAATTGTTCAAATCATGACCACAGGGTCAAGGTCAAGGTAACTGCTGCTAAAAATAGAAATTCAGTCTGCTCAATTACTTGAGTTTGCTTAGGGTTATTGACTCCAAACTTGGTGTATGGGTAGCTTATATTAAACGGCAGCTTGGGGTTGCTACCCAGGTGTCTCTGATCAAGGTCAAGGTCACTGTTGCTAAAAATAGAAATTCAGTCTTTGCTCAATAACTTGAGTTTGCTTAGGCCTATTGACTCCAAACTTGGTGTTTGGGTAGCTTATATCAAAAGGCAGCTTGGGGTTGCTACCCAGGTGTCTGTGATCAAGGTCAAGGTCACTGTTGCTAAAAATAGAAATTCGGTCTTTGCTCAATTACTTGAGTTTGCTTAGGCCTTTTGACTCCAAACTTGGTGTATAAGTAGCTTATATCAAAAGGCAGCTTGGGGTTGCTACCCAGATGTCTGTGATCAAGGTCAAGGTCACTGTTGCTAAAAATAGAAATTCAGTTTCTGCTTAATAACTTGGGTGTGCTTTGGCATATTGACTCCAAACTTTATGTATGGGTAGCTTATATCAAACTCCACACTTGGTGTATGAGTAGCTTATATCAAACGGCAGCTTGGGATTGCTACCCAGGTGTCTCTGATCAAGGTAAGGTCACAGTTGCTAAAAATAGAAATTCAGTTTCCACTTAATAACTTGAGTTTGCTTCGGCATATTGACTCCAAACTTGGTATATGGGTAGCTTATAACAAGAGACAAATTGGGATTGCTACCCACGTGTCTGTGATCAAGGTCAAGGTCACTGTTGCTAATAATAAAAATTCAGTTTCTGGTTAATAACTTGAGTTTCATACTCAGGTGAGCGATTCAGGGCCATCATGGCCCTCTTGTTATGGAATTCCATTTAAGAATGTTAATAAAGAGAAAATCTCTTTTTTACATCAAGAACGAATATTATTTGACAAATTAATGTTTTCTTACAACTACAATAATTACCGATTATCAAAGCACTGACAGGGAACGAGAGTCGGCATGAATACTCAAAATTTAATCTAATACATGAATTATTGCAAAACTCTTCCAACATTAACATTCCCAAATATGTCCGATTACCCCAGTGGAATAATAAAGCGCAGTCCAATAAAACTAACAAATAAGTCAAATAAATGTCAATACTAACAACGATGTTGACAACGTAGGTTCGAAACATGTTTCCATAATAATATTTTTTTAAATTATTACTCAGTAGTTATTTCCAAAAGATCCTCGAGAAAAAAGTAAACGATGTGCTTATGTTCTGTAAAACGATTTAATTTCGAGAGGAAAACAATTTCGCGATTTATGTCAAAAATCAGCTATTTTCTTTATTCGCATATTTATGATTTCGCGACGTCGCCAGTCGTTTATATTTTGTTTGCAAACTATATTTAAATAATGAAATAAAGGAATGTTGACCAAAAAGGTATTATATGTGGCGCTTGAAGTGATTAACAGTCCTATTTTTGGATACGCTTATTTTCGGATGTATGACAACTCATCATATATTCGCGGTATTTATTAATTCGAGAGCTAAGCGATTCGCGAATATAAGCGAAAATAAAACTAACGCGAATAACACCAGTTATACAGTATTCTTGCATTAAACATGTTACGCCGAGCTCTTAAGATGCAGAAATAATGAAAATGATTCTTAAATATTGTGAGGAGGAAACAGCCACCAAGACAATGAAAGAAATAAGGTAAGAGGGGCCTAAATAATGTTATTATTATTCCTTAAATAAGCATTTCCATAGTGATTAACATCATATATCAAATGTAAAAATGAAATTTCAAACAATTCCACCATCCCATTTTGGAAAAAAATCGCATATGAATAGGGTGACCCCCTTGCCTCGTCCCAGGTCCATTTTTTTACAAGTGGTTATTGCTAAAAAAATCTTATTTTGGGATTAAAAACTATAATATATTTTAGCACCAATGGTGTTACTTGTTAGGCATAAGCCTAAACATTAAAACGAAACCATTTGTATTACTTAATTACTATTACCTTGTAGTTTTTTAAATATAAGCTTTTAAATTGTCATATTCCATGTTTTTCTGAAGAAAACAACAACAAAAACAGGTGAAAATATTTTCAATCACAATTTCGCACAAAATCTTTTTGTTTTACAAATCTTGTATAGATCCGATTTAAACTGACTTCTGAATGTGTATCTGTTGACAATATAACTTAAATATGTACTTTAAATGTTTTAATGCAGTTTTACTCCAACTGATTCATTAGAAATCCAAGGTCAATTATTCTTCGTCCATCTTTCCACGATGTACGGCTTGCAGTTTTTGGAAGAGTGTCGGTGTTTATAACAAAATTGTTGGAAATTGATAAAGAAGAGTAATTATGATAATTTTGTTTACGTTTTATGGTTGGTTTTAATGGAGTTTTTTTCACAAATCTACCATTGCTAGCTCTGTCCGCCATTTTGGTATTACCGGAAAAATGACGTCACGCTTTGGGATAACAGACTTTTGGCAAATATTTTTTCATTTAAAACAATATAAGTTACTTTTTGTAAAAAATGTTTCTTCTTTGAAGAAAACGATAACAATATTTTAGAGTAATGTAAAAAATAACGATGAAAAATGTTTGCTACAACCAATTCTGATTAGTGCCGGAGAACGTTTTGGCTACTGCCGAAGACATTTCCGAACTCGACGTCGCCAAACATCGCCGTTTCAGACAGGATTGTCTATTTAGGCCCCTTTTACCTTAACATTAGATGTCCATGTCACAAAACATGCCTATATATTTTCAGTAAATAATAACTAATACAAGTTTACGGATAACACATTGCCATATCACTGCCATAAATACTATTAGTTGCGTAATTACCTGCTATATTACATACGCGTGAAAGCTAGCTCATTACATTTGCGTAAACAACATGTGCTTAAATCCACAAGAACAAAAGGCAGACCACCCTCTATCTATAATCTAGTTATGATAACATTAATGGACCTTTCCAGTGTTTACATTATTATTCAAATTGTCTGACTGGCACCTGGATAATAAGTTTTCAGTGGTTGACTATGGATAGTGATTGTAAGAACAACAAAAGGTCCATGACGGCCCTATATCGCTCACCTGAAGCTACAGCTTTAATATTATATAAGTAGCAGAAGTTCTAGTGAAGGTCATGTAATTAGAGTTCACAAGAAGACGTTCATTTTTTTTCTATTTTGAGTTCTGGTAGCCCTTAAAAGGGGCCAAACATTATTTGAACAAATTTGATTCCATGCCAGAATGCTTCAAATCAAATTAAGTGAAGATCCATCAAGTTGTTCACAAGATGAAGATGTTAAAAAGTTCTGGTATTAATTTTCGCTCTGATCGCCCCTAAGAGGCCAAACAAAACCAGGTAAAGCAAAAGGGCCATTATGGCCCTGAATTGCTCATCTGTCAAATTGAAATAAAATAAAATAAGTTATTAGGTGAACGTCAAGGTTCAAACTACATGTATAAAAACTAGATTGCTTATGAAAAAAGAACATTGTACGGCAGGACAATGGGTGGGTCCCTTTTGACTTCAGGGTCATAATTTAAAATGTTGACTTCAAGTTTGCTTGCAATTTTGCAAGAGAGTTATTAAAAATAAATATGTCAATGTGTACAAAATGTTTTTTTTAATGTTTTTGTTCACATGTTACTTGCATTTCAATAACAAAAATAACATAAACTTAAAATATATAGCCTGGAACGCCGTTTTATCGTCGTACTTGTTTTATTTATCTATGATGCGTATGTATTTCAATATTAATTCATAATCTTTCAATTTGTAAAGAACAAATAACATCTAAACCCAATATTTACCATGAAATAAATGAGTTTTAGATATCTAGGTCAAAGCCATTCAGTGTTGATTTGCATGACTACGCATTTAGCTTTACACGTCGTAAATGCAACTATATTTGGCCGTTCAAGCAATAAACTGTAAACATTAATTATTACTTGTCATTCTTTACATTATTATAATGGTGCTTCTTATCACTGTCAAATCAGTCAAATCACATTCTAATATTAAAATCAATGAACATTCAATCAAGGTCATTTGAATGTCAGCTCATAAAAATATTAACTAAATGTCCTTGCCAATAAGAAATTATGGAATTATAAAAAAAACTTTCAAAAGCATAATTCCCAACAATATTTTGAAATTATGTTTTTTATTGACAATGGGGACAAAGAAATGCACCATGACGCCTTACAACTGAAAAATTCATATTAAGTGATAAAAGACTTAACCAGTTTGCAAAACGACTAGCTTTTTGGAAAGTTGTAGCTTTAAGTCTAATTATTGCGGAAACGGCGTTCTATAGACAGATCCGTGACGTCTTCAGTTTATATTGGCGACTGTCTGCAATATATGATTTGACATACATTTTGTTTGGAAAAAGGGGGTAAGTCGAGGATTTTCTGTATATTTAAGCAGAAATTTGCATGTTTTAATGAATTGTATCAAAATCTTACATAGATTTGTGACATTTCCAAGAAAATTTAGCGATGCAAGGGATGGACAACTTCCGTGTTATTGTTTACTCACGCGAGAGTGTGGTAGGCGGCGTTATTTATGCAAATTACGAAATATTCGGAATACGCCGGTAATAGAGATGCGCCGATAATACCTAGTTCGAGTATATAAATAAAAATATTAAACTAGAGTTGCTTTGAGAAAAGTTAAGTTTCCCCATACTCTGAATCATATGTATGGTAAGTATGTCTATACACTCATGGTAAGTATGTCTATACACTCACAGAAATAACTACATTTAAAATATTTTGAGTCAGCTTTAGAGTAAAGTGCTTTTCTATTTTGTGCTATTTTGTGCAGCTATGCATAGAAAGTTGGCAATTATGCACAACTAGGATTGGTACTGATTACTACAGCAGTACAAAAGGAAAGAGCTATATGCTGTGGTTGGAATGGAGAGCGTTTGTAACAATGACAGAAGTCAAAAGTGTGAAAGTTCTACTCTTTCTTCTAACCAGTAACTTTGTTGCCACACAGAATTACTTGCATGTTTAAAGAAGTTTATCTTCTATTTCGTCTGTTGACAAATAGAATATGTCAAAATGATGTTGCATGATAGCATTGTCCACAAGATTTTAAATAAAATTGGATAAAATAGTGATAAAATAGTGTTCAGCTTACTGTTTTTTGTTTGTGAACAAAGGAACAAGAACGCGCGAAAAATTGACGATTCAGAAAAATAAGGTAAAACTTGTTATTCTTGGAGTGCACCTTATTTGTTCGTGATTCTCTACATAGCCTTATAATGTCTGGCAAAGAAATGTCATATACACCAAAAATTAAGCGTAATATTCAAGATATTATAAGTCCTTCTGATGAACAGTCTTCAGGGGCCCCAGACCCTACCAGACGACGAGAAAACTCGCCTATTCAAATGCAAGCCAATGCTAATATTATTATTAACTCAGATGATACCGATAGTGGAACTATAAATCTTGTAGATGTCATTAGAACTACTATTTCATCACAACCTGTACTTGAGGCAATCGCCGCTGCCTTAGCTCCAGCTATTTCTGATATTGTGACCAAAGTTATTCAACCACTCAATGACAAATTAGATATCCACATAAATGAAACCAAGAAAACTAGAAGCAGCCAAGATTCTGAAATAAATCTGATGAAACTAAAAATGTCTAGGCTTGAGAATGAAAATCAAAAACTTAAAGAACGTTTATCTAACGCAAACGAAGAAATTGAAGATCTTTTTGATAAACATGACGAACTTGAACAATATGGATGAAGAAACTCAATCAGGTTTCATAACGTCAACATTTCGGAAAAAGAGGGTGGCACAGTGCCTTCTACCGACCAAGTTATTGTGGATATCTGTGCGAAGATGAAAATAAATCCACCAATTACAGAAGACATTATTGAACGGTCACACAAGATAGGTAAACCTAACAAGAAGGGAAACCACCAGATCATTTGTAAATTCAAAAGTTACAAAACTAAAAGTCTGGTGTATAAGAGCAAATCCAGCCTGAAAACGTGCAAGACTGACGATTTTCGTGTCTTTATAACGGAAGACCTTACAAGAAATAGACAAAACATTGTATCTTCTCTATCGGAATTAAGGGTTAGCAACAAAATAAACTCTTATTGGACCCAAGACGGGCGGATCTTCTTTAAAGAGACTGATACAGGCCCAGTCAAAATAGTTAGAGACTTACAAACATTACAGCCTTTACTGGATAAATTGGTCACAAACAGTGATCCTGAGAATGCAGAAGACACAAACATTGACTGATCGTAACTACTGCATTAACAGCACACACAATGTTTAACTATATTAAACAAAAAGTAATTGCTACTTACATTGTAATCGGTACCAGAACTGCTTCCCAATTAATTCCCAATTTTTTAATCCCGAATCATACTATCCAGGTATGTCACGGATTTAACACGGAAACAACGTAATCCTTTTGAAAAAGTTGCAATACATGTAAAAAAACATTTTGTACAAGTTTGTTTTTGTTAAATTTTTGAAATCCAATAACAATTATCACAGATGTCCTATCACAGATCCTTTGATCTACTTCATGTCAATAAATATATTTTCGTTGTTTCCTTAGTAAATAAATATTTTTGGTTAAGAATCCTTTAAATAAATGTAATATAACTATTAAAAATCCCACATATTCTTATGTTAAAAATCTGATATTTATCACAGATGCACTATCACAGTCAGATCCTTATGATCTATTTTATGTAAATAAATATATTTTTGCTGTTTCCTTAGTAATAAATATTTTTGGTTAAGAATCGTCTATATGTATGTAATATAATTGTTAAAAAATCTCACATATTTTATGATGCACTAGCACGGAATAGAAAGTAAAAAGAACGTATTTTAACCGTTTCCTATATACAAATCCTTATATCTTAATTGGTTTAACACAAATTATATTATAAAATTGTTTATTTAAATTTTCACTTTATCTTTTTCCTATTGAAACAATAATAATCCATTTTATTTTATTAAATTTGAAATCACTGTCACTTTAAATCCATATTTTATAATACTCCTAATCCTGATCTTACTATCATTCAACGCTTTTTTTTGCGTACGAATTCATTCAAATCATTTCTTTGACACATATCGTAAATGAATATAAGCTATAAGTATCAAATAAAGTAAAACCTGTTTAACCACTTTTTATTATCGGTAGATGGTAATCTTAAAACTGTGCGGATATTTCGAGTTTGACGCACCAATAAACAAATGAGAAATACCGTTGAGTGATAGTATACTTTTGTATATTACTTAATTTTTGATGTTTATATTTTAGTTAACACATTACATTTTTCGTAAATATTTCTAATGAATGTAACAATCAACATAAAGCCCACCACCTGTAATATTATTGTCACGATAGTGAAATGCTTCATGTATTGTTCCTTTTATACTATTTTGATACTGTTATTTTTCATGTAATCTTTCTTTTTTCTTTCCTCTTTCTCCCAGAGTCCGTGTTTGCTAATTTCACTATGTTGTCTTTTTATATACTATTGCCACCAGAGTTCTTGCAAAAGTTTTTGCCCTTAGTAAGTCATTAACGACATAGTGGCGTACAGGGTGGCAATAGGAACATTTTATAATTGTAGTCAGGGTGTTAAAATTGTACATTATCGAACACTCAGCGTTTTGAGTGAGATTATAAGGCTACTAATTGACGGCATTAGTTTCATCAATGATGCATGTAACTATATAAGAGATGTACGATTTTTTCATCTTTTTTTATTTAATAATGTGCGTATTAATTTTAAACGACATTATGTTTACTTGTATAAGGTCTCGATTTTTTGCAAATTCCGTGCAGGATTTTGTTAAATGCGGAATCGCTTTTAACAACATAGACTACCTTTTCTTAAGCGCCATACTTTTATTATTATCAGGCGATATACACGAAAATCCCGGTCCAACATGTGAAAATCATACTGACAGTTTATCCGTACTCCATCAAAATATCAGAAGCATTAGACATAAAGTGCAATATATAAAAGAAAATTTTTTGGACTTCGATATTTTATGTTTTACTGAAACACATCTTAACAACTCTGTCCCAAACGATATATTAACAATTGAGGGCTATAACAAAATTTACAGAAAAGACAACACTGCGCATTCAGGAGGTTATATAAATTACGTTTCTTCCAAATTTGTTTCAAAACGAAACGATCTTCTCGAGACGTTTTTAACAGAGTCATTATGGATTGAAAAAAAAAATAAATTAACATATTTGATCGGAACAGTTTATCGCACCCCTAACTCAAGCGTTGAATTTTGGCAAAGACTAAACTTATGTTTAGAAAGAGCTTTCGAATTATCTCCTAGAATTATCCTTGTCGGCGACATCAATGAAGACCAGCTTAACAACAATCCTAATAAAAAAAATTCACGATTTTCTTATATTAAATAATATGAGTAACGTTATTAAAGAAGCTACGCGCATCACACATAATACTGCAACTCTTCTCGATCCCATAGCAACATCGAGCGAAATAGATCAATATTGTTCAGGCGTCTTTAAGACAAATCAAGAAATAAGTGACCATTATGCAACATATCTATATCTTAAAATAACTCGTTACTTAGAGGAACCTTATAAAAGAAGAGTGTGGAATTACAAGTATGGTGATTTTCATAAATTTAATAATCTCATACAAACAACAGACTGGTCAATTTTAAATCAGGGATCGATAGATTCGGCATGCCAAACATTTACGACAAAATTTATAGAAATAGCTAAGGAATCTATACCGACTTCTTTTGTAACAATAAGACCAAATGACAAGCCGTGGTATGATTCTGAAATTCGTCGTTTTTCTCGAAAACGTGATCGCCAAAAACGTAAAGCAATTTTGTCAAACAAAATTGTAGATTGGAATGCGTTCAAAAAAATTACGAAATAAAGTTAACAACTTAATCAAGCACGCACAAGAACAATTCTTTGGTAATTTAGAAGTTACGCTACAAGATACTTCATGTAATGATCCTCGCAGATACTGGAAAATTGTAAAAATGTTAATCAAAAATAATAACGGTAAGTGCAAAAAAATTCCACCCCTCATTATGAGTAATAATAATAATAATAATAATAATAATAATAATAATAATAATAATAATAATGAAGAAATATACGCAACTACTGATACTGAAATAGCCAATTGTTTAAACGATTATTTTGTGGGAATATCAACTATTGATGATTCAAATGTACCGTTACCATTGATAACAGCAAAAACAAATACTAAAATGACTGACATTAAAATAACCGAACTAGAAATTTCAGACGTATTGTCCTCATTGATGATTAATAAATCTACTGGGCCTGATGAGATAAGCCACAAAATGTTAAGGTGCACATCAAAGACCATTTGTAAACCATTATGTATTTTGTTTAACAGATCTATTAATGAGACTATATATCCTAATCTTTGGAAATCGGCAAATGTTATACCTCAATTTAAAAAAGGTGAAAAACATGTCCCATCGAATTATAGGCCAAAATCACTCATAAGCTGTGTCGGAAAAGAGTTTGAAAGAGTTGTATACAAACATATCTATAATTATTTATTTATGAATAACTTGATATACAGTAATCAGTAGGGCTTCTTACCGGGGCGATCAGCAGTTTTTCAGCTAATTGATATGTATAACCAGATAAGTCTCGGTATCGATAATAAGAATCATACTTGCATGATTTTTTGTGATATTTCTAAAGCGTTCGATCGTGTTTGGCATCAGGGACTGATTACAAAACTTAAGCAGTATGGCTTTGATGGAAAAGTTTTAAACGTTATCTAACTATCTGTCAGAACGTAACCAAAGAGTCCTTGTTGGTTCCTCATCTTCTGCAATAAAATCAGTAAATTCAGGTGTCCCTCAAGGCTCCGTACTCGGTCCGCTTTTATTTTTAATTTACGTCAATGATATAGCCGAAAATATTACAAGTATAGCACGTCTATTTGCAGATGATAGCTCACTTGCGTTAACATCAAGAGATATTGATTTAATGGAGTTAACTCTCAATAATGATCTTATTAAAATTGAAGAATGGTCAAAAAAGTGGTTAGTACAATTTAATCCAAATAAAACTAAAGTTATGTTTTTTTCACTAACATCAATTCGAAAACCTGAACTTTACTTTAACAATGTCAGACTCGATTTTGTTATCAGTCATAAACACTTAGGCATTACTTTGAGTGAAAATGCAAAATGGCACGAACATATAAATAATATCATTATTTCAGCACCGAAAGTCTTAAACTCTATGCGAGCGTTGAAATTTAAAATAAAACGTAAGTCATTGAATCAAATTTATATAGCATACATGAGACCTCTACTTGAATATGCGTCTGTTGTCTGGGATGGTTGTTCTTTATATGAAAAAAAATTCTTTAGAGAGACTGCAATATGAGGCAGCAAGAACTGTAACGGTCTAACTCGTTCTGTTTCGATACAAAAATTAATTACCGAAGTTGGTTGGGTATCACTCTCTGATCGTCGAATAATGCAAAAATTAATAATTGTATATAAAGCATATAACGGTATTCTACCAAACAACATTGAAGTATTATTTCCCGACTTAGTGCAAGATTCAACCCGATACAACCTCCGTAATAATAGTAATTATGTATCTTTACAAAGACGTACCGAGCTATATTCAAACTCTTTTATACCGTCGTCTGTTAAAGAATGGAACCAACTAGACACAGAAATACGAAACGCGTCCTCCTTAAGTATATTCAAATCAAAACTAAAAGAAAAATTTCAAGCACCAAAAGTACCGAAATTTTTTTTATCAGGTAAAAGATTATACTCAGTTTACCATGCTCGTTTAAGAAACAATTGTAGTAATCTAAACTTTGATTTGTATAGAAACCACTTACGAGACGATCCATCATGTCATTGCGGTGACGTATGTGAAAATGCTGAACATTTTTTCTTTAAATGTTCTCTATATCATGAACAACGTGTAACATTATTTAGAACTACACAATTATTTCACCCTTTAAATACAAATACTTTGCTTTTTGGAAAAAATAACTTACTACCAGAAGAAAATGAAATGATATTTGCTGCAGTACAGTATTACATCACAACATACAAACAGATTTGTCAATTAATCGATTTTAAGATTGAAAATTATGGTAACCCTGAAAATTTTAAGCCAACATATGAATGAAGCATACCGGACTCTACCCCCCCATCTCTTTCTCTCTCTCTCTCTCTCTCTCTCTCTCTCTCTCTCTCTCTCTCTCTCTCTCTCGCTCGCAGGCTCGCTCGCTCTCTTTCTCTCTTTCTCTCTCTCTCAAAATAAAATTAATTTATCTCCGATTCTTTTTATTATGTTAATATTAAGATAAACTGCTTTGACCTATGAAATAATATACCATTATTTGCTTGTCAGCCATGCAATGCAACTTATTTTACTATGTTAATCAGGGAAGGGCACACGATAATGTTGAAAGAACTTCATGCCCAACCCTTTTTGCTTTTCTAATTATTGCTCATATGTACGAGGGATGATCCAAAATAACGTAGACTTTTGTTATAGTTTTTATATTATTCATAATACCACAAATAAAATTACATAAGCTTAAATCGGAATATGTCAAGCATATTTTTACAAAATATGAGCAAAATATAACATTGGGTAAAAAACTATGAACAATTAAAATCATACACTAAGCGCTATCCGGCGCACGTCAAATTAGATCTCTCAACGTCAACGACGTTAATTCACTGGCGCAGCGTTAGCAAAGCGGCGTATATTGAAATATTTTTAATGAGACCCTCGTAATTGGAATGCAATGCCGGGGAACCCATTGACCGAACATAACTGTGTTTTATTGCTGGTCAAAGCCTCGCAAGTGGTTATGAGGCGATCAAGAAATTGGTCTCTTATCGCTCGTACCGCCGAAGAAACGACCGGGAATGCAATACCCACAGTATTGCGGTTCTTTAGCCACGGGCGTCTTTGGATTTTGGACACAGTCTCTGTCGTTGTTTACTCAAGTGTTATTAAAATAAATAGCTTATTTTCTTAATTGATAATTTATGACTTCTTAATGATTCAAATACTAAACAAAAACATTTTTTTGAAAAACAAATTTGTTAATTATTATTAACATATCTTTAAATATGTAATTTGTTCGGCAATATCCGTTGCACGCTACCTAATCCAGTCAAGAATATCTCGAAAAGCGCCACAATAGTTAAACTTTTGTCCGCTTCAATTGCCTCTTGGCTTGACGTCGCTGCCGTAACGCTGATATTTTTGTTTTTTCCCCTTACCCAATGCCTATGTAATGGCTCTCCTGACCGTAAAACCCCACTGATACCACTTAAAAGCGACAGCACGGCTTACGGAAGTTTTCGTTTGCGTGTGCTAAATTATTTTAGGTTTTCAGGAGGTGATTTTCAAAGATCATGGCGGAATTTTATAAAAGCGCGTATTTCCGGGGCGATCTGACGACGACATTTTTGACGTTTTCACGTTGATGATAGCTCTCTTAAATATTGACTGCTTTTAAAACGCAAAGTCCGAATAACGTAAAATTTTGTAATGACATCATTCGTATACCGCGCTTTGACGTTGGGAAGTTTGGCTCTTTTACCAGTAGTAGTTTTGTTTATATTAACAGGTATTTGCTTTATAAAGCACACTGGCAATGGCGTGCGCCGCGTGCGTGTTACCATGGTTATTCAAATATGCGCCGCGCTTTTGAAATCTATCAAACATATGAATATTTTAGCTCAGTTTGTTACGTTTGTGTTCTGGTTGAATTTAGTATATAATTTATTATGAACGTGTTTCAAATAAAGATGCAATAACAAAAGTCTACGTTATTTTGGATCATCCCTCGTATGTATATATTCCTGTAAAACAGAATAGCAAATAAAATATGTTTAAACTAAACAAGGTAGTCTCTGTTGTTCACAATCACGGTAGTTGTTATATACTCCAACACATTGTTTGGGGTCATCTTCTTGAATCAATGTTGACATTTGACTGTTGGCAATTGGGCATGGGAATGAACGGGATAAAAAAAGTCTAAAACTACTTTTATCTTGACTTTTTTAATTTTAAGGACAAACATATTCAGCCTTGAATCTCATTGGCGCTGCATTACCCCTTTATTTTAGCCAAAACATACCTTTCTTATGCTAGAAAGCCACCACTCGAGCAGTTGTCACAGTTTCCAATGAAAAAAAAACAACCGTTGTGACAGAAGAACAATCTAGTTTGAGAAACACTATAAAGTGTCACAAGTACAATACAGGGTCACAAGCACTAATGTCTGCACAAATTATAATGAAATGTATAGTCATTATATTCTGTCGCATTTAGGTTAGAATAACTGAACAAATAAGGAAATATAGTGGTTAGCTCTCATACATCACATTCCAGTCATTTCAGTTCAAAAGAACTTTCATTATCATCTTCATCTTGATCCTCCTAGTCGTCGTCGTCCTCCTTCTCCTCCTCATCATCATCAACAATAACATCACCAGTATCTTCATTTTCAATTTCATTTATCTCTTCTAATATTTCAGACAGTAGTTCAGAACTTAGAGAGGAACTTTTTAATGACATATTAGACTGAAGCTCACTTTCCACCTTGTTCCGAACAAATTTTGTAAAATGATCAGCACCAAATTTGTTGATTAAAGGTTGACATGTTTCCCACATATTATCAAGAAATAGGTGATGGTGGTACAAAAACATAATTTTTCCTTGAGACATCCTGACTGTTCCATTAAAAACTTATTTCATTCAGCATGATTTCACTTTGTACATGAAGAAATTTCACCAGCATCTCAAACTCTGCCTGTACACTTGACATTTCTTGTTCAGCATGTTTAAGAAGAAACATGACTTCAATAGACTTCTGTTGCTCATTTGAAATGGCCCTTGAATCAAGTTCAAAGTAAACACCTGCTGTTGGGGATGTAACATCCGTAAATTGAACCTGCGGATCATACATGTTTAAAATGGCTAGTTCTGTTTTCATTTTCTGTGAGTTGGTTGAATACTGTCGGCTAACCCTTAGCCCAATTCCTTGTCCATCAGAAAAGAGTTAATATGAATTTATTACCAAGCGACTAAAGATCTTTCTGTACTCAAATAAAAATTATGTTTTTATTAAGTGTGTTAAAATGTTGCAAAATAATCACAATATTAAGGTAGTTCGCAAAAAAAAAACTAACCGACAGATTTTGTTTAAACTCGACATATTTCATCCGTATTCAATTCGTATTACAAAAATGCAAAGAAAAGGATAGGTCCCGGACCTTCTTTTTTGCAACAGTGATTTGTAAATGTAGTATGTTTTCATAGTTTGTAACGTTTGTAAAACATCATAAAATTGACAGTCATGAGGGTTTCTCGATTATTTCTACTTTCTAATTATTAGTGCTACAAAAGGACTGACATTACACAAAAAATAAAAGTCAACAGACAGCAAAAATCAATGTTCACTGTTTTACTACTATTTTAGACACTTCTGAATTTTTCATTTTAAGGTATTGTAATGCAATATTCTTTAAAGTATTGTCAAAATGTACAATGTACACTGAACAATACACATATTTGAGCAAGTGAGACTTAGAGAAGCATCAATGATTTGTTTTAGCTGAGAACGAATTCAATTCTAAATCCGTAACTTCCAAGGATAATGTTCGCATGAATTAAACAATTCCAAATCCATAACTTTAGATGATAATGTTCACATGAATTAAACGATTCCAAATTCATAACTTCCTATGATAATGTTCAGAAGCAAATCCTCCATTTTGTTGTAATCCACCAGTTCTTTAACATTTGAAAAAGTAATAGCTGGAATACAAGTATTCACAGATCTGTACTCTGGTGGTTAAAATTTATCAATCCAGTCATCGGAGATGGCAAATGTCTACATCCAATGAATGCTTGCAGGATGTGACCCATATCCAAAGTAACAGTTCCTTCTGTGCACCTTTCAGGATCTATGGATATGGATATGGATGTCACCCGACCACCTTAAACAATCAGAAATCATCGTTAAAGTAAACACATTTTTAAGCAATAAACTAAGTTAAGAGTCACTTTTGAAATTCAAACAACTCTGAAATTCTGTTTAATTAAAAAAAATTCAAGTTTAGTCTTGTACTAGGTTGATCAGGACTGTTTCATCAAAAGAAAACAAACCGCGAAAATAATGTAATTAATTGAAAAGGGCTACGCGAACTAATGGCTGAACCTTCATGTATGCATGTCTGTTTTGCTAAAGCTGGGACCAAACTGTTGACGCCTT
This sequence comes from Corbicula japonica, assembly GCA_038501625.1. Taxonomy (NCBI): domain Eukaryota; kingdom Metazoa; phylum Mollusca; class Bivalvia; order Venerida; family Cyrenidae; genus Corbicula; species Corbicula japonica. Next base: position 6,570,325 of record JAZAYU010000024.1, read on the forward strand.
ATGGTCTATGATACCCAGAGGGCATGTCAATTAAATAGTTTGTATGTTATGGTTACATGACAATAGGGATCACAGGTTTATTGACACCTACGCATTGCCCTTCCCCTTTTGTTCATAGCACAAAAAAGATTCATAACAAGTAAGCAATTTCCCGTTCTCGTTTGGGGAAAAAAACACTAATGTAAGAAATAAATTTTTTATTCCATGTATCGATAAGCGATTTTGCTAACTGATATTCGGTCAAATAACCGGTTAACCGATTAATCGTTGACATCCCTAAAAATACAAAGGTTACAGTCTTCAGCCATAAACAGAATTAATTTAAGAAATTTTAAATTTCTTTCGTTCTAGATTTTTCAGGAATTGATTCAAATTATATCATTTCCTCTGTTGCCTTTTCGTAATCGTTTGTTGAATACTGTGGCTTGAAGAAATCCATAACTGATGTGCCAATCTTCTTTACTAGCAGTGCCTTGGCGTCAGACTTGTGCTTCTGAAGAATCTCAAGGACTCCGTGCAACTTCAGACCTTGAATTGAGATGATCCTAGAAGCTTGCCGAACAGTTTCAACAAAAATTACATGAAAAAGTCAATATAACAATGCTATTAGGAGTCACTTTTGTAGAAAGTCTTCCAGTGACTATAGTAAGTGTTGTCATCTTTAAATAAACCTGATACCATATAATGTAGCGGAGTAACTGGACATTTGCACTATCTGTTTTGGGGTAGTTGGGATGGCCGTGTGGTCTAAGGCGCTGTATTTTGCACTACTAGGCAAAGTCGCCGTGGGTTGTCGGTTCGAATCCCGGCTCTGCCTTGAAAATTCATTATAAAGGCATAATATGTAAAATCTTTGTTCTCAACTTTTAGACCAACTACCATGGAAATATCTGACCCTTTTGACTTATGGCTTTAGACAGGAAGATTATTTAAGGACAGGATGTTATTCTATAGATTTCATAAGAAAATTTTACCCATTGGGCGAGGCTAGTTTTGACCCAACAGACATAATATGAATAATCTTTGTACATGACCGCAGGATGATGCTACATATCAAATATTGTTTTAGGGAATATTTTTCAATTTTCCTCTATATTTCTAAAAGAAACATCTGACCCTAAGACATGGTTATGTTTTTAACCCAAGGGCAAAGATTTAAACAACCTTTGTGTAGGGCAATCATTATCTGATCTCAAATAGTTTTGATTTCTCAAGTGTTCCTTTTATGTAGTATACAAAAACATGCGACCCTTTGGTGGGGCCCATTTTCATCCCAGGAGCTTAAAATGAACATTCTTTGTACAGGACTACTAGACCATATTTCATGTAAATTATCTGAGCTCAAATGCTAGAAGCTTCAGAAAAAGAGATATTTAAATTTATCTTTATGTGTCTTTGTAAAGCATGTAATCCTGGGGGTGGGGCTAAAGTGACATAAGAAGCAGGTGTTGAACATACCTTGTAGAGGGTCACTGGATGATGCCATTTGCTACAGATTTTAGTCCCATGCTTTATCGTATAAGAGATTTACCAAGAGAAAAAATCAATTTGGATGAAGACCAGTTCAATAAGGACGATTCGAGTAAATGACATCTCGGCTCAAAACGGAACCTTATCGCAATATGTTTTCTGGGCCTGTATTCATAAAGCACCGAAGGTTTAAGGGGGCATTGCAAGTTAAGGCAAAACTTTGGCCCTTAATTTTTGGAAAAGCCCTAAGCAAATACAGACATTTAACATTGCTTTTGAACAGCGTCATTATGAAGAACAAGAACGATAACTCCTGTTGGACTATTTAATGAGTTGTTTCCCTTTAATATACAACTTTAACACGAAACTTAATGTTGCCTATAACTTTTAAAATACTAGTCTTATTCACTCTTCGAATATATCATCTTCATGAACAACAACAAAATCAGTTACAGCAAGAATCATAATTCCTGTTTGACTATTTTTTTTCAAATGCAAAATTCACATGAAACTTAATAATGCGTATAATTTGAAAGTGCTTGTCCTAATCATTTAATACTTGGGTTGTTTTATCAACATGAACAGTTCCATCGACGACAAAAAAATTTATAACACCTGTTTGAATATTTTATGAGTTATGTCCCTTTCAAATGCAACTTTAACATGAAACTTAGTGTTGCCTGTAAAATGGAAAGTACTTGTTCAATTCATTTAATACTTTGAATAACTCATCAGTGTGTACAAACCAATTTTTGAAGATGATAACTCAGGTTTCACCATTATTTTAGTTATTCCCCTTTTAAATGCAATTTAGATGACACATGTGTTCTGTGGTGTAGTATTGAAATCAACTTAAATAAAATATTTTTATTATATACTGAACCAAAAAAGAAACTTTCGCCAAGTTTGATTGTAGATATGTTAGTACAGTTTCAATCCTTTTGGCTGAAAGCTTACATTTTTGTAAAATAATGTATTGTGGTTCTTTAATACGGGGATTAGCTGACCGATTTGCAAACACAACGAGTTTTACAAGCTACTACATGTATATATGTGTGTACATGTAAGTGGTACCATTGAACAACTGGCACATACTTTGCGAAAGTTTATTTTTGGTTCAGTATATATGATTTAACATGGCCCACATTTCAACTTTTTGCATGCAGGCGACACGTGTTCCGCGGAACAAAACATTCTAGTTTAAATTTATGGATAAAATATTTATTTTATTACTCATAAATATTCTCATTTAGTATTCAAATACATGTACTTAGAATTTGTGATATTAATGTTTTGATAGGACTGTAGAACAATTATTGCCAATTCACATTTACCAGCAACAAAATATTAACTTCGGTGGTATCAAGCCAAACCATTGGCTAAAAAGTTAATGAGTACAGTGTAGCTATATTTTAGCCATGTTTCAGATCAAATATTTTTATTGCAAAATGGAAACTGGGTCAATGTGCAAGATTTGAGTGCGAATACAATACGGATGTGCCGGCTGATCAGGATCTAAACTGTTCACCCTAGCAATAAAGGTGTATCTATACAGGAAAGGGTTAGGAATTCCATAACTTACAGGCAATGATTTCTTAAGTTATATTTTGAAAATGAAAATTCAGCTCAGCAAATTAAAAAGTTATTGTTGAAAAAGTAAATACAGCCTTCAATACTTTTTACAGGAGTGCATTCCAATCAGAGCTGATACTGTTCAGCTTTTTTGCATCATTATACAGAATTACAAGTCAAAATAATTCACATCAGTACTATTCAATCTTAATTGTTCATTTAACCCTTTAATCAATCCTTATTTCATTTTTGCAAACAGTATAGATCCAGATCAATCTTGCTGTTTGCTTATAGATTCATTTGGTTAATTCTGACCAAAATTTGACCAGAATATATCCAGATCAGACAGCATGTATGTTCCAGCTAATCTTGACTACATTGGTCTCCACATGCTTTAAAATGGCTGTATATGGATTAAAAGGTAAACTTTACAAAGCAATATGAACTTTGAATGGACAAGCTAAACCGTGTCGTTGTTAAATACTGGATCAAGTCACAAATGCAACAAGTGTACAGAGGACATCAGCCAGCACAGCAATATGATGTGTGCTTTTCTCAACCCTTTACTCCATATATATGCATTATAATGTGTTTTGACCAGTGTAGATCCTGATCCGCTGGTACATCCATGCCTTCTGATCAAGATGTTCATTGTTCGGTTTTGGTTTGTCTAATAAATAAACAAGAGCTGTCACTTGAAATTGGCATATGCCCCAAAAATGCAGCTTTGAAATCGAATTGGTATACATATGTTGTAAAAATATGCCGGTGGAAGTTAAAAAGTAGAGTAAGGGCCAATAACCCTCGCAACAAGAGGGTCCATAGGGTCACTCACCTGATAACATCTGCTCAATGGATGTAAGAGTTGTGTGCAAGTTTGGTAAAATCAAGTGAAAAAATAAAGCTGCTATTGTGGAGAAATGGTCAAAATAGCTTACTTTGGCTCTTTCAAGGGCCATAACTCTGGAACTTATTATGGAATGTCGCTGGTTCAGAAAAGGAACCTAAGTCTAATAGTAACTCAAATATTGTACAAGTCTAATTAAATTAAAATCAAAAATGAAGCCGATATCGTGCAGACAAGGTCTAAATAGTATATTTCTGCACTTTCAAGGGCTATAACACTGGAACCCTTAATGCAATATTGCAATTACAAGAAAGGAACCAAGATCTTATGGTAATGAAAGTGAAGATCAGACCAAAATTAAGACCACTAGTGTGCAGACAAGCTTTTATTGTAACTTGACGTAGTCACCTAGTTTTCAAGGTCACATAACCCAGTCTAGAACTTGATCTAGAGATCATTGAGATAAACATTCTGACTAAGCTTGAAAAAGAGGACCGAAAATAAGACCTCTAGAGTGCTGACAAGTTTTTTTTATTATCTGACCTAGTGGCTTAGTTTTAAAGGTCACTTTACCCAGTTTAGAACTTGAACTAGATAATTGACATAAACATTCTGACCAAGCTTGAAGAAGATCAGCCCATAACTAAGACCGCTAGAGTGCAGACAAGCATTTTCTTTATTTTGACCTAGTGACCTAGTTTTAAAGGTCACGTGACCGTTATGAACATGACCTAGATATCATTGAGACAAACATTCTTACGAAGTTTGAAGAAGGTCCCACCAAAATTAAGACTGTAAGAGTACAGATGAGCGTTTTCTATAATTTGACCTTGTGACCTAGTTTTTAGGGTTACATTCCCCAGGGACCTAGATATTATTGAGATAAACATTTTTACCAAGTTTGAAGATCTGACCAAAATTAAGACCACTAGAGTGCGGACAAGCTTTTTCTATAATTTGACCTAGTGACCTAGATTTCAATGTCACACGACCCAGTTTCGAACTGGACCTAGATATCATTGAGATAAACATTCTGACCAAGTTTGAAGAAGATCAGACCAAAACTACGACCGCTCGAGTGCGGACAACAATTGTGAACGGACGGACGGACGACAGCCCCTCACAATAATGGGCAGCATTTAAGCGACCATGCACTGTTATCAGTTCCGTTTTACCATTATGAGAAATGCCTCCCCAGATCATCACACTTCCGCCACCGTAACTGTCATATTCAAGAACTGTGGCAAGATCTAGTCGCTCTCCCCGGCGTCCCCAAACACGAACCCTGCCATCAGACCAGTGGAGATTAAACTTCGATTCGTCTGTAAAGACGACCCTTTACCACTGGTGCCTTAACCAACCGCTGTGCTGACGTGCCCACTTTAAGCGTGCAACACGATGACGTAGTGTTAAAGGAACTCCTTTGTACGGACGTCGAGCAGGCACTCTTGCAGCCCTTAATAGATTTCTGGCTGTATGAACTGAAATTCTTGTTCCTGTTGCATGTTCTAGTCGTTGAACGAGTTTTGTTGCCGGCAAAAATCGATTACATGTTGATGACGTCACAATTAACCGATCTTCTCGTGGCGTTGCTTTACGTGGTATTCCCGATTGTGCTCGATCTTTTACGCTGCCAGTCTCTCAGAAAGGAGCTTGTAGACGATATATAATCCGTTCATTGCATCCAAAACAGCGTGCAACGTCAGGAGCACGTAGACCTCCGTCTAGAAGTCCCAAGGCAATACTCCTGTCATATATGGACAGGCCAGGACGACGTCCCATGTTAGCTAACACTAAATTTACGTCTGATTTTTGAGGATATATTCATTTATTTAAGGCTCGTTTATACCAAGAGATGGTCACTAATTTCATGATATAATCCAAACTATAAAGTGACATTATTATGCATGACATATGATTTGAACGAAGCGAATTTTTACATTAACCGAAAATACAAAATATGTTAGAAAAGCTCTATCTCAAAACGTACCAGCCCATACATATACACTGCCAGCAAACAGAGGTTTGTTATGATTTTAATGATTAATACATATAAAACTGTATATGTCATTATCATATGTTTTTTTCTTCTTTTCAAAATACTTTACATTATTAAGAATTTAAAACGTTCAACATATGAGAGTAAACAACAGTCACAAATGTATAACATTTGAATGGTCACAGGCTGTAATTTACTTCATTCACCCCGTTTGATGCAAACAGAATGTTCTATAGTATAGTACAATTTCAAAGATTGCACTTCTGTAGAATTTAATAAAAAGCAAGCAAAGCAAACACTTTCCTTATTTAAGACAGCCAAGATTTTGGGAAAAACATAAAATAATTGTGTTCAAAGTTTTTATTGATGTTGTAGTTTACTTTTTATACTGGAGCGTATTATGAATTTATGGTACTTTTAGTTTACTTTTAATACTTGAGCGTATTATAAATTATAAATTTATTCTACTATTAAATGCAGTAAAACGTTTCTAAAAGTTTACAAATTCTCTTTAATTTTTTTTAATATTTAGAAATATTTTTCAGTGTAAATATTAACAAGAGGGTCCATGGGACCCTGGGTCGCTCACCTGCGAACATCTGTTCAATGTTGCAAGTCAGTGGCATTTTGACTAAGTTTCAACGCAGACAAGGTTATTGTATAAGTAGACCTAGTTTTAAAGGGTCACATGACCCAGTTACGAACTTGACCTAGAGATCATTGAGATGAACATTCTGACAAAGTTTAAAGATCGCAGCAAAATTAGGACCGCTAGAGTGCAGATAAGCTTTTTCTATAATTTGGCCTTGTAACCTAGGTTTGAAGGTCACGTGATGCAGTTACGAAACGTAAATAACATTGAAATAACATTCTGACCAAGTCTGAGGAAGATTTGATAGAAATTACGACCGTTAGAATGCTGACAACAACAGTGAAGGGACGTCGGACGGTAAAACGCCGAACGAAAAGTGGTCACAAAAGTTCAGCATGTCACTATGTAAATGGTGAGCTAATAAAAACAATAGAATAAAATTTTTCATAGTTTTATTTAACAAAGAAACTAATCAAGTATATAAACAAGACAAAAATACTTCAACTGCAACATATCTCTTCCAGAAGAACAAACAAAAGAGGAATGATACATGAAAACCAGCATTTTATTTTTAATTTAGTACCAACCAAATAACATTGTTGTAAATTATAAAAGAGCAAATGTATTTTAATTATGTGTTGAGTCAAATAATTACATGTAACAGTTTTTTCTACGTTGAAAAATGAGATCAAATGAATAATATTTTGATGAATAAAATCAATTGTTGGATTTTTTTGCATTTATCTTATCTCGAAGTGCAGGGTCCATGATCATATGCTAAGTTTGGAGACCAGTATCAAATCTTGAGCATTTGATTGACTGAAATGATGACATTTCCCCCAATCAAATGCTCAAGATTTGAGACTGCTGTCCTTATTTAGTTTTATGATCTTGGACCCTGATTGGTGAAAAATGTATCCCAGTCTCAAAACAGACCAATCAGGGCTGAAGGTTATGAAATTGAGCATTTTAGCAATTCTAAACTCAGTTTTATAACATTTAGCACCGAAGTTACAGTTTTGAACTTGGTCTTTAATCTCAATATTATAATCTTAGAACATTTGAATGCAAAAACAGTCATATGTGAATGAAAATCGAACAAAACTACATTTCAAGCTGTCTGCTCCCCTAATGTTTATCCATTTATCGTTTACTCCATATATAAGATCTGGATCTTCAATAGTTGCTTCTCTGTCAGAAATAACCTAATAAATCAAGAAGGAAACAGTGTAGTTCCTGATCAGTTGGCAAATGTATGCCATCTGATTTACAATGGTTGCTTCTTGGTAAAAACTAACCTTATAAATCAAAAAGGAACAGTGTAGTTCCTGATCAGAGAGCATGGATGTGCTGGTTGATCTGGAACTACACTGTTCACCCAGGGGATAACTTGGATATGATACGGAGTTAGGAGCTAGCTAAGCTTTGCAAAGATGAACTAACAACTTATTAACAAAAGTGTTACAAAATGAAAATGCTAACATGTGCAGAAATATTTAAAGCATAAATAACAAATTTTTTAATAGAATGTTGCTTTTGTGCAATAAAAATATATCTGTCTCATATTTCTTTAGTACTTGTACCATTTATACACTCAGGTGATGTCTCTTGCACTAAGTTGCATACCTATCCAACAAATGTTTTTTTTTATGTTAGGTTCCTAGCATGCCCGACAAAAATAAAGGTTTTTATAAAGGGTTTAATCTATTTTGTCAGAATTTTCGTTAAACACAATGTATTTACAGAAAAAAAGGAAACCAGAGGTATCAAATAGGCATGTTTGATATTATCTTGTGCTGTTTGAATTGCACATTTACAAGCAGTATCCTAATACAGTAATTATACTTAAAAGGGGGAAGAAATACAATAGTGCAAGCATTACATGTTTTAAACTGCCAGTTAAAGGTAATAGCCTAAACAAAAATATAGGTTTTAAGTGAAAATTACATACTATTTGGCAGTTTTAAAGGTTTTTGAAGAAAATTAACCTGTTATCCTGAAGTCACTTGGGACTAAAAAAGATGCTAAATCTAAACAAAACTGGAAACAAAACAAACTATACTAAAACTAAATGGGTGTTCAGTTGAACACTTGTGTCGCCCTCTGGTGCTATGTAGGAATAAAAATCCGAGTACAAAAGGGGCATAACTCCATTAAATGTGTCCTTGACCGGAAAAATTTGGCTTCGTCATGAGCGTGTTGTTCTAAGCAAAAGAATTTTAAAGTTTCATGAAGAAATATTGAGAAATGGCAAAGCTATAGCCAACATTTAGTTTTCCCGACGGACAGACAGGCAAAGCGATCTTTATGTATAGCCTTTACTTCGAAAGGGCGACACAAAAATTGTCTCTTCCACTTCAGCAATAGAAAATTAATTCATAGATTCTTATCCTATTTTTGGTAAGAACTGGGGCAAGTTTAACGATAAATAAGAGTATAGCCGAATATGAATTGCTGATTTGCACGTTTCATACTGCGTTTTCGTACTCTACCAATTTATACTCGTAATATAAATTTTGATGTACGCATTTTTCTTTTCAAAATAAAAAACGTTCCGGTGGAGTGATCTTCCAAGGGTGGGCGGGGATGAGAATCTAGGAAGTAATTTTCTATTGCTTTAGTTGCATACATGTGCAACCATTGTTTTGTAACCCAAGTAAAAAATATGCATTTGGCACTAAACAGATGCTAAATCTAAACAAAACAGGAAACATACACGGTTTCTACTGCCTCTTTAGAAAAAAGTAGTGCAAAGTAAGGCATTTGCTATTTTATAAGTAGGGCAAAGTAGGAATTTCTGACATTAAAAGTAGGGGAAAAGTAGGACGTTTAAACCTTTTTGATTGAATAATACTGTAATATAATTACACCCTAATCACAACGTTTTGTGTTGTTTGTTTAGTGATGTACCTATAGTGAAATAGCAGGGTGGCGTAATTGGTTCCTTTTGAATAACACCCTTCTACCTTTAATTTCAAATGCATTGCCCGTATAGCTACTAGCACAGTTCACTTTTCTGTGTATTGTAATGAGTAAGAGTTGCAAGTGTACCTGAATTATGGCTGGGTCCCATGAGGGTGTGAAACTTTCAAATATTTTTGGGCTGAAAAGTAATAGTTTCAGAAAAAAATGACAATTAATGATACACATGTATCAATAAGTATTTGTCTAACTGCCTTTAAACCAAACACTAACCTGCATTATAAAAATGAAACATTAAATGACATACTTGAAACTAGATGGCTGTGGAGTTGAATACTTTTGTCGTCCTCAGGTACTTATACAGAATATAAAATCTTTACAAAAAGGAGCATAACTCCATCAAATGTTTACTTGACCTGAAGAATTCGACATATTCATCACCGCTTTGTCATAAGTAACATAATTTGAACGTTTGATGAAGAAATGGCAAAATTTAAGCCAATGTTAAGTGCAAAAAAGGGTGTTACTTCATCAAATTTGACATAAAGAATTCAGCATCATTATGACCATGTTGCCGTAGTTAATATAATTTGAAAATTTGATGAAGGAATATTTACAAAAATGGCAATGTTAAATGCTAAGTTTTTGTGGCGGACGGACAAAGTGATCCCTATTTATCACTGTTCAAAAGGGGGACACAAAAGGAAACGGAGGCATTAAATCATATTTCCTAATTTGGAGTAAATCCAAGCAATTAAAAATATTAACTTAACAAATTATTTGGCTGAAAATCAACCTAGGCAGAAACATCATTCTGCATATCTACCAGGTTTCCAGGAATCATTTTGACAAGCTAGGTAAATTGTTGTTAAAAATTAAATGCCTTGAACTTATCTGTGCATTTTGATATTTCTTGGTCAAAAATCAAGTTCTTGAGAAGGTGCAGAAATACAGATATTGTTTTATCTATCTCACATTATTATTTAATCATGTAAAGTGGTGGGTTTTTTTTGTCCAGTATAGGTTAATGCCCAGGTGATTGTTCATAGAACTCGCATTCAACTTTTTTTTATTTTTGTAACAACGTTTTCACTATTGAGGTGAATCTGGAACTTGTTTAGTATCAGAAAATCTTCGAACGCATCCAAGTCCTCTTTTAATTCTGGTTTCTCATTGATGAGACTATCTATGGCTTCAACTGAAAATGTTAGTTTTGTTTGCTGGGTAACATAAGCCGTGACAGAAACCTGTGCTGGCAGGGAAGTGGTATTCACCTTAAAGTTGCAGCTGGTACAGCGAAGAAGTGGTTTTTTGTATTCGTCCGAATCAAATATTTTGAAACATACCGGGCATGACATTTTCTTCACTACTTGGACAGATTGAAATTGCACTTCAATTACTTGTTCATGACAAAGTTCTTCGATATCGGTATGAACATCATCAAATGGTTGTATGAGAACCACCTTTGTGTCTGAAGTGGTCCTTTGTCAAACATTTTCACTCTCAGTGAAGACATACGGTAAAATTCACCTTCCATCAGTTTTTTCAATAGATCCGGTGACCATATTACTAGCCTCATCGTTCCGGAAACATCTCCTATTATTGCTGTAGTGATTGATCGTGGTCCAAACTTGGTCATGATTGGTTTTTCTTTTTCAATGACTTTGATGTACTGAACATCGACAGTCACCTGAAATAGATAATTTGAAAACTCTGCATGAGAACAATACTACAATGTATTTATGCATGTTAAAATTTTGTTTGGATTTTTGGAAAACAAGAGCTGTCAGTGGACAGTGCATTTAACTAATGTCAGTGGTTGCTAGTATAATATAAGCAATGAGTAAAAAGTCAAAAAGGACAGTTATTCAATCAAAATGCTTAATTGTTGTCTCCTTTTTTTAAAACTTGGTTAGTGATGTTACCTAAGGTCTCTGTCATGATGTGTATTTTGTAACAAATGTGATTGTGTGTGTGTGATTTGTATGTTTTCTATACCAAACATTTTAAAAATATTTGATGCCTTTCAGGAGTTATCACCTGGAAAGCATTTTTCTATTTTTATTAACAGTGACCTTGATACTGACCCCACCAGCCCCAAAATCAAACTTGACCTGATGTACCGAAAATTATTTAAATCTGTCAAGCCATTCATGAGTTATTGTCCGGAAACGAAGAATCCGACCGACCGACAGACGGACAAGCTCACTCCTATATACCCCCTCAAACTTCGTTTGTGGAGGTATAAAGAGACATGCCTCTGTATGCTACAAAAACTGTTTGGTAATGAAAGCTGAAGTAAAAAAAGAAAGACAGAACCATAAACGCGAGTATAAAGATTCGCTGTAGCTAATACAAGTAAGAGTGTATAATAAAGTAAATTTCCTCCGATTTTGTATTTTTCATGCATTTTGCCCTATTGACCAGCTTCCAGTGTCTTCCCCTCTTATTTAAAAAGTAGACGGGTGTTCATTTGAACACTTTTGTCGCCCTCTGGTGCTATGTTGGAATAAAAATGCAAGTACAAAAAAGGGCATAACTCCAGCAAAGAATGTGGCATTATCATCAGCGTGTTGTCATAAGCAATATAATTTGAAAGTTTGATGTAAAAATATTAAGAAACAACAAAGTTAAAGCCAAAGTTAAGTTTGCATGTAAAAATCCAAGAATTAAAAGGTGCCTGACTCCATCAAATGTGACCTTGACCTTAGGCATCATCTTGAGCATGTTGTCATAAGCAATATAATTTGAATGTTTAATAAAGAAATATTAAGAAATGGCAAAGATATAGCCAACGTTAAGTTTCCGTGTAAAATCCAAGTACAAAAAGGGGCACAACTCCATCAAATGTGACATTGACCTTGAGAATTTTGGCATCATCTTGAGCGTGTTGTCATAAGCAATATAATTTGAAAGGTTGACAAAGAAGTGTTAAGAAATGGTAAAGTAATAGCCAACGCTAATTTTTGTGACAGACCAACAGACGGACAAAGCGATCCCGTTGTATCGCCATTTCTTCAAAAGGGTGACACAAAAACCGGAATGGTATTGTCCAATTTGAGAGATAGATCTGTCCATTTTATTTTACAGCAGGGGTATAATTATAATTACAAAAATAATATGGTAAATGAAGAATTAAAAGGAACTAACCATTTGAGAGTCTTGATTGAGATCACATAGCCTGAAGATTTCATCCTTTTTTTCTTCTTTGTTTATAGAAGTGTATGTTTTTGAGAAATCTAATTTCTTGTGTGCAGCAACCAAATCAGTGTCTTTGAAAACTTTTATTTCTAGTTGACTGTTTCGTCCTGGTTGTACTTTATCATTTATCAGATGAAAAGCTTCTGGAGAGTCTGCGGCCGTTTTGAATGCATCATACTTGTCTGGCGAAAAGCAGATTATTTTTCTTGAGAGCTGCTTGTTCATCTGCATTTGTGCTGTGAAGTATCTGGAAATAAACATCGAAATGAAATACAGTTGACGCAGATTTCAGTTATATTGTTAAGAAATGAAAGTAAATCTTGTGCAAAAATAATGACAACTAGATGTTTGTTGTGAAAAATGCATGTATCCCCCCTGCGCCGCCCCCCCCCCTGCGCCCAGACCCCTGTGACCTTGACCTTTGACCTACTGACCCCAAAATCAATAGGGTTCTTCTAATCAAAAAGGGCTATCACCCTATGAATTTTGAAGGCTGTGGGTCAAACGGCACTCCAGTTATTGAGCGGAAACGGTTGTCACTCTAAAGGGCCATGTGACCTTGACCTTTAACCTACTGACCCCAAAATCAATAGGGTTCTTCTACTCCATAATGGCTATTAACCTATGAAGTTTGAAGTCCCTGGGTCAAAGGGTACTCAAGTTATGGAGCAGAAACGGTTTTCACTCTTCGGGCCCCTGTGACCTTGACCTTTGACCCCAAAATCAATAGGGTTCTTCTACTCAATAAGGGCTATCACCCTATGAAGTTTGAAGGCTCTGGGTCAAAGGGTACTCGAATTATTGAGCGGAAACGGTTTTCACTCTTCTGGTCACTGTGACCTTGACCTTTGACCTACTGACCCCAAAATCTTTTAGATTTTGGACAGATTTTAATACTTTATAGATTTAATTGGTTTTTGGGACACAGTTGTAACAAGATACAGGTTATGTTTGACATTGGGGCCTTAGGGGTCAAGGTCAAGATCACTTATTTTAACTTCAAAACTTCATTTCCACTCAGTAACTATATCTTTGAATGAGATTCTTAAAATTTGGTGTATTGGTGGTTTCTATGAAGATGACTTTTGGGATTGAAAGTTAGGCCTTTGGGGTCAAGGTCACTGTTACAGAAAATAGAAAAAAAACTGTATATGCTCAATAACTTTAGTTCGGAATGAGATATTATGGTGAAAATTGTTATTTAGGTAGTGTCTGTATTGAAAATGGGCGTGGTGTGGCCAAGGTCACTGTTACTAAAAATAGAAATAGGCATTCCCGGTTCAAGTATCAAGCACACATGTGGGGGTATTTAATCACAGTGATAATTCTAGTTTCTTTTTTTGCATGACCTTGCATTTGCAGGCATTCAACTGTAAGTGTGCATCCTTAGATAATATGCCAAGCATTTAATTATAACATGGCTTTGGAACTATGCTATCAAAAAGCATAGGTACCAACTCAGGGGCAAGCAATATTTTAAATCTTGCCAAGTAAAGGATTGGGCTTATCTGATCGGTGTGTCAAGTCATTGTATATTTGTAGTTGTGTCATTTATTTAGGTACTGTTTGACTGATTTTACAGAATCATATTTCAAAACATAAAAATTGAAATTATATTTGCAGGACGTTGCTCCTGACTTGGAGTCTGTTGGATCAAAGGATTTTGTTCCCGACTCGGAGTCTGATACATCAGAGGTGTACCATGTAGAGGTATGTTGCAGTACAGGAATTGCTTTGTCTGTATTTATTCATGTTGAAAGTGGTTCAGTGCTCCAATATGCTAATTAAGTTAAGCTGGATAATACAGTGGTAAGTGCATGGAGCACAAAAGCACAAAGTCATGGACAAATTGCCTGTTAAATTGCTGTATTGATTTTACCAAAGAATTTTTTTGCATTTACCCATCTCCCTCAGCTGTCGGTCACTGCAATGTGACAAGGTCAGCGATGGTTTCCTCACCAAAAAAGGCCTATAAAAACTGGCATGCCTTGAAAATGACTTGGTTGTAACCAGAGTGTAAAAGACCAACTCGGCCAAAACCAGCTTAGTTTTTATCTCTAGGATGCTTACATATTTTGTCAGACTGCTTTTGTTCAGCAATTCTTTTTTGAGCTATGATGCTACTGTAATACTGTATTGAGCATTGTTATACAACCGCTTAATGAAGTGAAATAGGGTCTATATAGGAACATATCATCACCTACATCACACTTTCAACTAGACACTTGACGTAACGTCACATCACTCTTTGAACATTTTGTTCTTTTATGACAATGGATTATGACATTATACTTTCATTGGTAATGGCACTGTAGTTATTTGCCCTAGAATGGAGTCTTGAAATTGATTGTATTTGAATATAGACTTGTTGCAGTTAACCTCTCATTTAGTCATTTGGTGTCAAATCTGTAATGTGGGGTATTTATCACCTTCAGTGATAGCTGTTGTTTAAATGCCTTTTCAGGATGTAAGCTTGATGAATGCAGACACCACAACAGCAGAGGGCAAGGAGTCTGAAGGTAGGCAAGTTTTGAATGTCCACAGTTTATTGTTGTTTTGAAGTGAACATGTATTAAGATTAAGATGTTAACATCAATCTATTTTTGTTTTACTTGTATGCTTAAAAAGTCAAGATTCACAATGAAGGTCTTGGTCGAGATTCAATACAATGCAATAACTTTTCATTCTATAAATCACATGTGATCAAATCCTGTGCAGTTTGGTATATCAGAGCTGCGTTGAAGGAGCTCATTCATACTTTGGCAAAAAAATGCACTTTCAGAATACATTGTTTTGAAAATAACTTTGTCAATTTTGATTTGGTTATTCTTAAACTGCTGCCAACGGTATATTGTCTCAAATCAATTACAATCAGAATCTGCAAAATACATACAAAATAAATCAATTTTCATGCATATTATGTTTTGTTTTGATGGAATGTCTTTGTAAAAGTATAAAATCTTCTTGTCAGCTGTTTTAAATTAGCTCAAAGAAATCCCAGGAATTGATGGAGTTGATTTTAAAAACATATTATGAAAGCGTACATGTATTTGTCACCGAACTGTGAACAAGTTCCTTTAATATACTAACTAAATTCTAAATTTCTTGAATGCGCTTTTAAGCTCACTTGAACACAAAATGCTCATGGTGAGCTTTTGGGACACCGTGATGTCCGTCGTTCATCTGTGCATTAACATTCTCATTAAACAATACCACTGAGCCTAATGTGTTGAAACTTGCAGGGATGTACCTTACATGAAGTCCTACCAAACTTATTCAAAGAATTCAATTCCACACAAAACTGGTTGCCATACAAAAATGCAAGGCATAGATCTTTGATATTTGGAATGTAGCATCATCTAGTGAACCTCTACCAGATTGTTCAAATCATGCCCCTTTACTTTCACCTTTATTGACCTTGACCCAGTGACCTACCTAAGCATTTTTGAAGCTATGACCTTCAAATTTGGACCACTTTTACAACATTGTTTTTGCAATTGAACTTTGACTTTGGATGAATTAACTTTGACGCAGTGACCTACTTCTGCATTTTTGAATCTGCAGCATTCAATGCAGACTATTTGCACAATTTTGTATGTGGAGCTTAACTTTTATGTCTTTGACTTAGACTTTCTGCCCTACTTTTGCATTATTAAGCAATGCCATCTTTGACCTATTTCTCGGGTGAGCGACCCAGGGCCCTTAGGGCCCACTTGTCCTTTTATTTTGTCTGTAGACTTGCAATGTTGACCATTTACACAATTAGTAATTGTCACATCAATAAAACCTTTTCAGGTGTGCAACAAGACCAGGTCATGACAGTCAATAAAAAAGCTGATCGGAAGGGTTTGTTTGTTTGTTTGTTTGGGGTTTAACGCCTGGTTTCAACACCTTTCTGGTTATATCTCGGCGGTCAGTCCACCTAACCGGTGTTCCTGGGTCTCTAACCAGTACTAACCAATTTCTCCGCAAGCGACTGACTGTGATCGGAAGGGAAAAAATGACTATTCAAAATTGCATGCCTGCGTTTACTGTGGCAAACTAGATCTGAAAATAAGCCGACACCTTCGCAGAAAACACAAAGATGAAACAGAAATTGCTAAGTTGCCTGCACCATCAAAAATAAAGACGGAAAGTAAGTTACACAGAGAACATGCTTTGAATTCACTAAGAAATGATGGGGACTTCTTATATAATATTGAAGTATTAAAAATAAGAATGACAAAAGGAATTAATAGTTTCCAGAAGACCTGAAAAGGGAGTGCATTTTAAATCAGACTATCTACCGTGCAAATACTGTCTTCGGTTCTATGTGAAAGATGAACTTTGGAGACATGGGCGGAGATGCTACTTTTCACCTCATGACCTTCCCTCTGAACATGCTACTGTTGACGGTGAAGAAAAAGTGCAGCGCAAGATGGTAGAAGCAGGTGTGAGGTTACTACACGGAGCAGGGATAAGCTTTGCGAAGGAGATAAATGCTGGAAAGGAGGAGTTCTATGTATATGTCGTGCAGGCACTTCAAGATGATAATCTAGGAAAGGGGGTTAGAAATGATCCAGGTATCATGATGTTTGGGCGGACAGAGTTTGACAGACTTGGCAGACGGCGAGCTGGGGAAGTAAGATACAGAATGAGGCTTCTTGAAAGAATCAAAAGAGCAGCAAGATCACTGACAACAATTGATGGCTCTGAATTGAGTGACTACTTGGCTCCCGATAAATTTGATGCTGTTGTTGAAGCTGTACGTACCACAGTTGGAGTAAGTGATGAGCGAAGTCTCAATGGGGTTATTATGTTTGCCAAACCTGAATTGGCAAAGAAAAATGGACAGTTGATCCGTAAGTTTGCAGAAATGATTGAAGGCAGACTAGTTGTCGACAGAAACAGGGAAAGACGGCAAGATGTAGCCGACTTCCTATACCTGTATTCAACACAGTGGTCCAGTAAGATTGGAAGCATTGCACACCAAACTTCAGTAGAAAGAAGTTTAACAAAAAGCAGCTGTTGCCCCTTACTGAAGATTTAGTAAAGATACAGAGCTTCTTGGACAAGAACATTGAAAAAGCTGGAAAAGAGTTGTCAGATGACCCTGGGAAACAAAATTGGCGAGAATTCGCCAACTATTTGTTGACAAAAGTCACCATGTTCAACTTCAGACGGGGGAATGAATGTGCAGCCATGCAAGTTGAAAAGTTCCTCAACAGAGCTGACTGGAAAGCTGGAAACACAGAAATCTACAGCTCACTGAACAAATTTGAGAGTGAATTGGCAAAGCAGTATGTAAAATTGTTTACTTACATTTCTAATCAAGTTTCCTTTCTTTCAGCATGTACGGTTTTGCATCCTATAAGTTTCTTAATCAACTAAAATGATTAACTTATTCATTCTATGGAGTTAATTTGTCAGTCTTAGCCTAGATATATGTCCAGTATTCGATTGATTCTTCGTCCAGTGGATATTTTTGTGTCGCCCTTTCGAAGAAACGGAGATACATAGGATCGCTTTGTCCGTCCGTCTGTGACGAAAACTTAACGTTGGCTATAACTTTGCCATTTTTTAATATTTATCAAACTTTCAAATTATATTGCTTATGACAACACACTAGAGATGATGCCAAGTTCTCAAGGTCAAGGTCACATTTGATGGAGATATGCCCCTTTTTGTACTTAGACTTTTACACGAAAACTTAACGTTACCTATAACTTTGTCATTTCTTAATATTTTTACATCTAACTTTCAAATTATATTGCTTATGACAACACACTCATGATGACGCCACATTCTTTGATGGAGTTATGCCCCTTCTTGTACTTGTATTTTATTCCAACATAGCACCAGAGGGCGACACAAGTGTTCAACTGAACACCCATCTACTTTCTTAATAAGGTTGAGAATCCAAAAATTATTTTTCTCTGACCTGAACCTTATTTAAAAGATTAATTAGCTGTAAGTTTATGTACTGTTAGATTGCTGTATTTCATATCAGTTGGCAGTACTAAGATTATCCTGTCTTTGCTGCAAATTAGTGATCAATGTTTCAGGATGGACTTAGTAGAGGTAATGGGGAAGCAAAACCGGAAAGTACCGGTCCTGTTGACCAACAAGCTAAGGTTGGGGATCAATCTGCTAATTACTACAAGGGACAAATGTGGGGTTGATGGTACCAACAAGTATGTGTTTGCCAAGGTAAGATAGGTCTTTTAACTATAATCATTGTTGTAAACTAAAACAATCTTTAGCAGAGATAAAGGAGTGCAAATTAAAGCATCCTTTATTTTTTTAGAAGTACAAATGATGCTCGAGTACTATCTCATAATACTTAACTTTTATATATTTTATTTAGTCATTTGCTTAAATGAACAGTTTTCTTTAATTAAATCATAATTATGTTTTTCAGGGCAACAGTTCGTTCATTGAGGGATGTGAGGCTCTCAGATATGTTATGGCTCGGATTCCTGACCTAGAACGACCAGAAGCAATGAAGTTTCCAGCCCTACGCAAGTACTTGGCAACCGTTGTGCAGGTATTAATTCTGCTAACAGAATGTCACAAGATGAAGATATTGTCTTCATTTTGTTATACTAGCAATACTAGCAATTTCAATTCTCAATGTTTTTAGTCAGGTCGTTGAAAACATTGAATTACACGTACATGTATCTTTTAGTATTAAACACATGTACATGTCAATTTTTTTAACTATTATGCCTTTTCAAAATTATCTTAAGCTGGTGTTCTTGTAACTGAGCACAATCTAGAGATGAGAGGCTGTCCAGGATGATAATACAATATTGTTAAAACTCTCATTGGAAAGAAAACATTTCATAGATTGGGTATACTTATGTTTGATGGTAAAAATCTGTAGGAGAGTTCTTGCTGTGTTTGCATAGTGTTATTTTCATTGTATCAGGTTGTGTGATGATTTCTTAAGGCTTGATTATCATTCATTCTTAAACAAATAAGTTTGTAGAATTTTCCTGTCAAGTATTCCATTGTATTTAGTATACGGTGTCATTATTTGTGACCAAGACAACAGAGGTGAGTATGATCATTGCAGGTGTTTGGTATGGAGGAGAAGGACCTGCAAGAGGTGGCCCGACACATGGGGCATGAGCTGGCCGTTCACCGGAAATTTTATAGGTTACAAGACGACGTAATTGAGTTGGCCAAGATTTCAAAACTTCTTCTGGCGGTGGAAACCGGACAGGCTGCCAAGTATTCGGGACTGTCGCTGGATGACCTTGACCTTAATGGTATTTGCTGAATTTTTATTATACCCTGCAAACAAAGATTGAATGGGGATAAATTGAAGTTATCATGTTGGTCAGTCGGTCTGTCCACTTAAATACAAACATTCTTTTGGCATAAACTACTTTCATACTTCCTACTCGAATGGCTTCAGACTTTAATTTGGACAAAATGAGGACAAAATATTAGCACTACATACATGGCACATGAACGTTTGTTGAGAAAACTACTTCCACATTTATTGAGGGATTGGCTTGAAAATAAAAAATGTCATCATCATCAGTTGAAGATGTGCAAGACACAAATTTCATGCTCGGCAATCCTAGCCTTGCAGAATTATGTGCCCTTGAACTTAGCCATATAGTAATCTGTCATTGTTGGGGCATGAAAGTTTGTGGAGCAAATTACGTGCACATTCTGTGAGCATTTGGCATGAAACTTTGAAAATATTGAGATTAAGTTTAATATAAAAATCTGAATTTGATTTGTGGTATTAACCATTTCCACAGATCTGCCTGATGAAGATGCAGATGGAGATGAGGAGGCAGCTAGACCTCTGTCTATTGAGATTTCGGCAGGTAAGAGCACAGGCCCTCATTAACCACTTTTTTTCTCTGTGAATCTCAAAAAGGTTGCTTTTTAGCACTCTTGGGCACATAGTGCTCAGGTGAGCATGTAGTGCTTAAGAGTGAGCTATTGCGGTTAATTCTCAATTGCAACACTGCAATTTACAAATACGTTTATCCATTAATGAGAAAACTACTTCCACATTTATTGAGGGATTGGCTTGAAAATAAAAAATGTCATCATCATCAGTTGAAGATTTGCAAGACACAAATTTCATGCTCGGCAATCCTAGCCTTGCAGAATTATGTGCCCTTGAACTTAGCCAAATAGTAATCTGTCATTGTTGGGGCATGAAAGTTTGTGGAGCAAATTACATGCACATTCTGTGAGCATTTGGCATGAAACTTTGAAAATATTGAGATTAAGTTAAATATAAAAATCTGAATTTGATTTGTGGTATTAACCATTTCCACAGATCTGCCTGATGAAGATGCAGATGGAGATGAGGAGGAAGCTAGACCTCTGTCTATTGAGATTTCGGCAGGTAAGAGCACAGGCCCTCATTGACCACTTTTTTTCTCTGTGAATCTCAAAAAGGTTGCTTTTTAGCACTCTTGGGCACAAAGTGCTCAGGTGAGCATGCAGTGCTTAAGAGTGAGCTATTGTGGTTAATCCTCAATTGCAACACTGCAATTTACAAATATGTTTATGCATTAATGAGATTGTTTCTTTTATTTTTATTTGTAATCATTGTAGACAATCCTAAAAGTCGTATCAAATAAAAAATTACATGTCCGTATTGAAAATCAAATCGGCATTCCAATGTATCGAATCAAATTGTTGTAGCCCTACTTTTAGTTTGCAGTTAGGCTGGCATACAGTATTAAAGTACTTTAATAATAGTTCTGTTTATTGTTACTTTAATTAAGATTTTAAAAATTGTTGTGTAGGTATTATTGTTGATGCTGTATTGTGAAGGTATTAATCACTTTTAGTAATAGTTCTAGTTACCTTGTATTTCAGAGAGTGGGCAGTCGTTTGAGTTTGAAGACTCTGATGCAGAGTTTAAATATGATGGTAGGTTTTTTTTCATTTGGATATAACACCAATTAACATTTATTAACATTTGTGTACGCCAAGCACAGACAGGCTGTAGATCATAAACAATACTGAATCATGTGGAAGAATGTGTGCCAAAAATGTCATCCAGTATGTTTGAGCTTTTGCTATGATTATTTTCTGGGTTTCATGGGCTACACATTGCCATGTTGTACTTTTCAAAGATTACATGAAGTCCTCTGGGATTCACTTGCATTGAACAGTCCAAATGTTGTTCATGCCCAGATGACATGCAACAAAGCATCCATTTTTTCTCAGTTTGACTGGTGAAAGATATAGAGTCTATCCATTTTTGCCTTCACGTTAACAAATTACCATTGTTTGCCAAGTTTAGTGATGATATTATTAACATTTGCTTGTATATTTTCAGCAGAAATCGATATTAGTGATGAGGATTCTCCACCTAAAAAGCGCAATGGTAGATATGTGTTTCTTGAAATTTAGTGCCACTTGACATAAGATGAGCCTTTCTATGTGAATTATAACCTGGCCTCCTGGATTTTTCATATCTGCAGTTTTTAGCTGAGCGACCTAGGGCCCATGGGCCCTCTTGTTTTTGTTCTTACAAGTTTTCAGTGGCTCAGCAGTCAGATTATTGAGATTTTTAATTTGAAGAATGATGTAAGACAAAATGTCATTGTTTTTTCTTTATTATGTCGGTGAAGAAGAAATGGAATGAAGACGAGAAGGGTGTCTTAGACACCATGGTTAGGAAATCAATACTAAATGGAAAACCACCAAAGAAGGCCGAGGTTGAGCTTTTTAAAAAAGACAACCTTGTACTAAAAAACATTCCATGGCTACAAATAAAACACCAAGTCTGGGCCATGGCCCAGCAGAAGAAAAAAATAGCCAAGCGACTCCTGAAGTGTTAGTGAATGATTAGACATGATGATTAGACATGATGTCTTGATTTCTGTAAAGGATCTACAGCAGATTGACGCTTGTTAGTTTAATTTCATATTCATTTGCAAATGGACATAAGCTGGCAGCAGAATGACAACAGGCTGACAGACGGTAGCAAATACTCGATTGCCTGTGGATCCTCCACCGAGTATTTATATCTGCAACTCTGATTTTGTTCTGACGCTATAAAATGACTGAATCCTTTCACACTTTCAAACAAAATTTGTCTTTGAATGTTTCACCAAAGTTATGGCCCTTTGTTTATGTAGTCATTAAATTTTGTGGCTCTTACTCCTCATTCACCACATATTGTTAAAGGCGTACGCTACAGTTTTTCTTAACGAGTATTAAACTACTGTACCACCGTCTAAATGCAATGTATAATACACAGTTGACGGTCCAATCTGGGTTTTATCAATGCATAAAACACAGTTCACGGTCCAAGACATGACTTATTCGGTAATAGCTCGTTCCTGATACGTATGTGGATTATTGGTTAAATTTTGGCCTTTCCTCCAAATATACGCATTTTTACACATGTGCAACCAGTGCAGATCCAGATCAGCTAGCACATCTCTGCACATCCCTGCTGTCAGATCAGGATCTGCACTGGTTGCGTCTTGGTCAGAAATAACTTGCAAATCAAAAAGCGGACAGTGCATATCTTGATTAGAAGGCACAGATGTACCGGCTAATCTGGATCTACACTGTTAATGTTATTTTCATTAAATTTTGTCAGAAATTGTCATCATAATACTTAGAATGCAAAACATTTTATTATAAATGATCTATACTATAAACCTTTAACTCTTTTTGTGTTTAGATAATTACCTACTTTTTGTCAGATATTGTCATCATAATACTTTGAACTCCGGTAATCGTGAAAACATCTCTTAAAATAAATTGATTTGCCGAAAATTCCTTTGTCGTAAATTAGGTAATACTTAATTTTTTTATATATGTTCCATTATTTGTATTGCAATATTTAGCAATTAATTTGTAATATAGAATGTCTATTACTGAAAAATAGAGTTATTAATGATATTCTTGTGATGCAGTCTACGATTTCATGCCGACAAAGACTATAAAAATTGTAAAAATTGTTCAAAATGTGAAATCTTTGTCATCTAATAAAAAAAAGTAAGCCCGGTAAGGTATCATTTTTATTATTGTTTTCATTGCATAACATCATGTTCTTGACATACACAAAGTTTGAAAGAATTCTATTATTGGGAAATTTTTCATGAAACTGTAGCGTACGCCTTAAATACCTAGTACACAATTTTGTTACAAATGTACTTGCACAGTGGGGGCATGACCCTGACTAAGTATGCCAAGAACCATAACTCTTTTTGGGTGGCGTTTAAAAACGCCGCCCAGTGTTTCACATGTGAATTTTGGTCACATGATCAAAATGGTACCTGGGTCTCTATCTACTTATATAGTCGAACGCGGTTACCAAAAGTGAAATTCGATCATTTTACCTCCAGAGAGTTCACTGAGTTTATGAGACGGTAGACGGCGCTGCGCAATTGTTATTAGGTAAACAGGTGATCTCGCAGCAGTGTATGTGTTTACAAATAGCAATACACTGATCAGCTTTCAACAGAGGGCTTTGCTTGTAATTAGTACTGATAAGCCAAGATAGGAACATTAATAAATATAACTTATTCAAGGGATATTCGGACATTTACCATTGATAATTGCAAGAATAATAATGGGGTGATGATAGCTTATCTCAAACTTGGTGTGGCATTTCATTCATGCAGAATTTTGAGGGATATTTGATTAAACAATAAGCATGGATATTAATGAAATACGGCTTTAAAGTGTAAACTTCAGGCGAATTTTTAAAGCGTTTTAAAAATTTATTAGATTTGATGCAGTGCTCTGCCTAATTTTTATAAAATTGCTTTATAGTCATATTATTCGAAATGAACAAAAACAAATCATCCATTAACCACGATGCAACTTTTTTGCACACGGTACGTTTTCAAACAAGTTTTAGTTTCCAAAAAGCTAGTCGGCAATTAGCATGACATTCTAACAAAAAAGAAGGCTTTGAAGTGAAACTTTAGACGAAACTCCAAAGCGTTTAAAGCGTTTCAATTTAATTAGATATGATGCAGTGCTCTGACTTATTTTTTTAATTGTTTTATAGTCATATTATTTTTATTTCTGCATATCTTTTATTTCCTAATAATAAATAAATATTGTTTCAAATCATAGTGCATATAGCAACTATATCATAGTTTCTCTTTTCCTCTCTACTTTTTGGCTGGGTGGGGAGGCTGTGTATGCTGGATGTGGTCATTCCTGATATGCATATTTCATTTTTTAAAGTATTTTTATTTGTCCATGTGTGTTCACTTCTTTATTGTCAATTTAAAGTTTCAAATCAAAGGTGACTTATTATATATTTTTCCTGGCACAAAATGACTTCAGTCTTGGATATAAGCATCCGCCCGAAAATCCGTGGTAAAAAAAACTTGATAAAGCAGAAGCCGGGCATGCAAACTTTTGCTCTGCCATCCGAAAGTTCCTTCATACTCCTCCAATAGGAAACTCCAAACAATCTATAGATGATGTTACATGACAATCACTCTAAAACGCCACCATCAGTACTTTCAGTGCTTTGATTTAAATTTTTAATCAAATTATGGCCCATTTTTGACTTAGAATTTCTGGTTAAAGTTTGCGTGCAAGCTAGTTAATTATGGCCCATTTTTTACTTAGAATTTCTGGTTAAAGTTTGCGTGCAAGCTAGTTACTTAAATACTACTGGTACTATAGCTTTGAAACTTAAGACACTTGTTTACCATCATGACCCTGACTATGTATTCCAAGAACCATAACTCTTTCTTTGATTTTTATTGTTGCGTATAACACCCTTGCCTGTAGGTCCAAGGTCAAGGTCACTGTTACTAAAAATAGAATTTTGTTGGAAAAATCGTGTCCGCTCTGTAACTGTTATTTCTTATTGGATTTTAAAATAACTTTGTATAATGTTCACCATATCAAGATGGTGTGTCTTGTACAATACCCATGCCTGTAGGTTCAAGGTCAAGGTCGCTGTTACTAAAAATAGAATTTTCTTGTCCGGGTTGTAACTTCCTTATGAATGGAGGGATTTGAAAATAACATGGCACAAATGTTCACCATGATAAGGTGGTGTTAAACCCCTTTTTCACTTAGAAATTTTGTTTAGTTTTTTTGTGAAAGTTGTGTTTTTCTCAGTTACCATTCAAGGTATAGCTTTGAAACTTTACATAATTGTTTGACATCACAGTACCAATTATCAGGTCAAGTTTCATAACCCCTGACTTTGTTTTGCAAAAGTTATGCCCGTTTTAGACTTAGATATTTTGTTAAGTATTTTGTGAATGTTATTATCTGTTGATGCCAAATTGCCTGTTGTCGCTTAGTTTGGTTTGTGGGTAGCTTATATCAACCGGCAGCTTGAAATTGCTACCCAGGTGTCTGTGATAAAGGGCAAGGTCACTTGCTAAATATAGAAATTCAGCTTACCCTCAATAACTTGAGTTTGCTTTTACCTCTGGATGCCAAACTTAGTATATGAGTAGCTAATATCAAAAGACAGCTTGGGATTGCCACAGGTATCTGTGATCAAGGTCAAGGTCACTGTTGCTAAAAATAGAAATTCAGTTTTCCCTCAATGACTTGAGTTTGCTTTGATATATTTACGCCGAACTTAGTGTTGGTATCTAATATCAAGATGCAGCTTGAGATTGCTACCCAGGCGCCTATGATATAACTCAAGGTCACTGTAGCTTAAAATAGAAATTCAGTTTCTGCTAAATAGCTTTAGTTTTCTTTGGCCTATAGACATCAAACTTGGTTTGTGGGTAGCTTATATCAAGACACTACATAGGATTGATACCCAGGTGTGATAAAGATCTATGTCATTTTTTGCTGGAAATAGAGATTTTGGTTTCTCATTACTTGGGTTAGCTGTGATCTATTGACACCAAACTTTCTTTGGGAAGCTGATACCAAGACGCAACTCGGGATTTCTTCTCGGAAGTATGTGATAAGATCAAGGTCACTGTTTCTAAAAATAGAAGTTCAGTTTCTTCATATCAGATATTTTCTTTACAAAAGTATAAGTATTAAGGTATGACCATCCTAATGGGCACTATTAAGAATCCAACATCTGATTATTTTTTCATCAACTGCTTCATACCACTGACTTGTATGCAAAATTTTAATGATTTTCACCGTGTAGTTTTTGAGATTTTTAGCTTTTTTTATTTTAAAAAGTGAGAAAAAACGTGAAAGTATCCAAATTCTTTAATCGGTGACAAAATTTTTTGTTATTGATAAATTCAACCCTAATTTTTTACAGTTTATCCAAAATATGTTATATTTTACTAAACCAATTTAAGATATAATATATAAATACAGAATTTATGTTAAAATGACATTTTTTGACCAAATAAATTTAAAAAATGCATTTTTTTATATTTCACGAGACTAAATTAATGAAAATTGTGCAAAATCCTGATCGGTGCAATATACAAAAATTTACCATTTTTAACTATATACCTTAAACAAAATTAAAACAAAATTTCAGGGAAGTTTACCGTCCAGTTTTAGAAATTTTCAAATTGATGACTTGAATAAACACTATTCTGATAGCGAAAACCCCTTTAATCTTGATTATTTTGCTTATTTTAGTTTAAATCATGAGAATTTTCACTTTAATGTTTTTGTGATGTTTTTCTTTTATTTTTACATACATGTATGAAACATACTGAAATTGTCACATTTTGAAGTTAAATGGAGTGATCAGAATTCAAAAAAAGGTATTCTGCCTTATACAGTTGTGAAAACTGGGACTACATCCTGCATACTTAGTGGTTAGTCCTAGTGTTGTCACAAATATATGACTTACAACATCATAAAGTAAAATAAGAAAACACTGTTTTAAGCTTTTAAATATTGATAGATTATTATCATATAACGGACATTTCATTAGTACTTATCTAACACAACAATAAGGGATATGGCATTTATAATTCATAAATACACAAATTACTGTTGATTACCTGTTTAAACTTCAAAATATAATTATTTGTAAAAATATCATAAACATGTGATGGCAAACCGAAAGTAGAAGCCTTCTACTTTTGGTTTACTATCACATGTTGATGTTGCTTTACAAATAATGTTTCTAGATTGTTTATTGAATATATTAAGGTAACATTTTCTTGTAAGTCATATATTTGTGACAACACTAGGACCTTAAGCTTGTAACTGTTTAACATGTTAAGTGTATTTTAGATAGGGGTTTATGTTAAAATACTATTTCCTGTTAACACATGATAGTTCAAAATATAATTATTTGTAAAAAATATCATAAACATGTGATGGCAAACCGAAAGTAGAAGCCTTCTACTTTCGGTTTACTATCACATGTTGATGTTTATTTACAAATAATGTTTCTAGATTGTTTATTGAATATATTAAGGTAACATTTTCTTGTATACTATGACCATTATATAAGCTTCCATTTTCCATTTCTTTCACGTAAGATTGAACATGTAATTAACAGTAATTAGTAATAAATAAATATCTTTTACAATTATAAAGGCCATATATCGTATTGTTGTTTAAGATAAGTTCAAATACAATATATGTTATATGTTAATAATCTATCAAAATATATTAAAAAGCTTAAAAAGTAGTTTTTTTATTTCCATTTTTGATGTCGTAAGCCATATACTTGTGACAACACTAGGACCTTAAGCTTGTAACTGTTTAATATGTTAAAAGTGTCTTTTAGATAGGCGTTTATGTTAAAATACTATTTCCTGTTTAACGTGATTGTTCATAAAACATTACTAGTTAAAAAATAAAAAATAAATGGTTCATTTTATCTGTGTGTTTCTTTTTTGACCAGTTCAGTGTATAGGAACTACAAGAACATAGTTGAAGATGGTGATGACCAGGCTGTTTCTGTCTCGACTATATTTCGTGGTTTTCAGAAAATAATATATAAAAATGCTGCTTACAGATGGTGAATGAACGAGGCACACTTACCGACCTTGAGAAGCATTTCTATTTGCTTGGACATTTAAATTCATTTTTTAAAGTGAAGTGGTCAGTCATGGGGGTAGTGTTCGTCATGTTTAGTATCCTGTGTTAGACCAATAATAGGCATCAAAACCAATGTATAACTTGAGCATGTGAGGATTCTTCCACCTTTGCTGGGGAAATTACTGATTTAGTAGCAAGTAATTTATTTTCATGAAAAAATATTACTAAATTTGATACTAAGTCAAAATTATTCAAGCGCACAAACAACGCATGTTCTTCTGGAATTATTTCATAAGAATGTAAAATGAATGTGATTGCACTCATGCTGGTACATGAAAAGTTGCCCATTATAGACCACTCCATTTGAACTACTGCAAAAAAAGTTGAATAATATATCCTGATGTCAAGAGACAGATCCTTTGCCGTCCGTGTAAGGTAAAGACACTAGTTGTCCTAACTGGAATGGTTCACACCTAGAATATGACTGACCCAGACGCAAAACCAAACTCACATGGTGTATGAAAGAAAACAAAACTCATGGTGGTTAATAAGAAATGAATACTGCAAACAAAATAGTTTAATTTGGCGTCCTGACAAAAGAGAAAGATACACTTTCGTCCGTGTAAGGACAGTTGTCCCCACTGGGAAGAATCTCTCCTAAAACTGAGATAATTGGTGTGAGGACATGTCCTCGGATAAGAGAAAGATCTCTCAAATTTTATGGGGACCCCGACTCTCTCCTCCCGTGTAAGGACACTGTTGTCCGCACTGGGTAGAATCTCTCCTAGAACGGCGAGATAAATAATGTGAGGACATGTCCTCAGATAAGAGAAAGATCTCTCCAATTTTATGGGGACCTCGACTCTCTCGTCCGTGTAAGGACAGTGTTGTCCGCACTGGGTAGAATCTCTCATAGAACGGCGAGATAAATGATGTAAGGACATGTCCTTAGATAAGAGAAAGATTTTTATGGGGACTCTCTCAGATAGTGTATGCATGAAAAAGCAAAAAACAGCAAAAAACGCTTCGCCATGGTCAAAGGGGGGTAATAAGGAGTGAAAATCCGAGTGAGAGTTGTGCTGAACGTGCTTAGAAATAGGTGTCCTCAGATGACGGGTCTTGGTGGGTGGTCCTCACATTACGGGTCGAATTATCCAGAGAGAGAGAGAGAGAGAGAGAGAGAGAGAGAGAGAGAGAGAGAGTGGCGAGAGATCCTATTAAAAACGTTTTCACCGGTAAATTATGAATTTATAAAATGTTTTACCGAAACACACTGGAGCTTTCTTTAGTCCAACATAGATAATTAAGACTGTCTACACCCATGCTGGTCATTTCTGCTAACACTTGAGGTATACATCTGCCAGAGAAAACAATGTTAACATAACATTAAACTTACGGCAGCGGCGACAAATGAAAAGAATCCTGCTATTTTTTGTTTGAAGCATACTCCGTAAAAATCAGAAAAGTAAAGCAATATTCGGAACTTTTCAAATCTCCGTAATAATGTAGGTGATTGTGAATTTGCGACACCAAATCAGGGCATATAATAGCGGAAATTACCAGCTAATAAATAGACTTTAACAGTATTACAATTTTCGAGAAAGTAAACTTAATCCTTTACTCCATGGTATGACTGTGAACAATATCCAGATCAGCCGGCACTTCCTTGTTATCTGATCAAGGTCTGGACTTTTCGTTTTTTATCCACTACGTTATTTTTTTTACTTAGAAGCGAACAGTGTAGATCCTGATCAGATGACACGGATGTATTTACTGATCTGGATCTACACTGTTCACCCATGGACAACATATGTATCTCCATGAGTAAAGGCTTTAGGTTACCGCCTCGCAAGATTATAAGACATGTACTGTAAAAGCCTATTAATTAATCGCCATACTTTTCGCTATTGTACGCGATATTTTGGTATCGCAAATTCATTATCTCGTTGTGCGAATGCGATTAAGCTAGTATACATGATGCACGTGGCTGTAAATCATTTGTCTCATTTTGTAAACATTTAACAGAAATTGACGTTATACAATGAGAAACCTGCATTATACTAAATCAATGTTTACCTCTGTGATATGTTGTAGTGAACTGGAATGCTAAATATGGTTTGCACTGGACACTTCAATTCACACCCAACAACTGGCAAAGGAATTATATTGCTGTTAATGTCTAGCTGACATAAATTACCGTCTACAGACACTAGGATAAAAGGTTCACCAGCAACACTTACAACGTAAGCTCCTTCTTCCACAAATTTCAAACCAGGGTAGTAAAATGGTAGTATTTTCGACGCAAGTGTAGTGACAGCATGTATTTCCGACTTGGTTCCGTGTTCCATTCGAGATTTAACATCGTCTGGTATTACATCTTCATTTTTGAATCCCCCTAATAACGCAATCGAAATGCTGTTGCTGCCTTTTTAGAGTCCACACCCAAAGCTTTGTAGATTTTGCTTCCAGTCAGTTTGTATTTTGTTCTTTCCTTCAACCACTCTTCTGATCTTTGCTTCACAAACCTTGCGTCGCGGGAATTGCAGGGCTAGGCGCTGTCGCCGTGACGGTGCGGGTTCGCTCCCAGCTAGAGGCCCTCTCATTTGAAATTCACAGTAGCGCTATTTGTGCAGTGTGGCGGCCGTAAAAAGTCTCCCCGTACATATAGTCAGTACTGTTATCAGTAAAATAACCCGTTACCGATGCCATGAAATGATCATTACGTATATCCGATCAACCTTTTTGGGTTGTCCCGGTTAGCTGAGTTGGTTGCGTCGCGGGAATTGCAGGGCTAGGCGCTGTCGCCGTGACGGTGCGTGTTCGCTCCCTGCTAGAGGCACTATCATTTGTAAACCCTTGAAAAGATGCCGGAAGTTCCGTAGGATCTTTCAAGCTGACAATTTCCCTGAGAATTTAATTCAATTTCCAAGGTTTTAGCGTACAAGCTATTAGAGTTATTCAGCATTGCCCCAGTTTGTAGCATAGATTTATTGGCGTTCAGAAGCTGTTCAACGACCTTTCTGATCTGATAAATTTGTGCTTGTATACTGCTGATGGCATAGACAAACTTTGACTCCCGCCAATTATCACCAGCCTCCTTTTGAAATTTCCTGAGGGCAAGACTCTGTCTTTGAAACAGACGTCGACGATCAGCAATCCACATGGAAACTAGCTTAATTATTCTTTGCTAACTTTGGACCTTTTCAGGAACATTCATACTTTGCCAATCCCTGACGTATGATTCTACTTCATTAACATCTTTACAAAGTCTCTCTTTTGCGGAATACAAACTTCCATTTTCTTCAAAACCAAACAGATCCTGATCGCCATATTCAGCACTCAATCCGGGCGCCAGTTTTTACCGTCTACAGATAAAACTTATCCTTTCACCTAATTTCTATTCCATTATCCCTGGTTAAATCTCCTTTGGAATGATTGCATCGGCAGCTTCGAATTTGGTAACAGTTTTTAAAGTTGGAACAGCAAAATTAATCACCGTTTGTTGCGGATCAAATATTCCACGGTCTGTTATTTCTTCTATTATTTATCCAGTTGACTTTATATCAAAAATAATTAATAACAATATCCAGTTCAATGTTCCAGCTAGGGTCAACCAGTGTTACTTTTTTAAAATAGCTTGAAAATATTGCTCTTATAAATCAAAATCCAAACACATCATCCTTTGTCACATGAGGTCACTCACCCATGCGAAAAGCATGCAAATCATGCCCACTTGTGTTAACTGTAGGAAAGTTTAATCTCTACATGTATAAGAATGTAGATCTTGTGTGATGGTATTTGTGCAGTGTTTTGAACTTCATTATAGTCAATGTTTAAAAGTTATTTTGAAAAAGTAACACTTGTTGGCCCTAGATGGAACATTGAACTGAATATTGTAATTAATTATTTTGGATTTATTTTTGTGGAAAATGCTTTGTTTTGACACCCGGATTAGACAAAAAAGCAGGTACCACATTTTATTTTCTAACAAAAATCGTTTTTTTTTCAACAATTGTCTCCTGTTATGATCAATTTTCATCTGTTTGTAACAATATAATAACAGTTTGTTAGAAAATTCATGAAAAAATGATAATTTAATTTTCACAGCTCATCATTACTACAACTGTATAATGTGGAAGTATGAATTATCTTAACCGTATAATGCTGTTTTTTAACATATGTAGATTTACTTATAAAACAAATTTACCTTATATGCAATGATATAGAATTCTATAAATACTTATGAGCGAAGCAATTCTATCCATATTGCTATAAAATATTGTTTTGTGTTAAACATAATAATTGTGTATTAGTTGTATAATATTTGTTTTGCAGACCTCATAACTAGAACCTAAATAGTATATATATTGTTGTATGTTGTACATAAAATGTGAAATATCATCTACCTCAGTTGTACGCAACCTAATATTCAGAAAGGGCCTAGAAATGTGAAATCAGTTCTTTAAGTGTGTAATTTCTATGATTTAGCTGGCTAACAATGCACTAAAGAAACTTAGTTAATTTCAACCTGTATAAACATAAGATCAGAATTCAAGTTATACGATGGGATTAAATGTTTCTCAGTATACTCGGTACAGCAGGCGATCAAGATTAATAGCAATTTATCTGTAATCGCTGATAAGCCTAATTTTTATTGAGCTGACGCCGTGATGAAACCTATTTAAAATATCTTTCTATAAATAGAAATGTTGTTAACACATGATTGGCTGTAATTTATATAACGGTAATTTAAACGTTTTTGATTGGTACAGTGAAGGTTAGTTTAAATGCTGTGTCAGCGATTAATCTTTTCAGCCAACTTACAACAGAACAACAATACGGACCACACCATAATGTCTTCGGTCAGAGGCGGGAGGGTCCATAAACTGGGAATAAACAACAACAACAACAACAGAACAATTATAGCTTTTCATACCTGAGTAGGCCGGTTACGTCTATTTTAACTTTAACGCATGTAAATTTGCGCGGAAAATGAATAGGGAATTTTGGTTGGGCAAAATACTCAACTGTAGAAAGCGGTCGATGCTATTCGACAACTAGTTGAAGGAGGAAGGCGTGGTCTATAAATATTAATGAGCACAATTGACTGTTTCACTGCGCATGTCTGTACTTTCAGCAGACGGTTTATTTTCTGATAACGACGGTGAAAGAGTCTATGAGCACAATTGCGGAACAGAATAGAATTTATCAAATGAGAGTAAAAGACTCATGGTTAAGTGTTAACGATGTAGATAAAATAAAATTCCATAGAATGGTTATGAAATAAAATAAAATTCATCTGAAAATAGATCTTTAATTAAAACACATGCATGCAGTATCTAGATACATGTACTAATTCCACGCACTTTTTTAAAAAGAATATGTACTGTACGTATACAAAATACTAATAATAGACATTCAAATAACATTTTGAGAAATTTTTAGCCTTGAACTGAAACAAAAAACCTATGATGGTGTGTCGATCGTGCCATCAAACGAGTTTTAAGAGCGTATGCTTGTACCGAAGAATATCTACGGTCGATAATCCGTACAGGGAGATATAATGGCAGGGTCCTAACCGCTGCCCTGATATATGTTATATTTCTTAGGGGCGGATCAAGAGGGGGTACAGTAGGTTTGCGCAAACCCCCTCTCTGAGCAGCAATATTTTATTTTCATGAGAATTTAGACCAGCAAGTCAGAAATTATCATATTAGTACCCTAAGACTGTCTCAAACGAACCCCTTTATGGGAATCCTACAACCGGTCCTTATTATTATTATCTACAGGCCGACATAGGTACCGTTCATGGAGGAATGGTCACATGGTCCTATCGCTGCCCTGATTGAATATATCTACAGCCCGACATCCCGTTCTTTGAGGTATGGTCACAGGGTCTTATCGCTGCCCTAATTGTATATACCTACGGCCCGACATCCCGTTCGTGGAGGTATGGTCACAGAGTTCTATCGCTGCCCTGATTTAATATATCTACAACCCGACATCCCGTTCGTGGAGGTATGGTCACAGGGTCGTATCGCTGCCCTGATTGTATATATCTGCTGACCTACATCCCGTTCATGGAGATATTGTCACAGAGTTCCAACGCTACCTTGACTGAATATATCTACGGGCGACATCCCGTTCTTAGGTTATTGGTCTGAGGGTCCTATCGCTGCCCCGATTGTATATATCTACGGGCCGATGTATATATCTACGGCCGATATCCCGTTCGTGGAGGTATGGTGTCAGGTTCCTATCGCAGCCCTGATAGTATATATCTACGGGCCGACATCCCGTTAAGGAGGTATGGTCACAGGGTCCTATTGATGCCCTGATTGTATATACCTACGGGCCGACATCCCGTTCAAGGAGGTATAATGACAGGGGCCTATCGCTGCCCTGATTGTATATACCTACGGGCCGACATCCCGTTCAAGGAGGTATAATGACAGGGGCCTATCGCTGCCCTGATTGTATATACCTACGGGCCGACATCCCGTTCAAGGAGGTATAATGACAGGGGCCTATCGCTGCCCTGATTGTATATACCTACGGGCCGACATCCCGTTCAAGGAGGTATAATGACAGGGGCCTATCGCTGCCCTGATTCATGGTATATACCTACGGGCCGACATCCCGTTCAAGGAGGTATAATGACAGGGGCCTATCGCTACCCGGATTTAATATATATACAACCCGACATCCCGTTCGTGGAGGTATAATGACAGGGGCCTATCGCTGCCCTGATTGTATATATCTACGGGCCGACATCCCGTTCAAGGAGGTATAATGACAGGGGCCTATCGCTGCCCTGATTGTATATACCTACGGGCCGACATCCCGTTCAAGGAGGTATAATGACAGGGGCCTACCGCTGCCCTGATTGTATATACCTACGGGCCGACATCCCGTTCAAGGAGGTATAATGACAGGGGCCTATCGCTGCCCTGATTCATGGTATATACCTACGGGCCGACATCCCGTTCAAGGAGGTATAATGACAGGGGCCTATCGCTGCCCGGATTTAATATATATACAACCCGACATCCCGTTCGTGGAGGTATAATGACAGGGGCCTATCGCTGCCCTGATTGTATATATCTACGGGCCGACATCCCGTTCATGGAGGTATAATGACAGGGGCCTATCGCTGCCCTGATTGTATATACCTACGGGCCGACATCCCGTTCACGGAGGTATAATGACAGGGGCCTATTGATGCCCTGATTGTATATATCTACGGGCCGACATCCCGTTCAAGGAGGTATAATGACAGGGGCCTATCGCTTCCCTGATTGTATATACCTACGGGCCGACATCCCGTTCAAGGAGGTATAATGACAGGGGCCTATCGCTGCCCTGATTGTATATACCTACGGGCCGACATCCCGTTCACGGAGGTATAATGACAGGGGCCTATCGCTGCCCTGATTGTATATACCTACGGGCAGACATCCCGTTCAAGGAAGTATAATGACAGGGGCCTATCGCTGCCATGATTATATATATCTACGGGTCGACATCCCGTTCAAGGAGGTATAATGACAGGGGCCTATCGCTGCCCTGATTGTATATATCTACGGGCCGACATCCCGTTCAAGGAGGTATAATGACAGGGGCCTATCGCTGCCCTGATTGTATATACCTACGGGCCGACATCCCGTTCAAGGAGGTATAATGACAGGGGCCTATCGCTGCCCTGATTGTATATACCTACGGGCCGACATCCCGTTCAAGGAGGTATAATGACAGGTGCCTATCGCTGCCCTGATTGTTTATATCTACGGACCGACATCCCGTTCAAGGAGGTATAATGACAGGGGCCTATCGCTGCCCTGATTGTATATATCTACGGGCCGACATCCCGTTCATGGAGGTATAATGACTGGGGCCTATCGCTGCCCTGATTGTATATATCTACGGGCCGACATCCCGTTCACGGAGGTATAATGACAGGGGCCTATCGCTGCCCTGAATGTATATACCTACGGGCCGACATCTCGTTCAAGGAGGTATGATGACAGGGGCCTATCGCTGCCCTGATTGTATATACCTACGGGCCGATATCTCGTTCAAGGAGGTATGATGACAGGGGCCTATCGCTGCCCTGATTGTATATACCTACGGGCCGATATCTCGTTCAAGGAGGTATAATGACAGGGGCCTATCGCTGCCCTGATTGTATATACCTACGGGCCGACATCCCGTTCAAGGAGGTATAATGACAGGGGCCTACTGCTGCACTGATTGTATATATCTACAGGCCGACATCCCGTTCAAGGAGGTATAATGACAGGGGCCTATCGCTGCCCTGATTGTATATACCTACGGGCCGACATCCCGTTCAAGGAGGTATGATGACAGGGGCCTATCGCTGCCCTGATTGTATATACCTACGGGCCGACATCCCGTTCAAGGTGTAATGACAGGGGCCTATCGCTGCCCTGATTGTATATATCTACGGGCCGACATCCCGTTTATGCAGGTATAATGACAGGGGCCTATCGCTGCCCTGATTCAGTGTCTTTGTCATGATATAATGGGCCGTAGTGACCACAGTAGTACACTGTTTGGGCGAAAACCAGTTGGCAGAGTCAGTGTCCAGTCTATGTCCTGGTAGAATGGGCCCTAGTGACCGCAGTAATACACTGTTTGGACGACAACTACTAGTAGTTGGCGGATTCAAGTGTCTAGTGTCCATGACAGTAGAATAGTCTCTAGTGACCACATTAGCACACTGATTATGCGACAGCCAGTTAGAGGTGTCAGTATCAAGTGTTAGTTATCACATAAATTCATGTTTTCCTAGCACCATCATATATTTTTATTCCCCCGAAGCGAGGCATATAGTAATCGCATCGTCCGTTCTTCTTTCTGTCCGTCCCGCTTCTTGTGCGGAGCATAACTCGAAAGGTATTGGAGGTATTCAAATGATACTTAATATATCATAATGATAGATCTCAGGCTTTGAGATGGAATGCAGAGTATAAAGACCATAAGTTTATCTCCAGTATTTACAGAGTTATTGTCCTTTGGTTAATTTTCTTGTGCGGATCGTAACTCCATTAGTATTAAGGGTATTTAAAATAAAACCTCATATTATGATAGATTATATGAGAGGAAGTGCTTTGAAAAAAAACAAACCATAACTCTCTTTTCAGTAGTTTTTAGTTATTGTCCTTTGCTTATTTTTCTTGTGCAGATCATAACTTCATGGTGTAATTTTCTTGTGCAGTCCATAACTAGAAAAGTAATGATGGGTTCATAAAACGATAGAGGGCTTTAAGAGCGAGTGCAGAGTATCACTGGGATCATCATATGACTGTTTAAACTTTGAAAAATTTTCCATAAGCGTTTTCCATACAGAAAATGTAGACCTGGCCGAGTATTTGAGTTGTCACTTTTTGGATCTTTTTGTTTCGTTTTTACGTAATATTGAATGAATTTATACGAATATCGGTATGAAAATACTTCCTGCACAGATTTGTAGTTTACTTCGATGTGCTCCGTACACTGCGAGTTTGCCTAAACTGAAACATAGGGTCATGTTCAAATAATATTCTTTTAAGTTTAACACCTAGAAATAATCCTGCAGCAAAGAGTACCTAAAATGGAAATGTCAAATGTCCGATTTCCTTGGAAATTACAAGCAACACAAAATAGTATTAACTGATATTTTTAATTATTTTACATGTGTACATAAATTTTTCATCCTGTAATGAATTCAACAAAAATATCAAACATATACAATGTGTGACCTTTCACTAAGTATATCTGTGAAAGCACTTCCTATATCTTCACATCTTGAAAAAAATCTGCCCGAGATGAAACATCAAAGTTTAGACAGACGAGATTATTCTGATAATTAATGATTTAAAAAACTATGCATTAAAATTGAAAAAGTTGCTTTAAACATTTGAAAACATAATAATCTTTGAATTATTTTTTTAAAGTATTTTAAAAAAATTTCAAAAATAACAAGTGTTATTCCTTGCACACAGCACTGATTGCAAACTATAGAAAATTGACAAATTCTTCACAAGTGACAAAATAAACATGTTTTGTAGGAATCAAATATATAAAATTATTGCACATAGAAAGACAACATTTCAGGTGAAAACCAGATTAACATAGGCAGTCATTTCCAACATATATGACAGAGCAACTTGACCAACATGACACTTATTCAGGATCCGGTGAAAGATTTCCAGAAAGGGTGTTCATTTTGGGCAGTTTTAAAATTTTTACATAATTTCCAACTTTCTGGCAGAATAAAATGCCCATAGCAATTAAACTAGATGGGTGTTCAGTTGAACACTTGAGTCGCCCTCTGGTACAATGTCGGAAAAAAATGCAAGTTAAAAAACGGGCATAACTCCATCTTGATCAAAACAACATCTCATCATCACAAGTGTGTTGTCTTGAGCAATATAATTTGGAAGTTTAATGAAGAAATATTGAGAAA
Organism: Corbicula japonica; assembly: GCA_038501625.1. Taxonomy (NCBI): domain Eukaryota; kingdom Metazoa; phylum Mollusca; class Bivalvia; order Venerida; family Cyrenidae; genus Corbicula; species Corbicula japonica. Next base: position 6,609,296 of record JAZAYU010000024.1, read on the forward strand.
TGCCAAAGTTATAGCCAACATTAATTTTTTTTTTAAAAATCCAAGTACAAAAAAAGGGGCATAACTCCAACAAATATGACCTTGACCTTAAGAATTTGGCATCATAATGAGCATGTTGTCATAAGCAATATAATTTGAAAGTTTCATGAAGAAGTATAGAGAAATGCCAAAGTTATAGCCAATGTTAAGTTTTCATGTCAAAATCCAAGTACAAATATGACATTGACCTAAAGATTTTTGCAGCATCAGGAGTATGTTGTCATAAGCAATTTGAAAGTTTCATGAAGAAATATTGAGAAATGGCTAAGTTATAGTCAAGATTAAGTTTTCATGACAAAGTATATGTATGAAAAGGGGCATAACTTTGTGGCATGTGACCTTGACATAAAGATTTTGGTATCATTAAAACCGTGTTGTTGTAGCAATATATTTTGAAAGTTTGATGAAGAAATGTTTAGAAATGGCAAAGTTATAGCCAACATTAAGTTTTTGTGACAAAAAAGGAGCAGAACTCCATCAAATGTGACCTTGACCTAAAGAATTTGGCATCATCATGAGCGTATTGTCATTAGGAATATAATTTGAATGTTTTATGAAGAAATATTGAGAAATGGCAAAGTTATAGCCAACGTTAAGTTTTCGTGTCAAAATCTAAGTACAACAAGGGGCATAACTCCATCAAATATGACCTTGACCTAAAGAATTTGGCATCAGCATGAGTGTGTTGTCATAAGCAATATAATTTGAAAGTTTCATGGAGAAATATTAAGAAATGGCAAAGTTATAGCCAACGTTAAGTTTTCGTGACAGACGGATGGACAGACGGACGGACAGAGCGATCCCTATGTATCGACTTTTCTTCGAAAAGACGACACAAAAACCTAATAGACAATTCTGATTTGTTTTCAAATTTGTTTCTGCTGCCCTACATGAAGGGAAAAAGTTGAGTCATGTTCCTTGTCTTAAGTGAGAAAGTACAGTAAATACAAATGTAAACAAATAACAGTATCCCTCATCATGGCCGTGTTGTCATAAACAATATAATTTTAAAAATTTGATGAAGAAATATTTAGAAATGGCAAAGTTATAGTCAATGTTCAGTTTTCCTGTCAAAATCCAATTACAAAAAGGGGCATAATTCAATAAAATGACCTTGACCTAATGAATTTGAATCATCATGTCCGTATTGTGATAAGCAGTATACTTTTAAAGTTGTAATGAAGACATGTTAAGAAATGGCAAAGTTATATCCATTGTTAAGTTTTGGTGACAGATGGACTGACTGACAGACGGACAAAGCAATTCTTATGTATTGCCTATTCTTCGAAAGGGTGACACAAAAAGTGACTGTTACTAAAAATTCTTGAGTGTTGAAGACAAGAACAAATCATTTCCTCTGATACCTTTCAGAATCTGAAAAACAACTTAACTTCAAGACAACTATAAAAAGATATAAAAAAAATATAGGCAAGACATTAGATAAAACTTCTGTAGGAAACAATGCCAGACTTAAATAGAACACAGTCATCAGCATATTTAACACTTTCCTCCAGAGATATACGTTTATGTTGTGGGTGAACAATGTAGATCCAGATCAGTTGGAAACTATTTGGTGTACCATCTGATCAGGATCTACATTTTCCCTTTTTGAGTCGTTATGTTATTTTTGACCAAAGTGACCAGTGCAGATCCTGATTTGATGGCACAAATGTGCCCGCTGATCTAGATCTACACTAGTTGGGCATGCCTAAAAATGTGTAAACATATATACTACTCAAAATTTGGTAAGGATCACTTAAAAGATTGTTTATTCCTTATATAAGGTTCAAACGATAAAATATTTGCTGTGATTCTGAAAATATGTTCATTTGACATCAGCTATGTGCCAAAAAAGAATAAGCCCCCAAACTATTGAAGTGGAACAGCGGTTGAAACTTGGTAGGGGCAATGATTCGGGATAAAACGGAAAGCGATCCCTATCATATTTTGAGTAGTATAATATGAAGTCAAGGTTTAAGCACATTAAAAATCAGCTTTTTGAAAGTCTAATATGTTTTTGACGCAAATCTCAAATGAACAACATAAGGTTAAAAATTTTATGAACACCATTCATTCCAAAATATCATCTGTCAAGTATGTTGACACCTTTAGTGCTAAGCACAGCTTATGTTACCTCTACAACAGTGTAGATCCAGATCAGAATGCCCATCTGCATCATATGAAGAATTATAACCCGTTTCCCCATAGGTGTATGACAGTGCCATCTGATCAGGATCTACAATGTTCTCTTTTTCATTCATTAGGTTGTATCTGACTATGATGCAACTAGTGTAGATGAAGATCAGATGGCACAGGGTTGCACATGTAATAAAACCCATATATGGAGTACAGTGTTAAGATTGTTGAACAGCCAACACTGTAGACCCTGATCAGTCTGCACAGATTTGCGGGCTCGAATCAGTGTTTACACTGGCTGCACATGTAAAAAAACCTGTGCTTAGAATTTTAAGGAGTAAATAAAGATCAAACATGTAAAAAAGCAACTTTTTAAAAAATGAGACATACTTTCAAAAACTAAAGCCAACTCGCTTGTCTCCCCCTGTGCCGTATTGAAGGAAGGCCAAGGAAATAACATGATCATCTATGTATGTGTTTACTGAAAACTTAAATGTCATCAATACAATGCAGTAAGTTAATGAGTACTCAAATGTTATCAATATAATGCAGTAACTTATTCACTCTACGGGCCCCAGTGATGTTGAATTCTGGCCGACAAACCCCCAAATCAACAGGGTTCTTAAATTCAAGTCTATAACAGCAACCAGAAGGCTCTAGGTAAAATAGAACTCCAGTTAGTGAGAGGAAACCATTTTCACTCATCAAAGCCCTGTGACATTGACCTTTGACCTACTGACCCAAAATTAATGGGAGTCCTCTACTCAAAAAGGTCATCCATCGTATGAAGTTTGAAGACTCTGGGTGAAATAGAACTCCCGTTATTGAGTGGAAACGGTTTTCACTCTTCAGGCCCCTGTGACCTACTGACCCCCAAATCAATAGGGTTCTTCTACTCAATAAGGGCTATCACCCTATAAAGTTTGAATGCTCTGGGTCAAAGAGTACGCGAGCTATTGAGCGGAAACAGTTTTCACTCTTCGGGCCCCTGTGACCTTGACCCCAAAAGTCAATAGGGTCCTTCTTCTCAATAAGGACTTTACCCTATGAAGTTTGAATGCTGTGGGTCAAACGGTACTCCAGTTATTGAGCGGAAACAAAGTGTGACAGACGGACTGACAAGACAGACAGGGCAAAAACAATATGTCTCCCCCAGAGGTAAATTTGAAATTTTGTGATGTAAAACAGCAGTCCAACTTTATATAGTCTGTTTGGAATGTGGTCTTTGAAAGAAAGAAAAACCCGAAGACTTAACTAAATGAAACAAATCATTATGTGTGTGTTTAAAATAATAATATTGTTAAATGCAGTTGACAATATTTGTTTCTCAAACCTTTGTGATGTAAGAAGATTTCTTTGAATTCATATGTATTTGTGGGGTACAAATATTTGGGACTTTCTAACATTGAAAACCACAAATTCAAGAAACCACAAAAACAGTTTTACAAAAAACCAATAAATTTTAGATTTACGCCCACATATATATTATTGATCTACATTTATTATAATTTATTGTAAATTGTTACCAATGGGGCACGTCACAGGAAAAAGTACCTTCAGTCATTTTTGTGATATTTTAGTTTTTTACTAAATTAAGAAAGAACTTGCAACTATAAATCAATTTCTTATAACTAATATGTAATTTTGTTACACATTTTGACAATAAAATGGTATTTTTACCGCAATATGCATAATAAATAATGTCGTCTGCTCAAATTTATGACATCATTTTCAAGATTTACGTCAGCTGTCCAAAGGTACCTTTTCCCGTGACGAGCACCCAATAATAAACACATCAACTTAAGATGTGAAAATAGCACAATTTTGTACTGCAATATTGAATACATAGATATACACTCGACAAAAGTTCTAATTGGTCACTTTTTGTCTGTAAATTTTTATTAGAAAGACATTGAATTAACTTTTTATGTATGATCATATGCCAACATCAGTCTTCAACTTAAGCTTTAATTTTGTAATTATTGACTTTAGAACAGTTTGGCAAGAGTTATCCTTCATTTTGCTAAGAATGCATTTCTTGCATCAAAAGGTCAAGCACACAGAAATTTGCTCTTAATTACTAGTTTTATTTTAATATGACCCCCTCATTAGTAGGAAAAACAGAAAACATGATTAATCAATAGCACATTTGTTTAAATAAACCCTTTCAAAGTATCCAATTTTAAAATTACCTCCCTTTCAATTAAAGACGGTTCTAATTTTGACCCTGCGGTGTAAGTAAATGGTATTAAATTCATTTAAACTATCAATAAAGATTTAAAAGACATGGGTAATTGTTTTCTAGACAAAACAGTTCTTTCCACAACCTCTCTTGACGTAGGGAAGAAACGAAACTAGCATACATTGTTAACATATACAATATTTTTAACAACATGATACTTTTTAAATAAAAATATGGTATGCGTGCCATGAAAAAATTAACACAAAAATGTGACTTCTTTTATAATAATAACATGTACTTGTTAACTTATTGTAAAGCTATTGTTTAAATACTAATCATTACCTGTCAAGGAATGTTCTCTAAAAATTCTTGCATTTTTCCAAGCTGATTTAAATTAAAAATATATGAACCCTTTTCTCCTACTGAAATATTGTTATGTTTGGTTGCCAAGCGCATTATCACCATCTCAGCCAATCTTCAACCAGAGATTTTCACCTATAAATGGTGATGTAAACCTGTCACGACAATACATTTCCAGTTTAGATACAATGTCTGTGCGATAACCCATATATTTTTGCATAACAACAGTATGTATTACACTTTCCAAGTCGATCCACAGCTGAACCTTTCAATTCAAATCCAATGATAACTTTTCTTTTATCTCCAGACACCATCTCTGATACTCGTTTATTACTTTTAAATCCAATTCAACAACATTCTTTGACAAAACATCAACCTCAACATCCTCATTATAACTGCCAAGAAAATAAAGCAGTGGAGGATTTACAATTGCTAATTTTTCTATTTCTAGGTTGGATCGGACTTGAATAAACTCATCGAAATCTTCCTCAGGAAGCAAAACAAATTCCCCCCAACCAGTATTGACTTTTTTAAATAATTTTCCCTCCTCTTCTTTCATGTCAATAAAGTATGAAACCGCAGCATTCCTGGTATACACAGGAGTGTCTTTATTGCGAGTTTCTGCTAATTCTCCTTTGTGCATGTCATCGTTCTTATCACTTTTTTCTTCCAAAACTTCTTCCAGGAGGTACTTTTCTACCTCTACCATACTTACTACAGTAGAGTCCTTATCATGTGATGTTCTATATGTATCTTTATTCTTCTTCTTCTTCATTGGTTCCTCAGTCTGTGTGGACATTAAAAAAAGAAATGTTATAGCTACTTAAAAATCTGAGTACACCTAGAGACATTTTGCATTTTTTTTAAGTTGCTAAAGCCGCAGTTTTTTCCCTCAAGTTTTTAAAGTCTCGCTATAACAGTTCAGTGGCCTAAATCGTAATGAAATTGCTGCAATCACCACTACATCAATGACTTTTGAAAATCTGTGTAATTATAAATTAACTGCTGAAATTAATCATTAGTATTAAGCACCTAATTTTTCAGAAATGAAATATTAAAGCAAAAAAACACAAGCAGTTTTGAACAGCATTACTAATTTGTCAAGCCAATTTTAATGTTACTTCAACTATTACTCTGAAATAAGGATAACGCAGGCATGGCAATGCATCAGAAGTTAGTATTAAGTTTATAGGACAAGTACTTTCAAAGTTATAGGCAACATTAAGTTTCAGATTAAAGTTAATAGTAGAGTTATTTCAAAGGGGCATAACTAAAAAAATACTGAAACAAGCATTATCATTCTTGTCGTCACAGATGGCAGTGTTCATGCAGATGATATATTCCAAGTATTAAGTTAATAGGACAATTACTTTCAAAGTTATAGGCAACATTAAGTTTCAGATTAAAGTTCCATAATAAAGTTACTTAAAAGGGGCATAACTTAAAAAAATACTGAAACAGGAGTTATCATTCTTGTCGTCACAGATGGCAATGCTCATGCAGATGATACATTCCAAGTATTAAGTTAATAGGACAAGTACTTTCAAAGTTATAGGCAATATTAAGTTTCAGATTAAAGTTGGAAGACTACCCGATGATGGCAACGCCGGACAATAGGATCCCTATGTGTCAGGATCCCTATGTGTCTACCTGCTATCGCAGGCGACACAAAAAGCATGTTTTCAACTTCAAACCTGTCTACATATATATATCATGTTCTAGTATGATAAAATTTGGCTGCTGTATCTAATAAGTAAAGTGTTGTTGTCTGTTTTGCTGTTTTAGTAGAAACTACCTTTAATCTAGTTACCCCATGAACCAAATACAGCTTAACTATGAAATATTGAACCAATCTATGCACTTACCTCGTCCTTCATTTTTCTTTTCCTACACGTCTCTTCAGGCTGTCCACTTTCCTTTTAAATACAAGACTTCACTACTGTAGTTACAGTACAATGCAGTAACTAGAATTATCACTGAAAGTGATTAAATACCCCCACATGTGTGCTTGATACTTGAACTGGAAATTCTTATTTCTATTCATTAGTAACAGTGATACTAGAACTGGGAATGCTTATTTCTATTTTTTGCTTATTTCTATTTTTAGTAACAGTGACCTTGACCCCCACCAGGCCAATTTTCAATACCAAGTTTCATCACAGACACTACCTTTATAACAGTTTTCACCATAATATCTCATTACGAACTAAAGTGACTGAGCATATACAGTTTTTTCTATTTTGAGTAACTGTGACCTTGACCCAATAGGCCTTACTATCAATCCCAAAAATCGTCTTCACAGAAACCTCCAATACACCAAATTTTGTTCAAGATTCTCATTCTAAGTTATAGTAACTGAGTAGAAATGAAGTTAATGAAATTAAATAATTGACCTTGACCCTACAGTCCCCAAAGTCAAACCTAACCTGTATCTTGTAAAGTTACATATGTTTCCCAGAAAAGAATTAAATCTTTGAAGTATTTCACAAGTTAAAAAAAGGTGAAATATGCATATCAGGAATCGCCACATTCAGAAAAAACAGCCTCCCCACACAGTCAAGAAGAAGAGAGGGGGAGAGAGCATGGTTAATAAAATAATCAGTTTCAAAAAAGACACCACTAACAATAAACAAAAATGAGAACCCGAGGGGTTACCGCCTTGGAACGGTCAGTGGCAAATCAAATTGCCACTGGGGGTTTAAACCAGGTTCTAGGGTGCACCAACCTCACACTTGCCCCAACAGGTTCTCATATCACAAAACAAGTACAAGTTGTCTTGGTGAAAAGACTCCAACCCACTTATCTGCTTAACAATGTTGCATGCAAAAGCACACAAACATATAAAACATAAGAAGCTAAGAGCATTGCAAAGCCGAAAGGGGTACTCAATGATCTTACCGAGACCAGAGCTCCTGGAGTAAAATCAGCAAGAACACGATGACAGGGATAAAAGAAACAAATCGAGTTTCTAGGTTCTTTTAAGAAAAGATTTCCCCAATAACCTTCATAAACTCTTAAACCCCTGCCACCGTCGTGCAACCAAAGAGGTAAGCATAATGATCAACTGTAGAAGGGTTAATCACCAGGCCTGCAGAGAGCTGTAAAATATCATGTTGGTAACCTTTCTTTTTAAATTTACAGATGGTTTTTACGAATAACCGGGAGAAATTAACACTGCCTTTAATCTTTTTAAGTTTATAAATTAAATCTCCATAAAAAACTGGTTGTGAAATACCTTGTTGCAAAAGTGATTTTAAACTGCATTTGTATTTATGAATTAAATCTGGGTATCGGCGATAAAACTTGCAAAAGGTTTTCCTTAATTTGTGATACCGATAACCTTGTTTTAAGAGTTTTTCTGTAATGCAAAGATTACGTTCATTGAAGTCATTAACATTGTTGCAAGCTCTTGAAAAGCGAACAAGCTGTGAGATATAAACCCCATAAGATGTTGCACGGGGAACATCGCCGTCTAAAAACGGAAAATTTACTATATTAAAATTAAAATCATCTCTTTTATCATAAATTTTAGTAGTGACATAACCATTTTCAATGGACAGATTTAGATCGAGAAAGTTTGCTTGCTTTTCTGAAGTGTTCGCTTTGTTAAGTTGTAGTTCTTTGGGATAAATCTTATTAACCAGTAATGGAAAATGGTTATTGTCTATATTTAATAAATCATCAAGGTACCTCGAGGTGTTGTTAAAAGCTGTAATTATATCATCTTGATGTTCAGTAGAAAGAGATAACATAAAGTCTCTTTCATAACAGTATAAAAACAGATCAGCAACAAGGGGTGCACAATTAGTACCCATTGGGATGCCTATTACTTGTTTATAAATAGAGGTACCGAATCTAACATAAATATTATCCAGTAAGAAAGTTAGCGACTCTATAAGGTCTTGACAAGTCCATAATGTATAATTATCATAAGAACCATCTGTAAAAAATGCCCTAAGGTCCAGAAATAATTTTTCTATTTTAGGTAACAGTTACCTTGACATTTTGACTCCACAGGCGCCAAAGTCAAACTCGACCTGTATTTTGTGATGTTAAATCTATGTCCCCAAAATGAATTTAATCTATGAAGTATTTCACCAGTTATCATCTGGACACCTTTTTTCTATTTTTTGTAACACTGACCTTGACACACTGACAGCTCTAAAGTCAAAGTTGACCTGTATCTTGTGATGTTACACCTGTGTACCCAAAATTTTTAAAATATACCATAATTTTATTCATTTGCTTAGCTGTATTGTCAAAGTTCACAACTACCATGGTTACCTTGTGTCCTACTGATTCCAAGTCCCCTTCATTTGTTTGTCTCACAGGAAGAGCCAGCATCTCCTATGAAATAATAGTTTTTTTTATCAATAAATATAAATAAACAATATACAACAAGAAAAAAATGTCCCCACACGCCGAAAACCAGGTTTTAATTTAATACTTATACTTTTTAAAAGAAAATATCCGATATGTAGAAACTGAACTTCTATTTTAAGCAACAGTGACCTTGATCTTGATCACAGACTTCTGAGTAGCAATCCCGAGTTGCATCTTGCATAAGCTACCCAAAGAAAGTTTGGTGTCAATAGATCACAGCTAACCCAAGTAATAAGGAGAAACCTGAATTTCTATTTTTAGCAAAGTGACATTGACCTTTATCACAGACACCTGGGTAGCAATCCTAAGTAGTGTCTTGATATAAGCTACCCACCAACCAAAGACAACTTTCTCAAAAAAATTAACAAAATTTCTAAGTTAAAAAGGGGGCATAACTTTGTAAAAATAAAGTCAGGGATTATGAAAATTGTCTTGATGATTGGTATTAAGATTTCAGACAACTATGTTAAGTTTCAAAGTTGTATCTTTAACAGTCAGTGCGAAAAACACAACTTTCACCAAAAAAATTTAACAAAATTTCTAAGTGAAACAGGGCATAACTTTGTCGAAATACAGTCAGGGATTATGAAACTTGTCCTGATAATTGGTATTGAGATGTCAGAAAACTATGTTAAGTTTCAAAGTGGTACCTTGAACGGTTACCGAGAAAAACGTAACTTTCACAAAAAATGTAACAAAATGTGGATGCCCAACAACATACCCCAATCTAATAACCAGGATTTTTCTAAAGAAAACCTGGTAAAAAAATGATAAGCTGCAATTAACCTACATGCATAAAAAATAAAACAGAAATTAACCTACATGCATGAAGAATAAAATCTATCTCTGATTATTCTGCAAAAAACTGACCTGCAAGGGCATAGTGTTTGGTTCAATTTATTTGACATACACCGCCTATAATTATTTTAGGAACATTGTTTTTCTGTAGTGTTTCAGATTTTACTTGTACAGTTACGTTCGGTAAAATAAATGGTACAAACCAATTTTTTTTCAATAATGCACTACATAAAAAATCTTCTGTGAAAAATAACATTAGCTGCTTGAACCTTCTACAAACAAGTCCAGTAAGTAGCATGCAATTAACATCCGATGAAATTAGACCTTTTCTTCATTTGTGGTTTCAAACGAGTTGTGTTAAGCAAAATAATAAGTATCCATGCTAGGTTTATTGTATATTAACACGAGCTTGAAGAATATTATGTCAAATAATATAAAAACATATATAATTTTACACAATGTAAGAGTAATGGTACACAAACTGATGAAATGACTATGACAATTGTTCAATGTACACAGTATGTAAGCTTGCACCTGTTCTTGTATTCCCCTAGAAAGCAGTTCCAGCTGTATCCTCCTCTCCATTACAAGGTCTCTGCTTGTCAGTGAAACATTTTCCTGCTTGCCAGAGAGATAATGCTCAGCAAACTGTTAACATTGGAAATCATGCACTTCTTGAAGCACCAAGACTTGACACACATAGTACAGTTAGTACTGTTGTTTAAAACAGAATTTACATTTATGCAAGTGATGCATTTGTTTGTTTGTTTTCACCAATATTTTATATATAGATATTGACTGGAAACGTTAATAATTTATATATGGAAGCCCACACTCTAAAACCACAGATATCAGAAATAGGCAAGTCATATATTATCTTATACTGTTTAAATTATACATTATGATAAATATACATACTTAACTTAAAAGAGTATACCTACTTCCATAGCACATTTATATCACCTATTTTTGTATATGGTTTTGTGTATAGTTCCCGTTTTATACATTGTAGTGTCTACATGGCAAGATAACTGAACTATGATATAGGTTCTGAGTGAAAATCACATGCTAATAGGCCATTTGAATGTTGTTTTATTTTTCAGAAGATTTAAAGGTTTCAATGGTTCGCTTCCAAATTAAAGGTTTTAATGGTTTCACTAGGAGGCCAACACAGCTACTATCCACTGTATATTTGAGTTTAAAACATTAGGTTCCAATTTTTCTGTTAAAAATATTACCTTTATAACATATATCCCACAAGAAGAGCTATCTAACTGTTTGCTGTGTGGCACTGTCTCCACACACCATCCATGAGGGCCCATGGTCTCCTTTTCAATCCCTCTCTGGCAACGCTCTGTTAGAAACATGCTGCAGCAAAAAAAAAAAGACCATTATCCTTATCTGTTAATTATTCTTACCTTTGTAATAATGCTAACCAAAATATGTTTGTGAGCTATTTCAGAAAAAAAACACTTCCATATTAGTAATGTATAGTAACTAGCATAAGCCCACATGTTTGTTTATCCTACTAAACTCCAATTGGAACGAAATGTATAACAATACAAAGTACAATTAATTACTTCAGAAAAGTTACCTTTATTATCTTTTTTTATAAATATACTTGGATATTAGCAAATTGTTAGTAGACTGTACATTTATGTCATAAATAAACTAAAGTAAACATTACACATGTACCCACCACCATCTGTGCTCGTAGGCTTTGACTTTGGTACTTAATTCACCTAGAGGGTTCATATACACCAATCTTTTCGCACCAGGAATAATAATCTGTTTAGAAAAAAAATGTGTATTTGTACAATAATTTAGCAGTTCAGATTAAGGACTTCATATATGCAAACAAACTGCACAGACAAGTTTGTTACAAAACTAGCAATTCGTTTAACTTCATTCCCAGAACAAATGTTTTGCTTTTTTTTAATCTACGGATGTGTGGAACATAATGTGTTCTTTTTTAAATCATATCCATTAAATTATCATCATTTTGTATTCAGCATCATCTGTGCTCTCCTTCCAATTAGTGTTAACCCTAGTTTTTCAACCAATCACAATGCTTTATTATTTAAAATATCTCCTTTCTATTTCGTGTAGAAGCAGTCTATAGAAACTATTGTTATAGAACAAACTTTGGGGAAAACTAGCATAAACACTAAGTCAGAGTCCAAATAGAGAAATCTACATGAAATAGACACGCCAGTCGGTCAATACCGCTCCCTCCTTTGCCGTGTCTATTTCATGTAGATTTCTCTATTTGGACTCTAACTAATACGTAGATTTGAAGCGGGGAAAAGCCAGATGACTGGAACTTATCAGCTCATTATTTCACAGCAAATGTATCGGGATATGATATACAAGGAACTATGTATAGTTTACCATTAAAACCCAGTGGTCACCTCCTTCATTAACAGCACCTAACAATGCGTCATATCTCTGTAACTGCAACTAGAATAAAAATACATAGAATAATTAGGTTAGAAAAGCAATCAGACCTCATGACTGTCAAAATGTAGTTTCTAAATATTAAAGAATGTAAGTGAATGCAAAGTATGAAGTGTGACGGACGAACAGACATACAAACCAAGTGGCAACTATATGCTCCCCAAAACAACTTCATGCTCACCCTTTGGGGAGCATAAGAAGTCAGTAGTAGTACTTTCAGAAAAAGAAATAATTCCAAACAGAATATTTCAGAAAACAGGCCTATTTCTGAAAAAAAATCAGAAAAGTGTAGGGGATAAATATTTGGAAGTGTTATCATTTCATTATTTCAGCTATTTACTGTTTAATTTTGATAGATGGTTTCAGACAAATAGAACTTGAATGTTTTATTATTGAATAAAGAAAAAAATAACAATAAAAGGCATTTTCTCTGGAGTTAATAAACCAATCTTGACCAAGTTGTCTGTGTGCCACGCCATTATGCTATTGTACATTGATTATGTTTCATGAAATTCTATCCATGGATTCGGCAGGGGATAATAAAAGTTCAGAATAAACAAACCTTAGGAAGGTATGATGTGGAGTCTTGTGATCCATTTCCATCAAATATGACTGTCGTGTTTGCACAATCTATATGACATACATTTCCTGTTACCATTAGATGAAGACAGGAATCAATTACCTAAAATACAAAATTCAAGCAGTATAAGCTAGTGCCTTAATGGGAATTGTAAATAAAAGATGCTTGTATGTACCTAACATTATGTACACAGACATACATAGTAATTAATTGTAAAACTGTCTTAAACATCATACTTAAGGAATATTTAAAATCTGTCCTATGCATTGAACACATCATCTATTTTCATATCAACCGTGTAAGTCCTGTACAGGATTAAAATTCTCTGGTTTTTATAAAAAAAAAGTTATTTCTGCATTACCTTTATATCAATAATACATGTATTGCCTCTACCTGAGACTAAACACAAACACATCACGGCGACAGGGCATAGCCCTGCAATTCTGACGACACGACCAATTGAGCTAACCAGGACAACCCCGAAAAAAAATGATGGATAGCCCTGATATATGTTATCATCAATGCACGAAATTGGTAATGGGTTAATTTACTGATAACAGTACCGACAATATGTACTGGGAGACTTTTTTTGGCCGCCACACTGCACAAATAGCGCTACTGTGAATTTCAAATGATATTGCCTCTACCTGGGAGCGAACCCGGACTTTTTTGCTGCAGCTGTCTGTGGTAAAATTATAACTGTCTATAAATATCACTAGTTAATTATATTAGAAATATGATAGAAAATGTTAATTTTTATTATTTAGTTTGAACCTTTTATTTTTCTTGATTTCTTGTAATTATTTTCATGATTTAACTTTTCTATGTTGGTCTTGAATGTATCTAAACAGTCGCAAATAATATTTGTGATTTTATACATTGTTCTTGCATACCTCATCTGACAAGGTGCTATTTAGGTAATGCATGCTACTGTCTGTTATTGTGTACGGTCCAATCTGTACAATGGGCCTGTCAGTGGGAGGTGTGTTCAGTAACTGCTGCAGCACTGAAAAAAGTATTTAAATGCCATTGCCGATGATAGACACCAGATAGCCATCATCCTATTAGTCCACTTCAGAGCATTCAGCTCACCTGAGCTTGATATCAAAAGAAAAGAAGGTAATGGGAGCATTTAAGTGAAGTCTAAAATCAAATACTTCAAAATAATTTACAGTGGATTCACAGAAATGGTGTGTTAAATGTTTGTTTACACATTGTTCTGATACATAGAATTTGATGTGCAACTTGTGTTAGAATTTTTGTTATAAAATTCAATAAACAATTTTATATTTCCTTGTGACTCTGTAGGGTTCAAACCTGTTTTTGTGTAAAAACATCTGCAGAGGGCAAGTGCACCAAGGGATACTCGGTCATGTGACAAAGTTATGACATGTTTTATTTATGTATTCCAGGAGGTACAGTTGTTTATGTTGGGCCCTACAAGAGCATATAACAGAGCATGCAACAACAGCACACACTAATGAGAATTTACTTGTTGTTACATGTTTTCCTTCCTGTTAGTGCATGGGCAAAATAAGTAAATAACAAAGGTTTTATGCAAGAATACCTGTTTCAGCTGTCAGCCTGAAAGAATTACTTGAATCTGTCTGGCCAGTGAGTAGATCTGTAACATCATGCTCCACATCTACAACAGTAAATGTTATTGATTAAGAGGATGGTGCAAACATAGATCATTATCGTTAATTAATATCACTTCGTACTTGTGTAGGATAGCTAAAACAAGATGGACCACTTCTGTTGTTTAATAACTGTGCTAGAGTACAACAACAAACTCTAATGCATATCATTTGTATGTATATTTCTCTATTTCAGTAAAATCCCTTACACCATATAGCGAAAATACAGCAAAAACATTCAGACTAAGTTAAGAATGTAACTGTTAAAAACTTGTTTACAACCACAAGAACATTTTAAAGATTAATAATAAAATATTAGGTTATCTACCTGTAACGTCTTCAGTAATACTGATTTCACTGTCCATGGGTATGACCTTGTTAGGAACTGGACCACCTTAAAGAACGCAGGCATATAAACAGACACATGTATAAAATATTAATGTTGTAGTACAGGAATCAGGTGATTCCTTGTGGGATTTGCTTAAATTTGCTTCCAAACTATAGTTCCCCAAATCTACCAGTACACAAATAGGTGACAAAATTTAAATCTTTTTATTTACTTTGTTGGCAAAAGGAACAATTTCCAGATAAACGGATTTTGTTAAATCTTTTAAAATACTGGTAACTTAAAGCTCATGTATAGTTATTAGGATGAAATACCCATTCTTAATAGTTGTATCTTATGTAGACATTAAAATTAAACTGAAAATGAAACTTGCAAATTGTTTAAAAATGAAAGAAACCTGTCCGACTTTCAACTCCTGGCCTTTTCTTCATCACAGTTCCTACAAAAAAAACAGGTTTTTTTAAAAGCCCAAACTGTACAATTAATCTGCAAGGGCAAGCAGAGCTTGCAACACATACAATTAAACAGAGACCAATGTTTCATACTTAGGCTAGTGAGCAGATTTTACATTGTAGTCTGTGAATATTTTAAGCTCACAAGTTTTACCAACATATTTACATATCTTCAATGCTGTTTTTTTTAATTTTTAAATAAACTTCAAAAACAGCTTAATTTAACAAGTATTTAAATACATTTCCAAAGAATTAAGACACCAACTATGGGCACTTGGAGTTTGCACGATCTGGCAAATGTAAATTTCACAAAATTTACTGTGCATATGCTAAAAAACATTTAAAATTTTGTTAACCTAGTGAAGTCAGAGTACAAAATCAATGAATGAAATAGTAAGTACCTTTCTTAACTCGGGACCTCTTCTTCCGTGCTTTCAAGAGGCCATGCTTAAAATGTCTATCTTTCCTTCCAAACTTGGGTGGCCTGATAGGTATTCCACACACTGCTGGAACCATACCCCTAAGTTTGGTATGAAGACTGGCAAGATCTTTGTATACTTCTTCAAAGTCTTCTTTCTTCTTCACCAGATAGAGCAGACTATTAATACTTGCGGACAACATTTTGCATCTAGACCCAATTGCAGTCACATTCTGGTGCTGTGAAACTGTCCGAGTCTTTTTAGCAACTGGCACTCTTTCCTTTGAAGACTGTTCCGGGGCTTGTGGCAATATAGGAGGTCCTGTATCTCTGTCAAATCGGCAGGAATTCAAAATATCAGGATCAATAATAAAGTGTGGACACTGCCTATACTCAGCACTTAGCGAATCCCAGCCAAAACCATGGTACCTTGTCAGAATGGCAAGCTGGTGTTTGCAAGGTAAATGATTCTTTTTCCAATCGCCACATGAGCAACTTGGCAGTATTGAGGCCAGGTTGACAGTGTACAACTTTCCACTGTCAACACTTGTTACTTTGAATATTTTGTTATCCTCTGTAACAATGTTACCCAAGGGTATTTCCTGCTGAACTGGGGGAAGCCGCTGGATGCAGTGTTCCAAAAACATGCGAGGTCTATTATGAAGAAACCGAGGCACATTTGTAGAGTATCTTCGGCATAAGTCCATGCTCTTCACATTGTACTCAACATACCTAAAACAGTCATTACAAAGAGTTAAAGTAATGGCATGTATGAAGAATGTGTCAAGTGCAGTTATGAAATTATATGTGTATGTCCCTGAAATTCTACGAAAGGTTGTTTAATTCAAACAAATTAACTGAAATACAATAAATGCTAAAACATCTGCATTTACCTGGCATTCTTTGAATTACAGAGGGGATATTATTTATTTTTCATGTACAATGAATTAAGGAGTGCTTTCACTAAATATACCTCATTTCTATTTAGGGCGCTTCCAGGAAAAAAGGAGTGAGGGGTGGGGGTAGAACGGAACTTAAAAATGGGGGTACCACCAACACAGGCCACCTTAATAGGTTTTGATGAATATAATTGTTGTTTCAGACCAAGGTCAATCCTATGAATTTTCAGGCAAGTACAAACACTAACATACTGGTGGTTTACAATGAAAAACATTCTGGCACCATGAAAAAAACAACAACATCCCCATCATCAAGTGGCCGTGACATAAGCTCTTTCTGACCCAAATGCTGAATTCTAAAGAAGTTATCAAGATATTATACCTTTTGTAACTGTCAGGAAAAAATCTGGTAACCAGCAATGTTACAAGTGTGGTAAGGGTGCCTTCTGTATACCCTGACAAATACGATCTTTTCAATTCATGGTGCTGCCTCTCAAGTCCATTTGTGGTGGTGACTCTAATGTTTACCAAAGACTGCCGGTAACAACGCACCCATCTCTGTAAAAATACATAATGAAACTACAAGAGTATTAGAATAACAGGCTCGATAACAATTAATCCTATCAACATACATGTGATATCCCGGAAGAATTTAAAATATTTCCATTATTTCCATCCAGATCCTCTTTCACGATATCATGTCTCTGTAAAAAATGTCTACTGTAAAATCTCAATGTCCTGAATACACAGATATGTTCCTCGGGCCATATCTTGCAATTAAAGGTTGTGTCAAAACGTTCAGAATTCGTCTGATCAGTTATTGACTATTTAGGGATATTAACAGCTTTGTTTTGTTATATAATTGATTGTTTGTATAGGTAATTGTACTTGAAATCACAAGTTTACCATCTGTTTCATCTCCCATTTGATTACAATTAACAGACTTTAATGATTGAAGGTATTTAGTCATGTTGAAAAGATGTTTGTATCTGGATAATATGACACTTTTAGAGACATGGTTACTGTAAAAGCCGCTCACAATTTATTGGACTGTGCACAATGTTTTGACATCGACGAGTGCACTCATTTTGGCACGAGTTGCAGCAAAAAAGCGCAGCGTCAATCACTTTGTCGTCAATGTGGCTGTTACAACAGTCATTTGAAAAAGCCGCAATATCACAAATTCTCATAATTTCTGCATTAATGGGAGTATTTATGAGTGTACATATAACTACTGAATTGATATTGGATGGATTTTATTTGGATATGAAAAACAGTTGGTTTAAAGTATGCTTGAAGCCATTTGGGCTTAAAACACTTTAAACAACCCAACTGTATTCCATACCCGAATGGAATGAAAATGGTTAAAATACCCAACACTTCACTTAAAATCAACATTTTAAAATCAACTATAACATTTTATCAGAAATAGACAAGTTTTGTAGATTAAATGTAGATCACAATTAACTTAAACACTACAAAGGACAGAACATAGTTAATAAAAATCCCAACTAATTATGGACAAGGCAAATATACAGATGTATTAACCTAATTTTATAGTAAGGATGAACAGACAAACACCTGGTCATATGTAAATGTCTTCTTAATTTACAGGATGCAATTAATGAAAAAGGAATATAAAACAGCTGTCAATGTAATAAAATATACTTTGCTTTGAGGTATCCACTGCTTTTCAAACCATAATCGCAACTGCTCACTCCCTCTCCAGTGTTCTGACTTCTTTAGATCAGCTAATGCACCATTGTATTCTAATTCTGACTCGGCATTTGCAACACATTTAAGCCTGAAGTATAATTCACAATGACCATAACTTTAAATTCAATCCTTCACTTCAGAAAAATGCAGTTTCATTTCAAATATACCTGTAATTAATGGTTCATTCTTTTTAAATCTTTAAGGAGATTACCACAGAAAGAATATGTCAGCACAAAGATTTTTGTCCGCTTTAAAGGAAATTTTAATTAACAAGCAATATGAATGAAAATTAAACATGAAATGTGTGGAGGAAAATAATGGAGTTAGTTACAGTGATAATATATCCTATCTGGCATTACCACAGCCATGTATCCCACTTCTCAACCAACGATCCCAAGCCTGCAGCCTGTGGAAATCACACAAGTATGTGAAGCATCCTGTAAATATCAAAACAGTAAAAGTGAATTTCATAACAATATACAGTTCACAAAATAAATTCTGCTATAATGCTCTTTAGAAGCACACAATTCAAGTTTCTTATGCAGTTTCATGCAGTTTTGCATTGACAGTAGTGAATTAAGCAACATGGGTAATGTCTCATAGAGCTCATGATGCTTTTTCTTAGGCTTAAACATGATGCTTCTTTTCTAAATTTTAAAGTAAACTTATTTATCAAGTTTAACAACCATATTTTATTAATAGGTGTATACTGCCGGTCTGAATATGGCTTTGACAAACTCTGAAACAAAAAATGTTGCACAAACAGATGTAGGTATTGAATCTATAAACATGAAACATTATGTACCTGGGCAAATATATAACTTAAATGCATTAACTTAGTTACCAAGCTTGAAATGGTTCAGAAACAGGGTTTCAACACATGGTAAAGAGCATGTACTGTATTAGGTGACTATAAGCTATTAAAACATTTTGTTTTTTTTAAACATCCAATATATATCTGGAGAGAACAAGTACAACTTCACAGAAAGCCAAAATAAAAAAAATGCACTAAATGTACTTTTAGATGAAGAAGCAGAATGAACTAATCTTGACTAAAAATACCACCAAGCACCTGAAGATGGCAGAAAGCAGAGTGTGAAAGGTTAATACATGTATCTTGAAAATATTTTCAGCTTACACAAAACCTCACACCATCAGTCAACCAGCTGCACAACTCAATAAAACTCTGTCAGCAAAATCTCTGTTTTTCTACAATGTTCAGAAACAATTAACAGTATATAAACTTTCAATGCTTGATGGCAAAGTATATCTTAAACCCTTCTCAGGACAAATGACTAAAATCACATTGTGTTAATGTGGCAATTTAACACAAAAAAATTAACTTAATGTAGGTACATGTATATACTATAAAAATTGTAGTCTGAACATTGGTGTGCAATAGTGAACAGCTGTATCTACTGACCGATCAGTACCAAACAACAAAAATTCATTAATATTAGTAAGAGTATTTCTCAAAAGTCATATTAAAATTCATTAAAATATTGTAACTTTTTTCCGAATTTTGGTTTTATCGAAAAAAAAAATGTACAGCTGGTCGATACCCTATTCTATATGTTACCTCAATGATTCTGAAATATAAAAGGTTTCATGCATTAATACAAACCCATATTAACATATGAAAACAAGACGCAGCAATTCGATGAAAACAGGTTTACTTTCTTAGCATTAAAATGATTAAGATTTTTTGCTGTAAAAAAGATATCTGCTTCATAACTGTAGAAATTAACACTCCAAAAACACATAACAAGAATCTGTTATAAAAGGTCTGTTTATAGTAAAAGTGTTAATTAAAAAATATAAAAAAATATTTAAGAATTCTTTGGGAGGAGTAGGGCTGGGGTACAGTCACAAACCCCAAACCATCCCAACCAACCTTGAAAATTTTGTGTCAGTTTAAGTACAAAGTTGAACAAAAATTGCTCTAAATTGATTCTATCCATTTTCTAAAATTCAGATGCAATAAATGTTTACACAACAATGGTCCGAAATATTGCACTAGGCTTTAAGGTAACTAACCTGGGAATGTGGTTTCTATAGCAGTGATTTCCTTCCAGTCAAAGTCTGTCATAAAATACTTCGGATTCCAGTCAGAGTTCCATTTTTTTAGGACAGCTAGACCTCTTGAAATACTTTCAGTTTTCTCATCTGGTATGAGGAATGTTGCAACTGGAGAGTACCCAACATTGGTAGCAACACATAAAAAAAATAATGGCAGGTCATACTTGGATGTCTTGTAGGTTGCATCGAGAAGACAGATCTCATTGCCATAACAAGAAAGAAGCCGCTTTTGCCAGTGAGCCTGGTACACAAAAAGGAAATCCTCTGATGCTTTAATCTCAGTTTCACTCTCCGTGCTCTTGTTCTGTGGACTGAATAAAACAAATTGTCTTACTGCAACAGTGTTATTCATCAAGAGCATTTAAAATCCCATCAAAGCAATTGTCCTCTATGTAACAGCAATATTTAACCAAATATATCAAAGTTTTTTTTTTAATATTTATTTTAAGATAAAACTAAATGTGTGCAAAAACTGACATAAAATACAACTCTTCATTGGTCTGATGGTCATGTGGGTGTTTATTAGGCTTCTGTAGGCAGTTGTTCTTGTTTGCACTTCATTCTAATTTGTATTTACACCAACCAAAGAAATTATCAAATGCCCATAACTTCAAAAAGGAAATTTCTAACCTTGGAGTAAAATAGAAGTTATCATTTGGGCACTCTGCCTTCCACTTGTTTACAAACTGCAACAGGTTATCCTGATCCTCTGTTGAAAATCTGTTAAACATTTTATAACTTAAATATAACTAACAATTAAAACAACAGGTTTCAAACATGGGGCTGTAATAGCTATGGGCAACAAAGACAACAGTGAAGTGTCATAAAAAGAGACTTCTTTGTATCTAACCTTGTTTGTTATTTTAGTCATGTATACAAGTATTTATTGTAAGTTGTGTACATTACTTGTTAATGATTATAATTAACCCTCTAAAATGATAACTTGGTTATTATTAATAATTGCATTTTGAAGTTGTCCACATGCTGACTATAGGGGAAATATATTGGTAAATGTTGTATATATGTATTTGCCAGTAAATACCGCCGGCATGGAAAATACTCACAATTGCCGGCATTTTGCCAACACTGATATACAAATAGCTAAAATATACAAATATATGAATTAGAAGAAATTAGTCAAATTGGTACGAAGTAATAGTGGAAAACAGAATTTTCCAAAACTTACTGAGTTAGTTGCATTGCTCTGTACATATGATTCCTGATGTCCTTGTTGCTAGGATAAAAGCGGTTACTTATTTCTGAAACACTAGGACGTCTGCATGTCTTTTCACTAATCTTCCTCCAATAAAAAAAATCAATGCCATAACAATTTAAAGATTTATGCAAATGGTCAATTATGCCTGTGTCTTGTGAGTGTGGCAATTCCTGATATGCGTATTCTACTTTTTTTAGCAGTTGTTGCTGAGGTATAAAAACAGTATTAACTCAATGTGGTCTTCACTAGGCCATAATAAAAAAGAATTGTGTGAAAAAACTGTTTAACCAATCCTAACATTTTCTTGATTTAACCATAGGTTTGTCTGTGTTATGTTTAATGTTGACTTTTAACATGTTTTCAATATGTATGTATTTGTTATACACAGGTTCAGTGACAAATTACTATTACAGACAGGTGCAGCACTTTGAAATAGCTTTAATCACCAGAGTACAAAGCATGTGTCTCATACATAGCTCCACAACACATGGCATTTTAATGTGGATAAGAAACATAACATTATCAAACATACTGTTCAAGCACTGTTTGGTGTTCACACCAAATTGGCTGAGCAAATAACAAAAGCAACACCATGTTACTTGAAATATTAGTTTCTCCGATTAGTAACTAACTGCATACTTCTTCAGTTAAATGGCCTCTATGGTCGGAGTTTGCCGGAAAAGAGACCCTGTGCTCCACAGGCACATTTTCATCTTTGAGAGCTTCTTTTAATGCCTTGCACCGTTTCTTCTTTGCCCATTCAGTACCAGTTTCTAGCTGCAATAAAATAAATGCAAACTGATCCAATAAAATCAAACAAATATTTCTAACAATAACTCTTATAATGCAGCTGCTGTAAAGGAAAAATGTTCTTGGTCCTGTGTAACACTGTATAACTCTGACCCATATGCCCACTTATTTTGATTTTCCAGTATCAATATAAATATTAATGGGTTTGATGTTTCTACTCAAATGAAATAAAGTACACTTACTAAAGATGTTTTACCTTAAATGTTGGGAATTTTACAACATATCTTAAATGGATTGCAGCAGGACAGTCCACCTTCTTTGTTGGTTGAAGTAGACGCCTCTTCTTTTCCTGGACAGTATAGCCATGCTCTCCCTGAAACAAGGAACAATATATGCATTAAAAACAAGCACAAAGGAGGCAGTATCTAAAGTCTTTATTGTTTGTGTTTTGATAGTTAGCGTGAGTATTGTCAATGCAACCAAACAGGCCTCGTCATAATACTTAGTATGTTACTCGACGGCAAAACATCGAAGCGAACATGTATGATAAAGGCACCGATGTCTAGGATTACCAAACAAACATATATTTTTGTAAATTCAATGCAGGGACAGAAGCAAATATATGAAATAGCACATTGGGTGCATGCTGTTCTACAGGAACATCCGAGAAATAAGTAGACAAAATTAAAATCTCTTTGCCAATGTGATAAACACTACATATGAAAATATACAAGTTCATTCCTTGCACTACCTGATGTTTTTCTGTCAGCTTTCTTTTTTCTGACAGGTGACGATCTGGACCGCTAACACATTCTCTGACTTGCATGCCAGTAATGATGAAAGGCATACCATCATACTAGGGGGCAATCTGTCACTAGACTTTTCCTCCCAATAAAGTCTGCCTCCGAATCAGCTGGACTCTGGAAATTCATGTAGTAAACAGATTAATTTTATTTCTTTTCTGAGGTGGATGTTTTTTGATAAATTGCCCCATGGGAAATAAAAAAAACCATACAAATTTGTATGCTTTTTTTCACGATTTTAAAACCTGTATCGCTGAAAGACTGCAATGGAAAATTCTGTAAAGTAATTAATCTAATTAACAGTCATTAATTTTTATGCCACTGCAAATTTTTTTTAAGTAATTACAAGGTAGATATAGGTATTTTCTAAAATACTGGATAACTGTTTTGCAACCACTTTGTTATTTTGACAATAAAGTATAAAGAAACAGCAACACTAATTAGATTTTTTTTCTCAAAAATTTACTTCGATTCAATTATTAATTTTTTTATCATATTAATATCCAAGTCACATGTAATCAATTATGAACTGTATGGTGTTTGAGAGAAAATATGTGATGCATTCAAATGACTTATAGTGTAAAAATACATATCGATGATTCCGTGTTCTTCTAAATTACATAGCCACCAATGCAAGGATTTTGTAATAAGAAATAAAATTCAATGGGTTTTCAACGACAAATCATTTTCAGCTTTTGGTAAGTCAATTTTTTTATACGTTTAAATACGTTTCCGCAGTCCTGCAGAAAAGCAGGGTCGGCTTTTGATAAGTAAAAAAATCGTCACGTTTAAATATGTTATGGTCGTAGAAAGGATATACATTACATTAATTTATACGGCTGCCCCAAACAAACCCCCTTTCAGGATTTTTTTAAAAATCTGAACCTGATAAATTTGAGCTTTAAACTGTTTACCCTGCAGGGCTAATAAAATTGGAAGAACATTGGTCAAAGGGGTAGAATGTCCAGGGCTGTGAACACCAAATTTCAAAATCAGCGGAAAATTGCGGCTGGGGGTCCAGGGCAAAGCTCTGGTGGGGGGCCTAGACTCATGGGAGTTTAGCTTTTGGCACTGTCTAAAATGCCTTAAAATATGCAGTTACCTGTGTTCGTTGATGTACTGAAAACATCTGTTCTTACTTAAAAGTTCCCTCGGATTATTGCGTGCTCTTTAAGAGATATCAGCCCTCTCGATCCATAATTGGTGACTTTACTGCATAGCCTACAGTGTGCCTGACCAGCTAGTGAAATCTTGTAAAATAAGTCAACAATTCGAAAATGGTCTCGATCTTATTGAAACACTACAGTCAAGCTACGCGAACTTCCACTTGTTAGCCACACTACTGTCAATTTCTTTTATTTTCTGAGCGTCTATATCGCTGAATTTAGGCAACATCTTTAACTTTTTCCCAATTCCACCATCAAACAGCTGCAACAATTCAACAACTCGCGCTACTGTAAACCGTAATTTGATTGGTTCTGTAGACAAAGCCATTTCTACAACACTATGAATCGACCAACAGAACGACAGGTAACAATCGTACGTAGATAACGATAAAATCCATGGGGTTCAGTATAAAAGTAAACCAATACGTACGCGTGAAATAGGAAATCACATTGAACCAGTAAAAGTAGTTTACCCCCCACCCCCCGATTCCCCAATTTTTCCTCTAATTTACATCAATCGCAAAATTAGTACTGGCGGACCAAAAATAGCGGAAAATTCACAGCCCTGAATGTCCTTCTTCAGACTGCGGGTTCAAAACTCACCACGAATGACATTTGTCTGTAGTTTCCCCAACCGCATTCAGCACCAGTTCTGGTGCGTAACCCAAGCAGTCAAACTAGTTTGATTAATAAAAAAAGGAGAATAGGGCAAATATGCTAGGATACTCAATAATTCAATTATTGCCGGTGGCTACTTTTTCCCGCCATAAATTATCTAAGCTTCCCATTTATTTATGTTAATTTTACCTGGTTTTTTGAAATCTCTAGACTTTACTATAACGAATCTGGAGAGAGTTTTCAATTCGTAATTGTAAATATATTCCTCCGCTTTATCAATAGCATCTTCACCACAAAAATAACCAATACTTCGGTTGCTAAATGCATGGTCTTCGCTGGCAGCCATTTCTCAAGGGAAGTAATGAGGTAAACGCAAGGTACGTGTTTACGTCATGACGCTCCGCCCCCTCCATGAGTCGGATGTCGTATAGAATTTATCTACAAAAGCGAACACCGACAGTTCAGTAGAGAAACGAAAACCACGATTTTCCGTTCACGCGGCTCAACTTGGTTTTCTTTGCTGTTTTCATAATAAATTTCTGCCGTATATCCTGCAGCCCGTGGACGAGTCGGAAATAGAGCGCTAAAGTAATATAAAAGAGTACGCCGAATGGATATAACCTAATTAAAACAAAAGATCCCTTTTTTTCTTGATAAAGAACAGGCGTTCGAAAATCCGGAAATAAAGAGTGATAATTTTAAATAGAGTATTCCTATTTCTTTAAATAATAAAATTGACACTTTGATAAAGAAATTCAATTTGTTGCAACGGTCTGACATACGAACAAAAGTGGTTAATAAAACTGCTTATTCTTCATAAACAAAACACAATTATTTCATACATTTTAACACGGATGTGCAAACACTTTTCTCGATAGTAAACTTTCGCCCTTCGTGAAACGAATTTTTCCAATTCAAATACCCATAAACTAACTGCCCCTTTATCACGGTACCTTTATCTCTGATTTTTAATGATATGTGTGGGCCCACAAACTGTAAACAAAACCGCAGTTCACGAAGCTCTTACATTTTATTTTTTTTTCTTAATTTGCTATTTTAATGCTTTTGAAGGCAGCCATTGTCTTTAGACAATCATATAAGCACAAATGTGAATATTAAATAAAGAAAACTTCGATAGAACATAATGATTTTATGTAACTATAAAAGAAGATCATTACAATTCCAATTTAAAAAAATCTTATGAAACCAATTTCGTAGTAAAAATTGTTAAATGAACAAACTCGGTTTGTGCTCATAAATTGATGATATCTCTGGTCACCTTGTCAAAGCCACCAGCAATACATTGGGATCGATATTGTTCGACAATTAACCTTAAAAACTTTTTTCTTTCATTCAGAACGTCGTCAACAGTCCTAAACAAACAACAACATTTGTTTGCCTTTTCTTTCGTGAATATCTTGATTACAATAGGTGATATTGTGAGTGCAAGTTGCTATCATACTTTATTTTGTGTTCTTATTGAAAGCAAACGTGTTGTTTAAGCTGAAAAGCCCTTCCCGATACACACACTTTAAACAGCCCGGCTGACCATTATACAATGCTCTGTGTTACCAATTTGTATCACTGAAAAGTATTCTAAGTTGGCAAAGATATTCCAGTTCTTAAGGTGATTTATTTCATGCAAAAACTTTCCAACCCGTTCTATCTTTTTTATCGCTAAAGGACACAGGTTTACATCTTTATGGATATTCTTGATATAGCCTATTGCTGAGGTGACGCAGTCACCCGACTTGATCTACAGGGATGATGCCGGCGGGGCTGCTCTTGACTTTCTACTTCTCGTGTATGGGTTTTTTTAAGTTGGACTCCAACTGCTGGATAATTTATTAACTTACTAAGTAATTGGGGTTTTGACGAAGGGGCTTGGGTTTATTGACACTAAATACGGCACTAAAACTAATACAAAGAAGACTAAGACCTATCTAAACCTATAAAAAAAATGAAATATGCATATCAGGAATGGCCACATCCAGCATACACAGCCTCCCCACACAGCCAAAAAGTAGAGAGGAAAAGAGAGCATGGTATTGCAAAAATCAGTTTCAAACTGGACGCCACAAACAAATAACGGAAGTGAGAACCGGAGGGGTTACCGCCTTGGAACGGTCAGTGGCAAAACAAATTGCCACTGGGGGTTTAAACCAGGTTCTAGGGTGCACCAACCTCACACTTGCCCCAACAGGTTCTCGTATCACAAAACAAGTACAAATTGTATTGGTGAAATAACTCCAACCCACCCATCAGCTCAACAATGTTGCATGCAAAAGCATACAAACATAAGAATTTAATAGCATTGCAAAGCCAAAGGGCGGGTACTCAATGATCTTACAGAGATCAGAGCACCTGGAGTAAAATCAGCAAGAACACGATGACAGGGATAAAAGAAACTAATCGAGCTTCTAGGTTCTTTTTAGAAAAGATTTCCCCATAAACTTTCATAAACTCTTAAACCCCTGCCACCGTCGTGCAACCAAAGAGGTAAGCATAATGATCAACTGTAGATGGGTTAATCACAAGGCCTGCAGAGCGCTGTAAAATATCATGTTGGTAACCTTTCTTTTTAAATTTACAGATGGTTTTTACGAATAACCCTGAGAAATTAACATCGCCTTTTATCTTCTTAAGTTTATAAATTAAATCTCCATAAAAAACTGGCTGTGAAATACCTTGTTGCAATAGTGATTTTAAACTGCACCTGTATTTATGAATTAGATGTGGATATCGGCGATAAAACTTGCAAAAGGTTTTCCTTAATTTGTGACCTTGTTTTAAAAGTTTTTCTGTAATGCAAAGATCACGTTCATTGAAATCATTCACATCGTTGCAAGCTCTTGAAAAGCGAACAAGCTGTGAGATATAAACCCCGTAAGAAGTCGCACGAGGAACATCGCCGTCTAGAAACGGAAAATTTACTATATTAAAATTAAAATCATCTCTTTTATCATAAATTTTAGAAGTGACGTAACCATTGTCAATGGATAGATTTAAATCAAGAAAGTTTGCTTGCTTTTCTGAAGTGTTCGCTTTATTAAGCTGTAGTTCTTTAGGATAAATCTTATTAACCAGTGATGGAAAATGGTTATTATCTATATTTAATAAATCATCAAGGTACCTCGATGTGTTGTTAAAATCTGTAATAATATCATCTTGATGTTCGGTAGAAAGAGATAACATAAAATCTCTTTCATAACAGTATAAAAACAGATCAGCAACAAGGGGTGCACAATTAGTACCCATTGGAATGCCTATTACTTGTTTATAAATAGAGGTACCAAATCTCAAATAAATATTATCCAGTAAAAATGTGAGCGCCTGTATAAGGTCTTGACAGGTCCATGAAGTATAATTATCATAAGAACCATCTGTAAAGAATGCCCTATGTTCATTACAAGCAATAAATGTTTTATTTTCTCTAGCAAAAGTTTTTTCAACGAGACTGGTTAGCTTGTCTCTTATTAAATTATGAGGGAGAGAAGTATACAAGGTAGAAAAATCATATGTAGACAAACAGATCGCCTGAAAATTATTTGATTTAAGTTTCTTCAAAACGTCATTTGAATTTATTATAGACCAAAATAATTTTTTGCCAGTAGTTTCACAAACTATATCATATAAGACTTTTAATTAATATTAAATACTCAAGACGGCATTTATTACCAATACAAACACAAAACAATAAAAATAGTAATTTTTCAAAACTGTTAAAATTGAATTAAATTCAATTGTACTTATTTGTAATAGGTTCAAATCACTTTATTTCCTATGACTGTTCTTTTAATTGTCTTTTATATTTTTCTACTTATTTGTAATAAGTTCAAATCACTTTATTTCCTTTGTTCTTTTAATTGTCTTATATATTTTTTCTTCCTAAGGCGTGGCCTTTATTTCTGATTCGTGTATTTCCACTTCTGCATATAAAGTAGCTACATAATGCCTCATTCCTGTTGTGTTAAAGGGTTTGTGGAGTCCGGCTTGTTCCTTTTTTTCAGGGTCGCACAGTGGCTGATCAGCAGTCGTCAGGAACCAGTGTAGAAACGTGTGTGCCGGCTGATATCGATATAGACCGTTTGGAACGAATTCGGGTGATTCATCGGAATTCAGTTCCCATAAACACATTGAATAGAAACCTGATGTCAAAGTAAAAATATAATAATATTTCACACCTGAGGTAGGAAACACTGCGGATACGCTGATACAGGCAGAATATGTTATTTTGTAATAATTATTTTAAAATACATTACATTTTAACTCCATATATATTTTAACTCACCGACAGTCTTAATTATGGGAATATAAAACACTCTAATACCTCGTAGTATGACCAACTAGAATGTGGTATCTGTCATATTTGTTATTGATGGTATTGTAAACAGTAGAGTAGCATCAGTAAAACATGCAAAATTTGTTACTCTTAAAAAGTATCAACAAATTTCAAATCTTCACTGCTGAAGATAAATCTGGGAATTCTTTTCAATGCAGGCAATACGCGCTTTCTTTTTCTTGGTGGTTTTGCTTGTGGTGAAGAAACACTTTCCGTATTCGGGCTTGTACGTCACAAACACAAAAATTCCGGTTTGAGGATACTAATACCCGCTTCGCACATATCATCCATCCCTTCATATTGGGTTTCCGAATCAAAGGCAACAGCCTCAGCATTAGTTCTCTTTAGAAAAACTTTCTTGGACATATTTTAACTTGTCACTTGGCAATTGAAAAGTGAAGTGCCTATTTTTGAGCTTGCTTATAGATGCAACAGGATTCTGAGAATCAAAACCCAGGGGTTAACAATTATGACCAGCCGAAGCCAATTAATTTGGACAGTTCAAAAGTCATCACTTCATAAAATAGAAGAATTGGCAAAGTGAAAACATTAAGTTAAATTTTGAAGACAGTAACTCAAACAGCCCACCATCAAAAACAAACAGGCATTTTCTAAGTATTATTATATGCCTGTTAAATTATACAAAAATACGATAAACTAATGCTCAACCTTTGTACCTATGAAAAAAATAATATGATCCCCTATATATTTGTCCCAGTCTGGGATACTTGTGGACAGTGTTTTCTTTAGAACAACTAGATATGCGGTTTTTTTTATAAATAACTGTCAAAATTCAAGAAACTTCAGAACACAATGTCTGCAGAGCTTTTCTCTGTGTTTGTTGTACACTTTCTTTAAATAAATAAATCTGACACTTTGATAAAGAGAAATTACGAAATGGTGAAATTGTAGCGAAATTTAATTTGTTGCAATTGTCTGACATACGAACAAAAGTGGTCAATAAAATTGCTTATTCTTCAAAAACGAAAAAAAAAATTTCATACATTTTAACACGGATGTCCAAACACTTTTCACGTAGTAAACTTGCGCTCTTCGTGAAATGAATTTTTCTAATTAAAATACCCATAAATAAACAGCCCTTTATCTCGGTACCAATACTTCTGACTGTCACTGTAGGTCCACAAACTGTAAACAAAACCGCAGTTCATGTAGCTCTTACATTTTCTTGGTAACAGTTTTTAATATTTGGTTTTATCGAGACAAAGTGGAGGGCCGCTTAATTCAAGTAAGAAATACATACAAAAAAGTTTTTTTCTTCTTTAGAAAATTGCATCTGCGATTTTTAGTGGCATTACCTCCAAGTGATGTGTGCGGCTTCTTTTTCTGATTTTTTGCAGTTAACCATATAAAATGAGATAGCATTTTTGGCAGAGCAAATAGTAAATGCTGCTACATGCAAATTTATTCTTAAAGATTTGATATCACAAACGCAAATTTGTTTAAGTAGAAAAAAGCCTTTAAGACGGTTTGTTTGGATAGCTAAATGCAAACAAAAATATCAATTGAAAGAGCTACATACCTTCCTTATACCGTGAACGAAAATTGACCGTAAATTACTGAAAAATGGCTTAATTTTCTATTTTAATGCCTTTGAAGGCAGCCATTGTGAATGGTGACCTTTGACTTTTGACAATCATCTAAGCACAAATGTAAATATTAAATAAAGAAAACCTCGATAGAACATAGAGATTTTATTAGCTCACCTTTCACAAAGTGACAGGGTGAGCTTTTGTGATCACCCTTCGTCCGTCGTCCGTCCGTTCACAATTGTTGTCCGCACTCTAGCGGCCATAATTTTTATCGGATCTTCTTCAAACTTGATCAGAATGTTTATCTCAATGATATCTAGATCAAGTTCGAAACTGGGTCATGTGACCTTGAAATCTAGGTCACTAGGTCAAATTATAGAAAAAGCTTGTCCGCACTCTAGCAGTCTCAATTTTGGTGTGATCTTCTTTAAACTTGGTCAGAATGTTTATCTCAATGATATCTAGATCAAGTTTGTACCTGGGTCATGTGACCCGTAAAACTAGGTCAGTAGGTCAAATTAAAGAAAAAGCTTGTCTGCACTGTAGAGGTCTTAATTGTGGTCCGATCTTTTTGAAACTTTGTCAGAATGTTTGTCTCAATGATATCTAGATCAAGTTTGAAACTGGATCATGTGACCTTGAAATCTAGGTCACTAGGTCAAATTATAGAAAAAACGTGTACACACTCTAGCGGTCTTCATTTTGGTGCAATCTTCTTTAAACTTGGTCAGAATGTTTATCTCAATGATATCTAGATCAAGTTTGTAACTGGGTCATGTGACCCTTAAAACTAGGTCAGTAGGTCAAATTAAAGAAAAAGCTTGTCTGCACTCTAGAGGTCTTAATTTTGGTTGGATCTTCTTCAAGCTTGGTCAGAAAGTATATCTCGATGATATCTAGGTCAAGTTTGAAACTGGGTCATGTGACCTTGAAATCTAGGTCACTAGGTCAAATTATATAAAAATCTTGTCTGAACTCTAGCGGTCTTACTTTTGGTCCGACCTTCTTCAAACTTGGTCAGAATGTTTATCTCAATAATATCTAGGTCAAGTTTGACAAGTGTGCGATGTAGGGCCAATTGGCACTCTTGTATAACTTTATAATACGAACATTACAATTGTTTTTTTAATTTTTTTTAAAACCAATTTCGTATTAATAATTGTTAAATGAACAAACTCGATTTGTGCTCATATATTGATGATGTCACTGGTCACCTTGTAAAAGCCACCAGTAATACATTGGGATCGATATTGTTCGACAATTAACCTTAAAAAGTGTTTTCTTTCATTCAGAACGTCGTCAACAGTCCTAAACAAACAACAACATTTGTTTGCCTTTTCTTTCGTGAATATCATGGTTACAATAGGTGATATTGTGAGTGCAAGTTGCTATCATACTTTGTTTTGTGTGCTTATAGAAAGCAAACGTGTTGTTTAAAGCTGAAAAGCTCTTCCCGATACATACACTTTGAACAGCCCGGCTGACCTTTATACTGTGCAGTGTTACAAATTTGTATCACTGAAAAGTATTCTAAGTTGGCAAAGATATTCCAGTTCTTAAGGTGATTTATTTCATGCAAAAACTTTCCAACCCGTTTTATCTTTTTTTATCGCTAAAGGACGCTGATGAACATCTTTATGGATAGTCTTGATATGGCCAATATGAGAATAAAACGTTTCTCTTTCCTTATTTTCAGGGTCGCATAACTTTCTAATGGCTGATCAGCAGTCGTCAGGAACCATTGTAGAAACAGGTTTAACACTTTTCCCCGACTGATATGCTATCTTTAATCGGTCGAGAGTGTTTTCTCGCTTTCACCTAACCAAATGCCGTTCCACTGGCTGAGTTGCAAGCAGCAATTCTCCTCTTAAAGCATAACATAACATTAACCGGCTTACAATCATGTTTCTATTGAACTTTGTTGCCGAGATATGTGTTTTGCAATACTTGTATTAAGAACTTTGCTCTGGAAGTTTTTATAGGGTAAATTTTGTCATTTTCTAAAATTGCTCAAATGCATAAAATAAAGGGGAAGTTCGTAATAACTTTATGTAAATTTTTTTAGGATATTACAATAGATGTACTTTAAGTTATGTTATTTCTATATTTTTCTTGATGAAATCTGAACACTTGAATTAAAGAGTAAAAATTTTACATAAAGTTGTTCAAAATTCTTAAAATCACACAGAGTGGTGGCCTCGTAAAGCTCCTTTTTTGCACTTTATGCAGTGTGTAGCTTTAATAAGCTCTGTGCCAATAACTGAGCTTAGTGCTGTATAGTGAGCTTTGATATATCGGCAATAAGCCAAGAGGCAGTAACTGAGCTATGTCTATTGAGTCTTGACCTTCTGTTGAAATTTCTTCCAGGCATTAGGTTTTCAAATCATAAAATACTTACATTCAAATCAATGTCATCTGGAACATTCTCAAGAGTCATAGTTTAATAGAAATCCAAACTGAAATATTTAAAACAAACATATTTTATGAATTTTGTATGATATAATTATGTAGTAAATTTAGTTATCACATTGGTCTATTTTCTAAACTTAATATTTTTATCTGTCGATTTCAGTACTTTAGTGTGAACATATATTCATCCATTTCAAGGTAAGATAATGTCAAATAAACCTGTTATGATCACTGGATAATCACTACTTAAGATCAAAAGCTTGAAAAATCAACAGAAATAACTGTTCCCAGTATAACTATATATTATACTCAATCAAAATCAAAATTTTATACTTAATCAAAATTCCTTTGAAAATGAATATACCCAGCTAGCCCTGTGGGTAACATGGTCTAAGCAAATAAATTTGAATTAGGCAATCATCCATTCAAATCCCATGAAAACCATGTATATTTCAACCCATAAAAAATTACTTTTACAAAAATTAAAGGCTTTGTAAGTAATTTTAGATCAGCATTTAACGGTAATAGTGTAATTCCAAAGATCGTCCCTCCAGTTTTTAAGACATACAGTGTAGCTACCTCTTAATAGGACATTTGCCATTGCGCAGGATGATACATCCACAAGGGAACTCTTTGTTTCGATAATCATGCTCACTTATGCCCAAACATACAGTGTGTATCCATTGGTTGCACATGCAACACTCAACCCAGTATGGTTTAGTCAAGTGGGAGTTAAACCCATATGTCAGAGAGCAGACTGATAGGCCAGAAAAAGCACATTGCTCCTCGTTTGTACCATATGGACCTGGGTGACATACAGCTGGCACCACATGATTGATAGTGGCATATCTGAAACCAGATTTTAAATTACAATCACCCTGTTAAATATCTTAATACTGAAAATTTTGTTATTGAATGATACCAGCAAGTTGTAATTATAACACAAGATCTGAATACATGGTAATATAGCATGTTTTCTCTTGAACGTTATCTCTTGTACCACATCAGTATTACTTACATGAATGAAAATATGACTTCAGAAAGTTGTAAAGTGATACAATAACTAATATCACTGGAAGTTATTTAATATTCATAAGCATTACAGCTACAGTGTAATAAGCTTAGGTTAAATAATAGTACACATAATTAAATCATAAAAGGTAATCATCTAGGAGATATATACACAATTATTTATGGGTAAATACAAATATGTCTTCCAAAAGTTACACACTAACTTGCTTTTGGGGGTAGTTGGAACCCACACTGTATGGATTGGAGCAGGAATCAGGACATCTTGCAATGGCGGATGAATGAGCTGTTTATAAATCTGATAGTTATCACCTTTGAAACAGTGTTGTTGTATTGGTCGACTCAACAGGTGACAAAGAAGATGGAGATGAAGAATAGCTAAAACATGGAAAGGTTTGAATTCAGGTAAGAGATACAATTTCTAATGTGCTTGTTAAAAGTAATTGTAAATGCTGGTGCTACGCAAGTCAATAAAATATTTCCATTCAAATTTTTGTTTGTAATTTAATACCGTGAATATCAATGATCTTGACCTTTAAATATATTAAAAATTGGTATTACTGTATGTGCAAGGAGTGTGCAAAGTATATTTCAATCAAACAATTCTTAAAGCAAATACTGTAAACCTATAAATAATGTGGCAATTTAAAATTTCCTTGCTAGGAAATTAGTATGCAAACTTAAATAGTGGTGACAGTATCTCTAACAATGAAACACAACAGTTTCTAGCTTGATGACATTGCTGTATTAACTTGTTAAAACTTATTTTATCAATGATACTTGATAGATAAATGAAATAAAAACAAAATTTAATTATGAAATAAACAAATCTATCATAGTGTTACATCACTATCAATAACCCTCCATTAACATACTCGATCTCAGTACAGCTTTTTGGTGCTATACTACTTATAAAATTGTAATTTAACTTGTACAATACAGTAGAAGGAAAAATGAAAATGAATCTTCTTACATCCAGATTTGAAAGGGAACTTGAGAGTCTCCACTAATTCTTGACGAAGAAGCAATTTGAGTTCTTCTGTCGTCATTTCAACTCCATAAGTTGGATGGTATGCTGCAGCACTTAACCAGAACTGTTACTGTTCTCTGAACTCAACCAGGATCTTTGAAAACAAAAACATTGTTTGCATTTTTAAAACAAAAATGGTATTGTTCAAATGACTTGGGTTTTAACTTTTTTAAATTGAGAATTTCACAGAATAGTGCAAATTGTCATTTGATTCAGACTATTACCTAAACAACAAATCAATTAACTAGAATGTTGTGTTCCATGAAACACATGTGTCGCCTGCATGCAAAAAGATTAAAAGTGAGCCTATGTTTAAAAATATATGTAATAAAAATATTTTATTCAATTTCATTTCAATACTACACCATAAGAAAACATGTTTTACCTAAATTGCATTTGAAAGGGGAATAACTAAAAATATGGTGAAACCTGAGTTATCATTCTTTAAAAATTGGTATGCACACGCGGATGAGATATTCAGTGTAAAGTATTAAGTGAACTGAACAAGTACTTTCCGTTTTACAGGCAACATTAAGTTTCATGTTAAAGTTGCATTTGAAAGAGACATAACTCATAAAATATTCGAACAGGAGTGTTCATTCTTTTTGTCACCAATGATGTTGTTCATGCTGATAATATATTCCAAGTATTCAGTGAGAAGGACAAGTACACATTAAGTTTCATGTGAAAGGTTGGGGACTACCAGACGACAACGCCGATGTCGCCGGTAAATGGGATCCCTATGTGTCTACCTGCTACCGCAGGCAACACAAAAAAATCCTAGGATTAATGTTTTGCCAAGCACTTGTTCATTTTTCTTTATTCACATCTTCATTATGAAAAATTATTTAAATTCAAGAATGAATAATGTAAAACGGCTTACTTCTTTAGTATTTCTTATTTACAAAAAGGAAAAAAATATAAACAAAAGCTTAATAATAAAGTTATAATCTTTATAATCTCTAAGACTAAAACTCATATAGATATTTTATAAATATATATTTATACTAACATATTTTGCAAATGGTACTAAGTCATCTGTCATCTGTATAACTGAGGCAAGTCTCAAAGACTGTGACATGCACCCATTACCAAATAAAGCAATGGAAACTGTATTAAAAATACAATTGCCATTTGGTGAAGCTTGCAAGATGGTTCGTTCTCCAGTGGGCAATGGAATAAACTCTTTAAACTTGCAAAGTCAAGCAGATATACAAGCTAGAACTATTTTGAAAGTTATTAGCTCTACATTCAGCTTGAGCATTAATCTAAATGTGTATTAAAAAGTGACAAGACAAGAAGGGTAATGGTGTTTCTTGACAATTTTAACTTGCATATGATGTTAAACAAGTAGTTTGTATGATATAATGACAGTTTTCACCAATTGTGGGTTAGCAATGGCAATGCATAAGCAGAAAAACAACAACAACTAGAATATATTATAAAAATGTTTTACAGTAAAGCAGATAGTAAGTATCAGATATTTCTACAAAATCTATAACCATATTTTGTTTAAAGCATCTTATCTAAAAAAATCTCCTCAGTAACACGATCTTACCCACCTGCTGTCTACATCAAGTACCAGGTTAGATTCACATTCAGGCTGAACTCTGACACATATAACAAAAAAAATTAAGTTCTTACATCTGAACCAGTCAAGATTTCAATTTCTTGTCGTTTCAAAAGTATAGTCTCTTGTGCATAATTAAGTTTCCTGTTCTGTAACTCCAATGTCCTCATGTTCTGCAGCAACTGACTGTAAAACATCAGTTACATTTGGATATCATAAA
Source organism: Corbicula japonica (assembly GCA_038501625.1). Taxonomy (NCBI): domain Eukaryota; kingdom Metazoa; phylum Mollusca; class Bivalvia; order Venerida; family Cyrenidae; genus Corbicula; species Corbicula japonica. The sequence goes on from JAZAYU010000024.1 coordinate 6,646,481, forward strand.
TACAATACATGCTGTTAGAAAAGCATTTATTTATCGAATATAAAATTCAATATTTTTCTTGAAAAACGAGTGTCCGAAAATTTAAAATTAACGAGTACAAGCTTTATATAGTTATGTTTATATACACCATGGAACTATGAAAACCTGCAAAGCCCTGCAGTTCTTATTTCATATAATTTTACACAAACTGAATACATCCGCTTGAAATTGATTATGAAAATAATTTTATTATTTTGTAGGTATTACATAGGTATTACATACTACAATAGGTGATGGAATTTCTGTGGAGGCTGATTACACCGTCTCTGTCACTCCTGTGTCCTCATCATGTTGAAACTTGAAACTTCTTAATTTAATTAAACGCCTATTTTTATGTGCACATATTCAATGGCGTTGTACATAACATTTACATAAAAACATACATGTATAAAAATAGCACATTTGAATAAAAGCACACACAATCACTTAAGAATCATTAAAACTATTATAATAAAACAGTATTAGAATACATTAAGATAATAAAATGTTAAGAATTAACATCATTGATCTTAAAAGAGTGCACATGTAAGTAGTTAGACTGACTTCCGAAATCTTCTG